>CM052885.1:120962801-120993215 GCA_028534135.1 Potos flavus
CTGGGGTCCGTGCCAGGGGCGGTGCTGGGGTCCGTGCCGGGGGCGGTGCTGGGGATGGTGCTGGAGTGCGTGCTAGGGGCCTTACTGAGGGCCGCGCTGGGTGATTGGCATTTAACTGGAGAAGTCACAGGTCGGAAACCGGCAAGTCTTACAGGGGAAGACGTGGTTGCTCCTGCCCTTCCCACCGGCGGTGGGTGAGGATGACAGGGTCCCGACACTCCCTGCTGACCCACACTGTGTCTACGGTGGCTCAGTCCCTCCTCTGTTTTTACCGGCCGTCTGGGATTTGTTCCCTTGCAGCTAGGGGTGGCCCTGTGACACTGCGCGGCCAGCAAGATCTAACCAGAAGTTGTGAACAGCAGAGCAGGTGGGGCAGGCACGCCCCACGAGGCTCTATCCCTCCTGCAGGCTTCCTCATAGAACGATGAGGGGATGATGTGATGCCTGCGGGGGCAGCCTTCTTGCAGCCACGAGGACAGGCTGTCAGTGACAGAGGCCATTCTAGCCCTTGGGACTGCCTGCCTCTAGGTTTGCGTAAACTCTGTTTAAAATCTCTGTTCATTAGGCGTTTCCTAAATGTTTTTCTCTGGTGATAATAACCCTCAGCATCAGCGAAACAAGCACAGAGAAAAGGGGCCAGAAATACCATTAGGAATGCTTGTTTCTGGATGACCGCATTTGCCCCGGGGGGGTGGGGAGGGTGGGGGTGGATCTTGGTTTACTTAATACCCTACTTTCATTTCCTGTTCTCCTGAGTGGACACTTAGGACCCCATAGACCTACAGGGAGCATTCGTTCTCCGCAAAGTAGAAGGATGTGAATCTTTTGAACAATGCGGAAAAACACGAATAATGCTTTTGATGAATGCTTGATCCCTTTGGGAATTGCCCAGGATAAAACAAATGAAAAAAAGATACAAGAATGCATAGAATCCCAATTTTATGAAGGAAAAACGGGGGAATAAGATTCAGGCAAACAGACAAATGTTACCAGTAGTTACTGCTGGGTTTCAAGTCCCAGGCCCTCTCAGTGCCGCTGTCTTTCCCCCAGGGTCCTATGGTAAGCACATACCGCAGCGGTCACACGGAGACCCAGCAGCCCGGGGAGGGGGGCGGTCTCCCCTCCGAGGCCCCCATTTGGGCTTGTCCATAGGGACCCGTGCTTCTCCCGCCTCTCGCTGGGGGCCCCTTCAAGTCCCTGTGGCCGCACCCCGCAGCCGGCACTGCCTCTAGGCGGGTCCCTGGACCAGTGGGGTGGGGGGCGTGGAGCTGGGGGGCGTGCCCAGCCCCTTCAGTGTTCTCTCCGTGGAGGCCCAGCCCCTCCCAGCTTGCTGGTGAACGTGCTCCTTTCGCGCTCCCTTACAGCTGTCTCTGCACAGGGCAGCCCAGCCGGTGAAGCACCAGGACTGGGGTTCACAGCCCGGTGGCACCCCCGCCAGGTGGCACCGTGGCTCTCGAGTCCCAGGGACTGCCCTGCCTGGCCACGTCCTCAAGCAGGACTCCTCTCTAGTCAGGTTTCTGGAGAGCCACACACAGCTCGGTGCGCCCCGGACTGTGGGCGACATTGGCTAAGTGGGGTCACAGGTTGGAGGGCTGCTGGGGGTGACACGTGGCAGGGCGAGGACAGCGCTGCCTGGTGCTGGAGGGTTTTGCGGAGCCTCTGAAAGGCGGGCTTTGGGATGAACGCAAACGAGGCCAAGCATCTGCATAGACGATGGACTGAGGATTTTAGAATGGGACCCAGTTTTCCAACATTTTGGGGGGACCCCTCTGAAGGCATTCCGCCAGCCTGAGGGCTCATGGCTCCTGGGCGCCGTGCTCAGCACTCCTCAGCATCTATCCTGCAGAGCTGGGGCCTTCTGACCTGCAGGGTCTGGGCGGCCGGGAGCTCTCTGTAGAGCGGCCCTGCACACGGTCGGGGCTGGCCCCTCACGCTCCCCATAAACGAGCAGGTTCCACGGGTTTTTGTGGGCTGCCCCTGCCCTCCCGGGGGGTTGGCTGCGAGCTCCGCTGGGACGGGAGCCTGCCTGCCCGAAGGGATGTCTTCTCCGCTTCTGCCCACAGCGGAGTTGGGGGTGCACGAGTTGAGAAAGGGAAGTTCGGGCAAGGGGTCACCCGACTGAAGGCAGTTACGGGCAGCGGTGGGTTGCTACAGTTCACGGCGAGGCCCACGCTGTGCCTCTGCTCCAGCCGTGGCCGCGTGTTGGTTCCCGGGGCCCTGAAGGGACTGCATCAGCCTGCTGGCTGGGCCACGGTCACGCACTCCACCTCACCACGTGCTCCCTGAGCAGCACCGGGCACTGGGCACGTCTAGCCACACGCTGAGCAGACAGAGCCGCAGGGCAGGTCACCCGACTCCAGGCCGGAGGGTGTCTGCCGAGGACACACGGCCGTGGGGGGCCCCCCAGTCCAGCCCCAAGGTCCCAGCAGGGAAAAGTGATGGCACACGAGGAACAGAAAACCTTCTGTAGACGTTTATTCTACTTCAAGTAACAAAACCTATGGAGTTGCATGTTTTAATGTACAGTGATATCATACTTTGCAATATAAAATACAATTTACAGAAATTTCTATCAAGTAAACCTAAAGAAACACACTTGATTTTTACATTTGTGTATTTAAATTAGAAAAATTTGTTTTACATGTAAAAAACCCTTCACATCATATAGATGTCGGAACTTGACGCCGCTTCAGTGCAATTTAACCTCCCGACGCGTGGTCCGGACCCCGTCGCACCGAAGCACCAAGTTCTGGCGCGCGCTCCTATCATTCGAACGTTTGTGCTCGAAAGTGAAAAATCCGTAGTGATGATGATCGACTCCAAAGAATGAATGAAATTCTCTCATTTTACACTTGCAAAAGTAAGTTTATGAAAATATAAAAAAATTATCAAAGTGTATTTGTACAGTCAAATAAATTAGCAAGGTTTTCTCTATTTCCCGCTTCGGAAGTACTTGAAAATGGGCAACAAGGAGCAGGACGCTGTTCGGGCCAACAGCTTCCCGGTCTACTGTTCTCGGGCTGCAGCTGCTGTCACCGTTTTCCGTCTCAGACGTCACACAGATACCGTGCCACTCTCAGCGACAGACTTTCCACCTCCCCGGCCAGGGTACGAGCCCGGGGCGGCCGCCCTCCCTGGGCCACAGGACGGGCTGTGGGGATGGCCGGCTCACAAACAAAAATGCTCCTGATTACTCAAATCAAAGCCACCCCCCACCCCCGCCCCCGTTTTGAAGAACACGTAATTGGCTTCTTTTCTCACTTTCTTTAGGCTGGTAAAGGTTACACCTTTTTCAATGCATTGCTATTTAAGAAATGCAACAGTTTCTACTCGGACAGATGTTGGTTTTAATCCTATTCTTGAGAAAAAAAAATGTATAAGGTGATATACAAAAACAGCAAAACTAAGAAATGTTTTGTTTCCTGGTTGAAATTTGTAATTCAAATTTCCTTGTGACAAAAGAAAAACGCATTTGTAAAGCTCTGTCTTTCTCCACGCCCCGGAGGGGGGGGGGTGGGGGTGGTGGAAGGCCGCCTCCCCAGGCCGGCGTGTCTGGCCGCCCGGGACAGCAGCTTTTAGAAACAGATACACAGATGAGATGTCGGTAAAGATATGGCTCTAAGGTCCACCGAGATTCCCTTAAAATTTACTATAGTCAAGTTATTGGAAAAGATAACTTTATAATCTGAAAAAGCAATATGCTTCTGTAGACACTTTCCCATTTCAGTAATTTTAAATGGAAATACTGAGTCCTTAGTTTTTAAAAAGCATCAGAATTGTAAAGATGTGAAATTTTGTAAGAAACCACTATGCACAAAATTACAGTAATTTCTGAAGTCCAGAATACTCTATTCTGCATCTAAGTTCATAGCTCTTTGCCAAACCACGTGCTCACCACAACTCAGGCGCCGGCTCTCCTGGAGGGAGGCTGCGGGGAGGCCTGGGCCAGAGCAGCCGTGGGGTCTTGTGCAGTCGCCGCCGGCCGCTAGGTCTGCCCCGCGGGGGTGGCAGCCCGAGGAGCCTCGGCTTTGGGGTCCCGGGCGCCCTCCTTGCTTTTGCTGCGGTCCTTGCGCTCCCGGCCGTGCTCGCGGGTCCGGTCCCGGCCGCGCTCCCTGCTGCGAGATCGCTCCCGCTCCCGCCGGCGCTCCCGCTCCCGGTTCCTGCTGCGCTCCCGGCTCCGGGCCCACTCGGACGCCCGCTCTGGCTCCCGCCCCCGGTCCCTGTCTGCACCGCGCTCCCGGCTCCGGTCCCACTCGCGGCCGGGGTCCTTGTCGCGGTGACGGCCCCGCTCGTGGCCCCTTTCCCAGTCCCGCTCCCGGCTCCAACGCCGCCCTCGCTCCCGCCGGCGCTCGTCCAGGGCCCTGCCCGGCCGGTTATCCGGCGGCGGGGCTTCAGGCTCATCCAGAGGCTTTTCTTTGGGCCCCGCTTCAAACCGCTCCCTCGACCGCCCTTCGAAGGCCTGGCTCCTGTACTCGTGGCCCTTGCCCTCTCGGAACTCGGCCTCGGGGCCCTGCGTGGGTGCCTCGTCCCAGCGCTCGGGCCTGTGCGGCGGCGGGTGGCTGGGCAGCTCCAGCAGCGGCCTGGGGGCTGGCTTCAGCCCCGGCGCCGGCGGGCCCTGGAAGTGGAAGCGGGGGGGCGTGGGCTCACTCTTCTCGGCAAAGGGCACAGACCCCCTCGGTCCGCCAAACGGAAGGGGTGCTGGCGCGCGGGGGTTGGCAAATCTCGGCGGTGAGCTCACCCTCTGCTCCTCGAAAGGCTGAGGCTGACCCCCCCTGGGTCCTGGCATGAAATTTGGTGCTTGGCCTCTGGGTCCTTCAAACTGATTGGGATGCGGCCCCCTTGGGCCCACAAAGTGGCCGGGGGGGGGCCCTCTCTGACCGCCAAACTGAGAGGGAGGGGGACCCCCTCGGGGCCCTTTAAACTGTGACAGCAGAGGCCTTCTCTGGCCTCCAAACTGGAAAGGCGCCGTGCCTCGACTTCCCATGAACTGGGATTGCTCTGGCCCTTCAAACTGAGGGCCGGGGCCGGCCGGCTCCTCATACGGGCTGTCCTGGAAATCCCTTTTCTCCCCGTGGGGGTCCTTCCGCTCTTCAAATTGGGGTGGTGCTGCTCCTCTGGGCCCCCCAAGGTGGGAGGGGGAGGGACCCCTGCCGTCCCCATAGGGAGAGGGCCCATGTGGCCCTGAGAACAAGGAAGGGATGGGCCCCTTCTGGGCCCCGAATCTGGCCGGCGGAGGCCCTCGCGGCCCATCGCTATTAGAAACGATATTCTCTTCTGAAAACGGAGGGGCTGGCCCCCTTGGTCCTGGGAAATTGGGGCCAAAAGCGCGTGGTGCTGGCTCCCGCTGGCCCTGAGATGGGGGCGGAGGGGCCCCTCCTCTCTGTCCGGCTGCGGGGAACGTGGCGGCCCCCTCGCCGGGTCTGCACTGGGGCTCTCTGTCTCCTTCGGCTTCAACCGCTGGGTGGTCCCCTTTTTCAGCAAACTGAGCATTTCGCGGATCCTCGTACTGGGTCGAGCCAAGAGATTTTTCCTGAGAGGTACACGCTGGACCTGAGAAAGGGTCCCTCCCTCCGGGAGAGGGGAAACCCTGCCCGTCGCTCTGCAGAGGGAAGCCAGGCTGGAAGGCGGTGCTGGGGGGCGTGGGCAGCAGCACCTTGCGGGCAGGTCTGGGCGCGGTGCCCGAGCCCGCCGAGGGAGGAACCCCGTCTGCAGGCGGCGCTACCGGGCTCACGGAGCGCTCGTGCTTGGGGCCGTCGGGCCTGGCCGGCAGGGCAGCCTCTGCAGCGTCCTCCCGGGCCGCGGGGGGCCTGGAGCCGGCTTCGCTCTCGCAGTGCTCCGCGGCCAGCCGCCGGGCCTGCCGGGGGTCGCGACTCTGCCGCGGGTCGCAGCCGGGGCCTGCCGCCGGAGGGGCACCGGGGAGCGCAGCGGGGCGGCCCGCGGCCTGCTGCTCTTGCGGGAACAGCTCGGCCGGGGGCAGCGAGGCCTTTGGGGGCGGCGACATGAGCGCGTCCGCCACGGAGAAGTGTGCCATGGAGGCGCCCACCGCGGCCCTCTGCTGCCGCAGCGCCGCCTCCTGCTCCTCCACCTGCCTCTTCTGCTCCTCGATCTGCTTGTTGAGCTCCTCAATCATCTGCTGCTGCTCCACCAGAGAGGGGGCCGCTCCGGGGGCCGCGGGCTCGCCGGGCCTCGCCGCCGCACCGCCCCTGCCGTCCACACACATCCTGTTGGGCAGGTCGTCGATGGCCACTTTGGCTTCTTCTAAAATGGTCTCATCCTCCGGGTCATAGGCCACCTCCTCCCGCTCGGCGGTCTCGGGGGCCTGCTCCCCATCGGGCCGCCTCCCACGCTCGAGCTGAGTGTCGAAGCCTCTCTCAGGACCGTACTCTTCCTCGGGGTCATAGGGTCGGTCATCTTCCTCGTCCTCCAGAGCTCTGTCTTTTGAGAACTGACCGAACTGCTGGACAATCGGATCGAGTAAAGGCGCCGCGGGCAGCCCGCCGTCGGCCTTGGCTTTGGAGTCTGGGTGGGAGGCCGGGGCGGACTCCGCGGGGTCTCTGGCGAGGGGGTCAAATGACTTCTTCTTCCCGAACAGCGTCTGCAGGATGTGCTCCAGGGGCGAGGCTGTTTTGGAGGCGGAGGAATTGGCGGAGGGAGCGGCTGCCGGCAGAGCCGCTGCGGCGGGCGCTGGGGGCACGGTGCTCGGGGCTGCCGGTTTGAGCGAGGACAGTATTTTCAACACGGACGACGAAGCGGGCGCGGCAGGGGGCTCCGGCAGCGGGGGCGGCGGTGGAGGGGTCCCCGGAGGTGTGGTGCTGACGGCCATGTCCCCGGAGCCCACCTGGAACTTGGGGGGCTTCCTCTCAGACTGCGGGGCCACAGGCACTTTGGGATAGACCGAAACCTCCGTCTCTTCTTGGGTCTGAAGGCGAGTCCGCTTCTCCTCTACTTTATCTAATTCTCCAGGATTTGAAGGCCGTTTTATTCTCTGGCAGATTACTAACCCAAGGATTATGTTGGGACGCGGAGACTCAAGACCTGAAAAACAGAACAGTTGTGGAAATCTTAGAATCTAACTTCAGCCTTTGCTCTTCAGACGCAAACCCTAGCGGCAGCGGGCACGTCTCCAGAGGCAGAAGGAAGAAACTCGCTGGCAAAGTAAAATCAAGTGTTTGAAGAGCTTACTGCAAAAGACCGCGGGTCCGCACCGGCCCCGCTGCCCAGCCCCCACGGCCCGACCACAGAGCCCGGGGCCCAGCTCGAGGACGAAATTCACCCCGACTGTCAACTTACGCTACAGATCTAAACATCAGATATAACGCTGAAGCGACGGTGTGACCGAGGACGTGGGGAAGGCCATCATGCAACCATCAGCGTCTGCTAACCCACAGGGAGTAAGGCACGGACGGACTCGGAGGGTTTGCCACAAAATCGTAGCTGTGTTCTTTTATATGCCTCTTGCCAACACATCGGAAAGGGAACAGCCCGTCCTGTCTTAACTGAGGATTTGCACTACATAAATGAAGTTTTAGGTTCGAATCAGGGGCCAGCCCGACAGCTTGGTTACGATGCTCACGTCTGCACACGCCACCAGGCAAGTTCACTAGCTGCTGGTGTCCGCGTTACAGTGAATGGGAAGGACCGTGCCGACTGAAATGGCTAAAGTACATGTTCTTCTAGGTTTAAAGACACTCCGTGAACATTAACTTAACACGAGCTAAGTCATGCTCACGGTCTTTGCAAGCACACGACGACGCCGAGACACAAGCCCAGGGTGTTCAGAAAACTGGCAGGGGACAACAGGCCACGTGGAAGACCCTGGGGTTTCTGAGCACAGGACAGCTCTTAGACATAATCATTTCTTAAGTAAAAAAAGATTATTCCATTCTAAATTGTACGTCTTTTCAGGAATGTTAGTATTTCAATAATGATTCTCCACCCCACACTCATAAGAAATCCAGAATACCAAAAGAGGAACAAAAAAACCCAAGTCACGAACAATAATTTTAGGGAGAAATGAAACACAAACAAAAATTTGTCAATAGAGAAAGGTACTTAAAATCAAATTGTATAAATTCAACTGGTTAGTTACTGTTACTGTAGTACATAGATATTTATGCTGTACGTAGACACTTTTCACTTACTGAAAATCGGTACTTTTCCCATTCTTTTTGGTTTTAAAGACGATCACAGGTCACTTCAAATAGTTGTTTTTGGACACCAGTATATAATTCTAAAATGTCTGTTAATCTTCCCAAATTCCCATAGAGCTCGGTTGATGCGCGGGGCACACGAGGGTGGTAGATGGTCCATCCAGCCCCCGAGAAGGAAAATCAGGTGTGCCAGAGTGAGCTGGGGAGGCGAGCCTCTGCGCACACAACACAGTATTACCCTCCCTCCCTCCCGCGTGGGAAGGGCCTCCTGCTCCAGGGGCTCGCGTGTGAGAGTGGAGATCCCAACGGAAGACATCCACTCCTACCACACCGGGACCTGAACACCACCTTCATGAGAGACCCAGCTTCCAGAACGTCCTCTCCCTGCCCCCCCTCTCCAGTAAAAGCCGTGTATCCAGGAAAGGAAGAGCCTGGCACAGGAGGGAGTAGAGACGGGAAGGTCAGGCAGCCCACCCCGAGTGTCCTATCCAAACGTTTCTGCTCAGCAGACATGAAGGGTAATCTATCAAGTTCGTCTCCTAATTAACACAAGTAAAGGATATTTTAACTTAGAATGGCATCTTTCTTACTGTAACAGCCATTTACTGAGTGCTGGCTTGCTTACTCAGATCCAGTTTTGGGTATAAACAGTTGCTAAAATGGCTCTGATGGCCATTCTGGACCAAAGGTCTGCTGCCGGCCTGCCAGCGGCACTCTACGGCAGCGACATGAGCCTGGCTCTCCCCGAAGAACCTGACGTCCGAGCCAGAGTGAAGGAATGTGCTCAGCCACGTGGGTGGGCGGGTGTGAGCAAGGGCTGGGGAGCCTTGCCCAGGGGGAGGTCGCCACGACCATACTCAGCGCAGAGGGCTGTGCCACCTCCTGGCGCACCAACGTCAGGGCTCTGGGTCAAGTCTCGGGTCAGTAAGCTGTGCATGACGGGGAAGTCACTGTGTTAAACCCAGGAAGCCTGGTCTGGGTTCTGGTGAAGTGTGCCCTTCCCACTAAAGCTCCCCGACAGTTTCACGTGCCGACTGGAGAAAACAACCACTACGCCCTAACCTCGGCCACGCTCTGTAGATCCCAGCCTCTGCTGTCCTGTTCATCACAGGCAAGACGGTGGTTAAGTTCCTCAGTATTTACATTTGTTTTGAAAACAGCGGGCTCTCTGGACATGGGTATCTAATTAAGCAGCTTTCAACTCTCGACTACCTCTCCTGCACAGATCTGTAAGGGATCGAATGAAGCTCCAGATTCGTATCAGTGTTAGTTCTGAATTTCGCCAAGTATTTTACACTTAAACTGGGTGGTCACAAAAATGCACACGTGTGTTCCGAAGTAGTCAGATCTTATCATCGGATTTGTGTGTTCGTGTTATGGCTGTGTGACTATCTGAAGTGTAACTAGCACCTTGGCAATGACTGACATCTGCCTCGGGCCTTAGGATCCACGCTTACTGAGCTGAGGGTGAACCCCAGGCTTGACCGTGCCCTCTACTGCCAGAGGGCAGGTGGCAGGCAGGGTGGGTGCGGGCAAGAGCAAATGGGTGCCCACCCCTGGGGAGGCAGCAGAGGGCAAGCTCTCCTCCGGAACGTCCCCCTCGCAGCCGGGGCCCTCTGCAGGCCTGCCCACTGCCCAGCGCTCCCCTGAAGAGGAGAGGGCCCGGGAGGGGGCAGCGGCAGCGGCGGTGACCACATTGGCTGCGGCGTGGAGACCGAGGGCTCCAGCCCAGGGCGTTAGGGCTGCTTCTCTGCTTTTGCAAAATTCCTCCTTGTCCATTACTAGGAGCAGAGATGCTTACTCTCCCACTGCCCTTTTGAGGGTGGTCAGGTTTGTAATTCCCAAAGCTGACGGAAACAAGCAACTAGGTGGGTGGGAGACCGCCACACGGGCTGCTGCTGAGTGTGCCGCCCTCCGTTGCCAGAGGAGCGGTCACTGGGAACAAGGGTGTCGGCACCCACCCGCTCCAAAGTGCCGGAGTCAATGTGTCTTCAGGGCTACTGCGCGCACTGCATGAGCCTCTTTAGCTCTCTAGTATGGAGGCATTCCCGAATTTTCTTGTGGTAGAGTCTCTAGCCTCAGTCTCCGTGGCTGGAATGAGATCCGCACAGAAAAGTGGGCAGACCCAGGGACCGGGGACGGGGACATCCGCACAGTCGTGTGTCCACGGACTTCCTGACACAAGACCCAGACCAGGATTTGGGTTTCTGCGTGCTGAGTGACAGGGAGGCCAGGGAAGGTGACGGGGCGGGAAGCACAGCCCTGGGCCGCCCGCATATCCCTCAAGTCTGACACAACACGGGACAAAACCTTGTCTTAAACCACCCGCAAGCTGACTCCTTAACCCCAAAACTACCAAAATGCGTTTACCCCCAAATCTGTCTGGCACTCTATTCATTTTTTAAAATGAAAATTCTTAGAGTCTGAATCCATCAAAACAAAATTTTCACTCCTGTTGAAGAGAAACTGTGGGAGTTAACAGGCCAGAGTTCTGAGGTATGACTTGCCTAGAGAGAGACCTGGCAAATACAAGGGAGACACCATATTCCTCCCCAACCCTCCACCACGACCACCACACACACACACACACACACACACACACACGCACGCACACACACTCGCACGCACGCACTCCTCTCCCTCTTTCCAATTTTGAACCCCTAAGACCCGCACGAGCCAGTGGGCTCAGCGCGGTTTTAGGTAGGAGGGTGTTGCGTGTCTTCGGGCTACACGCCCAGAGGGGTCGTGCTGGCTTGTAAAGGTGCAGGCGGAGACTTTCATCCTCCAACCCAGCGCACCTGGGACAGGTACCAAAGCTACCAAACGGTTCAAATTCAAACAAACAGTGACCAGTTTCCAGGAAATACTTTTATTGATTTTGAAGGAGAAAGTGCGGTACATTGACTTCACCACCGTGCTGGACTGTGAGGACGTGTGCACAGCCACGGACTCTCTCACACACACACGCAGGAGAACTGAGGGGCGCTTACCTGGCGATACTGCACCTCACAGAAGTTTCCAGCTACTTTAGAAAGCAGTCAGACGTGAACGCAGAAGACGGCACCGTGGATTTCCAGGCTTCCGGGAAATCCGGCCTCTCCACTAAGCACCCAGCCAGCGGAGCCCGTGGCCCCCCGGCCCCCCGGCATGCACCCCTAGAAGCCAACGCCACCCAACAGGCGCTTGGGGCCGGGGCCTGCGCACTCCCGAGTCCCCCGGCCCGGGCCTGTCGGGGTCACAGGGGGCTGTAAGATGCACGTCCAACGCCAGCTGGATCAGAAACTTGGGATTTCCAGGTGTCTTCTGAAGTTGTGCCGTCCTGTTACAAAGAACGCCGCGTATGACAGGACAAGACCACCCGGCATTTCTAAGGGACAAATGCTACAAACGCGCCAGACGAAAACGTCCCTAGGGAAGCGGGGCATGCTCTGGGCCTGTTGGGACACGCTGCGTGGACACCTGGTGTGCAGGCCGAGGAGCGGCCACACGCTCCGTGTTTACCGTCAGGAGCGCAGCGCTGGGGAAGAATGCGGCACTGGCCGAGTGGCAGGCGCACGTGGAGTCCCCACGTTAGGCGCCTTCTGTGTCCTGCTTTGCAAGCGTGGACAGCAGGAGTTTGGGGAGAAGCCCATGTGGATGCTATCTATGGGGCCCCCGAGTCCGGGAGGTGAGGGCACCTGTAGCTTCCCTCTAGGTGTGACAGGACCCCCCCACCAGCCGAGCTGCACGGAGGGCTCCCCGCCTCCACCCTAACCTCGTCCTGCCTACACAGCAGGCCCCCCGCCCAGACCGGAGGGGCGAGCCGGAGCCGGAGCCCCACGTCTACCAAGGCCTGGGCCCCGTGCACTTGCACAGACACTGAGCGTGACAGACGGGGGAGGTGCGGACCCCGGCACAACCAGTGACTGGGTGTGTGACCTCAGGCCAGTGACAACTGTGGGCTGCGCAGGTCACTCCCTGGGAGAAGGGACTGCGGAGGGAGTCACGGGCACCCCTGCCAGGCTGTGGGCAGTGCTCCTGGCCCGCCGGCCGTTCTGCTGAGGGACGCCCCCGCCACTCCTGACCAGGCCTGCGCTCTCGAGGGATGCTACGCGGAGACCCACTCTGTGAGGACAGGGACCTCCGTGATGGGAGAAACACCCCCACGCCCAGCCTTCCAGATACGCGCACACACGCCACACCAGGACACGCGCCCCGCCTTCCACACGCACGCGCGCGTGCGCACACACACACACACGCCACGGAACAGGGACACATGAACATTTGGACCCAGGGTGCGTGTCGTCACGCTGCGGGCACGTGGCGCGGGTCAGGTAGAGAGCCTGGCCGGGCCTCAAGGTCGTTCAGCTGGGGAAGTGTATGAGATCCACGGAGGTATTCGTGGTAATGACGGTATCAGGATAATAAGAAAATATATGCTAAATAGGGTTAGATTTAGAAACCTCTTGGATTCAAGAAAGTCTTTAAGAGCTTAGGCGCAGAATTTCACTGATCACTATGCTTCTCAGGCTCCCCCGCCACACCTTGTATTTACTGCGGACGCGAGTCCATGGGTCGTCCGGGTGGCCCTTCAGGTGGTGCGGGAGCTTCAGGAGTGCAGGTGGCCGGTTACCGAGCGCGTCCGGGTGCCTGGCGCCCACCACGCTTAGCAGACCAGGCGAGTGCCCCACCCCCACTGCCCTCCTTGTCCCCACGTCGGCCTGGAAGCATCCCATGGGACCCCCGCCCCTCTGCCGGCTGGGCTGCCCCCGCTGTGGCTGCGCTGCAGGGTCTCCTCGCCTGGCCGCTGCGGGGAGCCCGGACCCGCCTCCGCACCAAGCCCAGCTCCTGGCGGCCCTGCCCAGGCGGGGCCTCCGCACCGGCCTCCGCCCTGCTCCCCGGACAGCGACGTCTCTGGGGAGCTCCCCCGCCGCGGACCCTGCCGTTGGGGTGGCGGGACGGGCTCTAGCCCGGCTTCAGGGAGGCTGCAAGTGTCCCCCGCCGCTCTGTGAGCACCCGGGGTCTGTGTCACCAGGAAACCCTACGCTTCCGCTTACGCTACATCGTCCAACGAGCTTCTACGCCGCTGACTGACCGGCGGCTCTTCCCGGGGCCTGAGAGGCCGGCTTCTTCGTCTTCACCCTCAGGCCTCAGGCCGGTCATCCGGGGAGCGGGCCGGCACGCGTCCCACAACTGGGCGCCGAGGGCCTTCCTGTTGCCCACTAGGGAAGGGCGCCTCTTCACCCCGAGGGTTGGTGAGAGGACCCCCTCGAGTCCTTGGCTTTTACAACGCACCCGGCGTGAAGGCAACTCACTGTAGTGTGCCAGCAGCCGAGCGGCCCGGTCGCGGGCACCGGGGACCCGCTGAGCGTAGCTCGAGCGCTACGGTCAGGCGCCCGTCGGGTCCCGGGACGTGCGCGGGGGGCGACAGCCAACAGCCCTGCTGGGCCCAGCCCCGGCTCAGGAGCGGCTGCGGCAGGAACGCTGCCGGGACCGGCGACTGGGCCAGGGACGCAGAGGTGCCAGGTCTAGGCAGCGCCACCACGGGCCTGGCTTTCAGCCGCGGCTCTAGAACAAAGCGCTCTGAGAGCATTTGCCGGGCGTCAGGCGCGGCAGCTCTCATGTGCGCTCCAAACTTCGGGGACTTCGTGGCCAAGGAGGCACGTCAATGTGGCGTCTTCTACCAACTGTGTAACTCGGCCCGTGGACTGCTTCTCAGGGCTCAACAGGAGTTGGCCCCTCACGGACCACGTCCCCCGTGGAATCACCCTCAAGCCCTTGACAAGCCTGAGCGCTTTGTTTTTAAAGAGCTAGCGTGTAAGCGATCGTCTGAAAGCACCCCGTCTTAAGGGATGACAGCGCAGACTAGCTCTCCCGTCTCTCCTGCCCGGCGTCTGCTCAGCCCCGAGCTGCGCGGCAAAGCACAGGCGTCCCCCCAAGCCCCCTGCGAGCATTACCTTCCTCTCTGGCCCTTTTCTGGCCTCCACTGACCCGAGGCCGTGACCGGCTGGCTGGACACTGCGGGTTTTCCCCTCTTGAGGTCACTTTTCTAAGACAACTCATGCCAACAGGAAGGGTATCTCTAGTGCCACCCTCCAGATCCCAGAAGCCGAGTTCTACAGCGAAACGCGGCTCGATCTTCTAGAAAGCCCCGGTTTGGGTGAGGTGGCAGATCTGCCCACGGCAAGCTCGGCAGGACGTGCTGTTGGCAGGAAGGGACGTGTGGGGCCAGGTGTGCCTAGTCACCACTCAGGAAGTTGGCGCTTACCTGGTCCCTCAAAGGGCAAGAGTTTGGATGGAATGGGGTCCTTGGCACTCAGCGGGATCAGGTAGAGGTCCTTGACGTGCCTGCTGTTATTAGCTACAACGCCAAAGCGGCCACGGCTGCTAAAATAGGAGTAGAGAGAGATATAGGCCACCTCCTCCTCCTCGGTCGCGGGGTGGAAGCGGATAAGACACAGCTCCTGCAGCACAAACAGAGAACGAGAGCGCGTTGGCCTGTGGCTACTCGGAGAAGTAGCCGTCTAAACCTCAAGTGCCATCTGGAATGAGAGCAACGAGCGCTTCTCGGCCCGCTCCCCACGGTCCCGCCGCCCAGCGCACCAGGATGACGAGCGGGAGGGACGGCGGGGGCTCCGGCACCGGCTGCTGGACCCAGACCTTGGTTTCGGTGGCATCTCCAAAAGACCGCCTCTACTCCCAGCCCCACTGTTCCCCAAACAGCCCCGACATCGGCTGCGGTGCGGGCCCAGAGCAGCGTCTGGCACGGATTGTGAGGACGGTGGTCCCGATCGCCCGGCTGTGCGATCTACACACGAGCTGAGGGCGGCTCCAGACGGGAAAGCTCAATGGGACCAGAGGGTCTGTGCCTGCCTGTGCCTGAGGCCAACCACGGCCCCTCCCCACGCATGCACGCCCGGCTGTGGCTGCATCTCAGGGGCTCGCAGCCCCCAGCCCGCCCGGGGCCCGGGCCTTGTGGCAGCCACACCTTCCGGCACCTGCCGGCTCCCCCAGTCACAGAAACAACGGGGAGACATGGTGCCTGTGTTTCTCACTAACCCTGAACTGCACACACATTAACATAAATCGTAATGAGACTGCCATCACCGTATGACCCAAACGCACAGCTATCCCACTGTAGATGGAATTTTAAACATTTACCTGGCAATATTTACTAACTCATAGGCTGACGTTGCAAGTACTAACCCACCGAGATGGAAAACGAAAGAAAGAGCTGCATTTACACAGGCGCCTTCCTCCACGGGTGCAGAGGTCAGACTGCGGCAAGTACCTTAGACACCGAAGACTTGAGTTTGCCGACATAATCCCAAACTGTTCTGGGTGTGATCCTTCCACCAATGTGAATCGTGTCCGGCAGGTCCTAAACAAGACGTACTTTGGGTAAGTGACCAGTAAAACCACAGCACTTCAGGCTCACGTAGTCATTTCAAGGCACCAAACTACCCGAGATTCCAGAAGACGGCAACTCCTGTGCAGACCATGGCCAACACGAGCACTGAGCGGCGCCTGCTCAGCGCCCTGGCTCAGGGTCACCCAGCGGGAGTGCAGCACGATGGCCTTCTGCCCCACGGGGGTCCGTTCTGAGAACGTTTCTGGGCTATCGGTCGTGAACGTGTATGCATGGCAAGGACTCAGACACGACCCAGAAGTGACTCACTTCTCCTCGCTAGGGTTACAAATGCCAGTGCTGTTTACATTGCTTTTGGGAAAGTGAAGGGCTGCGTGTCCACAGCAAGCAGTCACGCGTGCCTTGTCACACCCTCAGCCGGGAAAAGTGCACACACACGGGCTCAACGCCCTCGCTGGACAGAGGGAGGAGGAGAGCTACCCCAGCTTTTTCGTAAATGTTGGGACAGTTTTCATTCGAATTTCTACCACTGTCCAGACCACTTAACCCGCTGACTCACGACAGCAGGCTCTACTGTGCCTTCCCGGTGCTCACGCAGCTGGGCCCTCTGCGGGAAGGGCTGCCACCCATCTGGCCCCGGCCCCGGGTGGGACAGCAAAGGAAGACACACGTGCACACGCACGCGCGCACACACACGCGCTCATGCTCGGTTCTAACCTCACTGAGATAGTCACAGCACCCCGACACGGGATACGCCTTAGTGACAAATTTTGCTACGCTCTGCATGTTAATAAATCCTTTCCAGATGGTGCTGAGTCGAGACAAGAAGAGGGTTGTATCTCCTTCTGGAGGGGACCTCGACTCGGAGAGACTGTAAAACAAAACCAGAGAAAACAGATCGATCTTTCCCTCTGCTCAAACCATCTCCAAAGTATAGAGACTTCACAGAATTACAAGCGCAGGAGTACACTCCTGCAAGTTTGGTAGCTTTTTCAAATTAGCTACTTTAACCATAACGCCATAGACATTCTGGTCAAGAAAAAATAAACTAAAAAGGCAACGGACCCAAATGACTGTAAGACCACATCTCGGTTTTCCAGACCTGTATGTTTAAAATAAGGACCAGGCGCACTAAGACCAGGCTTTGTCATGCCCAAGCAAATTGCCCGAGCGAGGCTGTGCTCCGGGGGGATGGGAGCTGAACTACAGGATCACCCCCACTCCCCTCGGCTCCTTCTGTTAACCCACGGGAAACGAGGCTCAGGGCTTGTTCCGGCTCTGCGTGTGGGGCGCACCTGACGCGTGGGGGCGGCGGCACCGGCAGGAGGTATCTGGGCTCAGGGGACGAGGACGGCTTCGCTAGTATGGACTTCGGCACCGTCACCGAGGTCACGGCGGGCTTCGGGACGTCTTGCCGGGGTTCCGCTGGGTGGGCACCGTCTGGGCGGGCTGCTGCAGGGGCCGTGACTGTACACGACCCGCTGGATGCAGTCCTGGGGTCTCGGCCAGACACCGTGACCGTGGTGAGCACTGTGCCCCCACAGGTGGCCGGGCAGGAGGGGCCTTCCAGGGCGGAGGGTTCCGGGTGGCTGTCTCCTGGCGGCACGGGGAAATGCTTTCTCTCCAGGTGCGCGTGAGCAGCGCTTTCCAGGTCTGCCTCAGAGGCATTTTCGGGCAGAGTTTCGGACATCGCTTCATCAGCGGAGCTAAGGACTGGCTCAGAGGGAGAAGTCTCGTACTTGGGTTTCGGCTCTTCCTTCTTGGAAACTGACAACTTCTGTTTTTTTGGAGCCGGCTCATCTTCTGATGAGGGAACCTGACCTGAAGAACACGAGGAAGGCCTTCCTGAGAAATCTCACACATTCAACAGCACAGTTTGCCCCCAAGTAGATAATTTCTTATACGAATAAAAAAAAAAGCACCATTAAAAGATTTTATTTGAGAGAGCGAGTGCGATCGCAAGTGAGAGAGAGCACGCAAGTGAGAGAGCGCGCGCACAAGCAGGGAGAGCGGCAGAGGGACAGGGAGAAGCAGACTCCTCACTGAGCAGGGAGCCGGACACGGGGCTCGATGCCAAGACCCCGGGATCATGACCTGGGCTGAAGGCAGACCCCCTCACTGACTTGAGCCACCCAGGCGCCCCAAAAAGCAACATTATAAAGATAGAGGCTAACTCCATAAACTTGGGCAAGTACGATCACAGTTCGGGTCGGTGGCTTCAGCTAAAGAAGACGGAGTCTCAGCCCCAGAGGCCCGCGCCCCGGCCTGCGCTCACCTGTGCAGATTTTACAGTTGAGATCGAAGAGGTGGGCCCGGTGCTGGGCCGTGGTGTCCTTCAGCATGCTGCTGAACACGTCCAGGAGGGGTGCGGCGCTTTTTTCCGGCACGGCCCGCACGGACTCCTGCTGCTCCTGCAGGGGGAACAGGGGACAGCTGAGCAGGCCACGCTTCCCTCTGTCTCCAGGGCAGCAGCACAGAAACCGCCCGGGGCTAGAAGGGCCACCCGCACAAAGGCGAGGCACAGGGCCGCTGCATACAGTGCTTGTTACGAGCTCAGGGTCTTGCCCGGTCACTCGGAGACCTAAGCACACTGGGAACAGATCGCTTTCACTCCATTCGTGTTGGCTCCCGAAATCCCCAAGGCTTACGTCCGAGTCGGACACGGGTGGGGAGTCCTCCATGTCGGGCACAGGCTCCTGCTTAGCGGCAGTCTTCTTATTCTCACTGTGCAGCTTATTTCTGGACTCCATCACCTGACGTGGGAAGGACACGGAGCCTGAAACCTCGTTTGGGAGGCCTCGCTGGCGCCTCGCCCACCGACCGGCACCCCGGGAAGGCGCCCCCACGGCACTCACGGGCTTGGCCGGCCGCGCCCTCCACGTGGATAGCTCTTTAGACACCAGTTCTTCCGGCTTCATTCTCACGAGTTTCGCCAGAGAGATTTCTTCACGCAGAACGCGATGGAAGAGCCCCTGCAAACAAACATCTCTCGTTCGCTTATTCAGAAACACGTCAGTGTCTGCTTCTGGGACGCCAGAGACAGTGCGGGGAAATACAGCAGCACGAGAAGCGTCCGCCAGAGGCCCGGCAGGCCGGAGGCGGGAAGCGCAGGGCCGAGCCCAACGGGTGCCAGGCCACACGGGCGCGAGTCGGCTAGGTGCTCTCGTGCGCCATGCGGCACCGACTCTACTAGAAAGACCTGAAAGAGAACAAAATGAACTCCGAAAGGTACAGTTAGGAATAAAGGGAGCAAGAAATCACTTCTGCCACGAGGTTCCCACAGTGGGGCGGGAAGTCAGACTCTACTTCTCAGCACAGGTAGAGTTCAAGAGGCCATCGGAAAGGAGGCCTGAAGACGGCAAGCCCTGGAGGGCAGGCGGCGGGGGAACCCACCAGGCAAGCGGCCAATGCCTTCCCAGGAACTCCCACTTCAACCGGGCTGGAAGAGCACTGCCCACCCACGGCTGCCAGGAGGACTCGGCTCGTCCACCCCATGTGAGCACAGCACCTGCCCACGTGAGGAGCACCGCAGGGCGCGTTCAGGACCACTGGTCGTTGCTCTAGCAAGGCCCAGACCGGCGGGTTCGCTGAGGGGATGGTAATATGGCCGAAGAGGGTGCCTGAAGCCCAAATACAGAGATACTCATACACTTAAGATGAAGAATCTGAATGTTACTCTGGAGCCACCGAAATGATAGGAACGTAACTTCACAGCCATGTTTAGAAGAGAAGCAGCCGGTGAGACCAGGCCCGGCCCGAGCACGCGCATGTGAACCTGCACCCCAAGCCCGGAGAAGGCGTGACGGCAGCCTCGCGGCGCCGTGAGGTGTGGCTGGGAGACCCCGTGGGCCCCGCTCTGGGCCGCATGCACACACCTGGTTTTTGGGGTCCTTGAGGTTGAACATGATGCTGCGGTATTTGCTCTTGTAGCGGTTATCTGTGACCTGGAACAGGTTAAACATCTCCTTCTCGATGTGGAGGGCGATCTTTCCTACTTCACTTTCTGTCATGATTAAGTCGTCACTGTCGTTGACTCTAGAAAGAACAAGAACAGCCCGCATGGGCCACTACGTCCGCACGGCCCCCGAAGTGCGGCGGTCACATGACCGCACTTGACCGTTTTCACAGGAAGAAATCAAGGACACCAGCCCACCTTTTCCACAAAATCTCCTTCAAGGAGCGTCTGATATTTTGCCGAATTTGCGAATTTGGCTGCGACAGGGCAGGGTTGGAGGTGCCCAGGCGTCCGGGGGCTGGAGCAGCCATGGGCACAGAGGCGGCCCCCGGCTTCCTGACGGCCCCCACCAACGCGGCCGAGCTGGGCAGCTTTCTGGAAGCAGCGGCTCCAGGTGCCAGTGCTGCCTGCTTGACGGCGGGAGCGCCAGCAGAGGCAGTGGCCGAGAGCCAGGGCCGCTTGGGTCCGGGGCCCTTGAAACCCGAGGGCGACTTCTTGATGCCCACTTTGGCTGCCGCTGTGTTTGCAAAGGGCGGAGACTTCTTTGGAAGGAGATTCCTGGGTGAAGGTTGTCTGCCGCCTGCCGAGGGGCCCGCGGGAGCCATTCTCTTGGGGGCCGTGGTCCTCTCCTCTGCCCGCCTGTCCTCCTTCGTGGCTGCAAGACACGCGCACACACTTAGTGAGGCCACGCTACCGTGGGAGAGCTTAAAACTTAAAATAACGGACTATTAAATCCAGGAAAGAAATGTTACAGTGAAGGGCCGCCGGCAATATGCATGACCATGACCGCACCTTATTTCAGGAAACTATGCTTTGCTGTACGTATTATCACGTTAAATCTTTCACTTAAGCAACAAACCCTAGTTACCACAGGCTTAATTTAAATCACGAACACAGCGTAAAAGCTGAAAGGCAAACTGTGCGTTAATAAAAAGACAGATGTAGAAGATCACTTTTGTTAAGAGTTCAAGTGTCAGTTTTTATAAACATGAATTCAGGAAATCTCAGGACAGGTCGGACACACACATTCCCCCTAAGTGGACGTTCACCTGCCCCTCCGCCCACTCGCGGGGCCTTGGGAGGGTGGGCCGCAGGCCCGGGCTGCATGCAGGTGCTCCCCGCCATGTGCTCACCACTCTCTGGACCAGAGTCAAGTGGAAATGAGGACACGGATAAAGAGGAAAGCGGATGGGGGTTTGCAGCTCGGGGAAGGTCAGCCACTTGACATGCAAACAGAGAGAGCTGTGTGACCGACGCTCCCGAGGACAGCCCTCTGCTTGGACCCCATTTTGGGTAGGACAATAAATTAGTGCTTTTGATCTAAAGGACTGCAGTCAAAAGCTACAAAAGTCAAAACCCCTCAACCTGAACAAAAATCTATGTTGGCGGTACTTTTTCTTCACCGAGAGAGAGAAGATGTAAAGGACGGATTATATCCACACCGTATCAGACCATCACAATCAAGGTCTCGGGTGAGCAAGACGACAGTTCTGGGCCAGTGCTGCAGCTGCTGGGTCCTGGGGCCGGCCGGGCCTCCAGGGACAGAGCGGGTCAGGGAGCTGAGGCAGCAGGGCGCGCAGCGAGGCCACAGACGGCCGCTGCTCCGCACGCCAGAGTGATGGGTCTGGAGGGGCTGAATGGCCAGAACAGTGGGCCCAGTAAACGAGCCAGGACACCACGTGGGGACGCCGTCTAGGGCGGCAGTCAAGTCGCTGGAGGGAGCCCGGGACAACTGCCTCCCCAGGTACAGGCTTCTCCTAAACTTCCCAAGCAGCAGCGAGCCTCCCGAACAGCAAACTAGGGGGCTTCAACATACGCTCCAGCGAGCTTTCAGTTTTACCCAGGGATTAAACGTTATTCACTCAGTCACCAGTCACTGTCCTAATGAACAACGGAGAAAGTCTCCAATCTGAGGGAAAAGAGGTGATCCTACCCAGAGAGAAGCCTGAGCCAACGAATGGCGGTCCCGAGGCCGCCACGGGTCCTTGGCCGTCTTGGCAGAGGGCCAGAGCTCTGCTCTCAAGGTCCTCCTTCCTCCAGCAGCCGGTGAGGCCAGTGCTGCAATGGGAGCTGAGGGCCCCTGCACCTCAAGTTTTCCCCACTTTTTAGGAGAAACACCACTTCCTCGCTTTACGACGTTTCCAACAGCAGCACCACTACAGGGATCCAAAGCTGGGGACAGTGTTCTGAGTACTTCGCTACCAGGAGTCACTTCTGACTTTAAATCTTGCATCTTCAGCTCACAAAGCCCTCCAACTTCGTGCCCCATGTCTGCCCCTACCCAAGGGGGCCTGGCCTGCCCCCCAGAACCAGGGCTTGCCGGCATCCCCCGCTGGCTCTCGCGCCACGTCACTCTGCGTGCCGCCACCCACGCCCACGGTCATCCGCGGCCACACCTCTACAGGCCTCGTGCCCCGGGGAACTGGAGTTTTGAAGGAAGCACATGACGAAGCAAAGAGAACGTCCCACAAAGTAAACAACAGGCCCTCAGCAAGGACAGCAGGCAACAGGTTTCCCCCTGGAGGACCGTGTCATAGCAGGTGTACGGGCCACGGGCAGTATCACCCCCCAACACTTAGAAATCAGTTTTTACCAGCTCAGACTTGGCTGCAAGGTCCACTCTGCCTGGGGGGCCACTAGTTTGGGGTTAAATCAAACGGATGGAGGTCCCTTTTCTTGCAGGAAGCCGGGGGAAAGGAAGGGTGGCACAGCAAGGACAAGGGGCCCGGATGCCAAGGCCTATGGCACGCAGACCTCGAGCAGAGGGAGGCAGCTGCCTGCTAGCAGCTGTGAACGAAGGAGCTGCCACCGTGAAAAGTGAGGCCTAGAACCGGTTCAGCCCCTGCCCTTCACGAAGACCCTGTGCTGTGTGTGCTTTCAGAGCACACTTAAAAAGCCAGCCTAAGGCACTTCCAGAAACCCCAGTAAGGCTGGTCATACACAGGACACCTGTGTCCACGACACCTGACATTTAAGGCTCTACAGATGAAAAATTTAACTTTAAAAACACTTCCTGCAAGGTGTCCGGGTTGGAACCTAAGATCGGTACTGCCACTGGTCTAACTAGTATTTCCCCACCCATTCAGCAAAACGCCAAGTCGAGATTATTTTTAAGACATTCCCAATGTATGTGATTCAAGTGACGCGTTATCCACGAATGGTTTAATGGTAAATAAACACAATCTTTTTAAAAAGTACAGGATGGCTCTCCTTAACCATCACATTGCTATTTTATAAAGCTAATCATTACTAGTTAACAGTCAACTTTTGTTATCCCTTACTTGTGCTTTGGAAAGTATATAAATAGGTACAATTAGGTAAATAAGCAAATTATCAGTACACTGTTCTGAGACTGAGGGACTTCACCAGCAAGTTGGACATGACCCTCTTGTACTTTGAAATGTTTCAAACGTGCCAAAGGCCCAATCCAGCAAGTGCTGTGGATGCAGGAGCACTTGGTCCCCTTGCAAACTAGAGCTGTGTCGGCTGCTGCCAGTGACCGACTCCGTACAGCGCTGCAATGGCTGCACGGTGAGAACACACCGGTATTTTTGAGTAGAGCTAAAATCAAGTTTGCAAATTCTTCATCTAAATTCACTGAACGTATTATACCATGTATGCATTTACAGATGCACAGGGAATAATCGTGTAACCAATCAGAGAAGTCTTAATCTAAAAAAGCACACAAGGGTGTCTTTGGGAGACCGTTGATGCCCCCAAGTGCTGCAGGACTCTCCGGTCAGCAGAGGGGAGGGGCCCAAACCTCCCCAGAACCTGCCCCATGTGCAGGAGACAGCCTGCAGGGAGCGTGCTGAGCCTATGCCACTAGGGCAGCTGAGCCTCCCGTCGCTCCCACGCTCCGGGGCGTGCTCGTGGGGAAGGGCAGGGTTGCCCGAGCACCAGGACAGGCAGGACCTCAGCAGCTACAGGACGAAAAACAGCCCCTGGGGGTCGGGCCATTGCCCCAGATGGAGCGGTTCCTGCTGGATCTGGCCGCTGGTCTGTTAACGGAGATGTGCTGTTCTGGGTGAAGCCCGGCCAAGCGCTCAGCGGGTCTGTGTGTATGCGCTCTAATCACCAACCTCCCAATGAGCCCAAGACTGGGGCCTTGTCCCAGGGCCGGGCGGCAGTGGTGCTGTGGCATCGCTGGCCACTGGGTGGCACTGGCGGGCCTCCACGGAGCTGGGAGCACAGGTCTCCACCAAAGGAAGTGGCAGCTGCCCAGGTGAGGTTCCGGCTAGCACAGCCCAGCAGCCCCAGACACCCACATCTAGGGACGACCCTCTACAGGGACCGGTGAGAAACCCTCAGCGCAGCGGCAAGTTGCTTTAAACCTTTTGTGCTCCGGTCCTGCCCAAACTAGTACCAGTTTACCCTAAAAATCCCCAGATGAAAGACACTGGTCTCAGGCAGGCTCACTGCCTTGAGTGACTGGCTATAGAAGCCAAAAAAAGAACAGAGTGGGCTTCCGGTGTGACAAGGGTTCAGGGATGGGTGTGTTCCACGGGGCGGGTGAGTCCCTAAAGGTCCCCACTGAGATGCCACATGTTCCCTCCCCACTGGCTCCGAAACCCCGTCCCTGCTTCCCACCACCAGCGACCTCCATGCACCCCCCGCTCCCGCCGGGTCCCGAATGCGCAGGGCTGTGCATTCTGCTGGCTGGGACGGCAGTTCTACACGCAGCTCACTGTGACGCGTGCACAACCAAGTTTCCCACTTCGATTCTGAGCGGCAAGATTTCTCCTGGTGTGAAAAGTCAAATTAACAGTAGCAAGAGAAAACCATTTTGCTCTTTGTGCCTTTGCTTAAATATTTTAAAGTGAATTTTTTCTCCTGGAAGCATAATCAAGTACCAATTCGCTTTTATATCAGAAAACCTGTATAATTCCCAAATAACACTCAAGAAAGCATAAGCTACGTTCCTGATGTTCTTCAGACTAGACATCATCTTAACAATGTCTTTATGTAGACCCCCAGGCAAACTGTCATGGCTTGGGCTCCATGAAGCTTTTCTAGGCTTTTTTCTTCCTGATGTCCAATATTTGAGTGACTTACACCTTAGTGGAGAAAGGCATGGAACTCTCCACTTGTAAAAAAAAAAAAAAAAAAACCCAAGTATATACCCAGAAGCAAGTCACCCTTCCTCCCTGTAATAGTTTCACACATTGTATTTTGGAAATGAACCCAGAGCCTGATTCAGGTCGGGTGGGTAATCTATAAAACTGGTCAGATTGTCCCTCCACATGAACCACCCAGACAAAACGGGATCGAAGCCACGTGGGGAGACGGTGGTGCCTCACTCTTCTAGACTACATGACTGGGATCGGTGAGTGGTCGGCTGTCAGTGCAGGACTAGATGCTGGGCCCAAGACTCACGGAGTGGAGCTGCTGCTTTCCTGAGATCTCTCAAACTGGTTAACAGGCGTGACCATACTTTTAATAAGGTGAAATTTTAACCAGTCATCACCTGTACCCAAATTGTCTACTAGTTCATCCAACATGTACCTAGGGGGCTGGGGGCATGTTAGCGGAGCCCACTGACCCTTCTCCCCATCCCTTGTCCCAAAGGGTCCCGTTCCACAGAAAACCCCAAGGCTGCTGGCCCTGTGCAGACCAGAGTCGGGGCTCTGCAGCAGTTACCTTTGCATGCTTCTGGCTGAACTTCTCCAGGTTCTTGGCACTAGAAGAGGGCCCAGCCTTCATTTCAGGAAAACTTCTTTGGTTTGCAGAAGCAAAGGATATAGCTATGTGCACGGGGACGCAATGTCACACTTTAAGAATGCTGCAACTTAGTGCAAATGCCCCTTAAATTCATGTGCCATATTGGAGGGGTTACACGGGCATCGACAGAGATGCACCAAAGGAGCTTCCCTCTAGCATGTCTTTAGAAATCAGAATAGATCCACAGGTCCCCAAGGCCACGTGAAGTTCACTGGAGGGCAGGTGGGGGGAGCCAGTCGTACTGGAAACTTCCAACGGCTGCAGCACAACTAAGGGGACAGTACTGGGTGCTACCGGCAGTTTCATCTCCAGTGTTCAAGTCCGTGTATGTGGGAAACCCTTCCCTGACCTGATTTTCTGAAGTTACCTCCTTTTTTTTTAAACTTGGAAAAAGTAAGTCTGAAATACCAAACGAATACCACTGAGCACCAAGGAAATCCCAGCCGTACACACAGCATCAAGAGTTGTCAAGCTACACCCTTTAGCAGTACAAGTTTTTGGATTTCCCTCTAACTGGGGGGAGAACCTTGATTCAGATGTACCAGGTCTGATTTGTCCCCAACCGTATTTTATTGCCAATGACAATTCTGGAATAGATTTAAAATGGCTCATGTAACTGATAAAACCTGTAACTGCTCACACCTAAGGATTTACATTTCTACAAAATATTCCCGGGTCCTAGTATCCCCTACATATTTATTACAGGAAACTTGTTTCCACTTAGGACTTCGGAAGTGTGCCTCTGGAGCCCACGCCTCTAGTTATCCTCGTGACAATTCGTGTTCTCTTTGTTCCATTTCACAAGCAGGTGGACCATCTGGGTGGCGTGCCCATGAACTTATAGGGGAAATGCTTCTATCGCATCAGATTGCTTTACCAAATCATCTGAGTCTGCGTGTACAGGTTGTTAGGAATTTGCATTCTAATTCTCAAAGCTAGATGAAACTGCAGAAGTCTCATTTTTCCAGTCAAAATCTGTTCAGAATCCCAGTGTTTTAAGTCCCCTAATGAGCCATTTAGGGGGTCCCAGATACCAGGAATTGTGCCTACAAATATCAGAATTCCACTTCCAAATGCTAACACGTTTAGCATTTTAGAGAAAGTTTTTAGCCCTCTTCTCTCCATGCCTTGACAACAGGAAGTTGACCCAACATTGAAAAGGAACAGAAAAATATAAGGTCATCAAAACAAACATGATGATTTAGGAAAGAAGTAAATAACGCGGCAGTGGCTTCTACACGTGAAGGGCAGCCACGTGGGAACTAGGGAGGAGACCCACCATCTGGGAGTCGCGTCACCTGGGGAACACAAAGCACCTGCGGCTCCTCTTGCGGGAGAAGCAGAGTGAGCTTCCCAGTTCCCGTCTGTTCAACGGGAAGCCTCCTCACACCCTGCTCACGGCCGGCTGGCGCTCCCCATGACCCGAGGTCAGGAGCAGGGGCCTGGGGAGGAGGGCGAAGGCCTGGGCACCTCCTGGGCAGTGGGGCACTCCCTCAGCAGTGGGCACTACGGGCGGGATGGGGGATCTACTCACAGACTTGACATGTACCCGGGTCAATGTAGGAACGCTTCCTTCGAACAACGGTCCCAACACCAGCTGTACCCCAAATCTAGCCACCCCAACCCAGAAAAACCTGCTCTGCAGCCAGCCCGAGAGGCAGGTGGGGGGTCCTCGTGGGTACACAGGGCTCTGCTGTGTGCACGCACGCGGCCGGACACCCCACAACTGTGAGGCGATGGTCTGGGGGAGAGGCAGAGACACCACTGCTACTCACCAAGGCTGAAGTCGGGTATTTTACCAATGACCGGAAGATGACATTTCTGGGATAACACAGAACGATCAGAAGCAACTAGCTCAAAAATATGTCCCTTACGCATGCTAGACATCTTGAGTGTCCATCAGCTTTAATTTTGAGATGTAAATGTGCTGAAAAAGGCCGTCAGTCCCAGCTTTCTGTCGACCGAAGCAGGTTGCGCTTCAGTGAGGGGCTGGTGTGCAGAAGAGCAGGCAGGGGTGAGGGGAGCGGAGAAGCAGGCCCCCGCCCGGCCTCCGCTCCCCTCAAAGATGGAGTGAGGGGAAAGAACCCGGGGGCGGGAGCCATCCTCATTCCTCGCCCTCCCCGTGCACACCAGGAGCCTCGCGGCAGCTTTCCAAGCCTGGCTGGTAGAGACGGAGCTGTGCTGAGCCCGCCCTCCAGGCCTCTGGGGGTCCCCCCTCCGCCGTTTCATTCTGTTATGTGCCTATGACCGACTCCGAGCACTGGAGCACAGTACTCCCCACCCTAGTGCTCCCCACCCGAGTGCTCGCTGGTCCGCGGTGCTCACTTGCAGGTACGAGCAGGACTCGTCCAAGGGCTCTGCTGAGGAGCCGAGATGTGCTGTTGGCACGGAAGGAGCTCAGGCCGCCTAAGGTGTGTCAGGGGCTCGTTTCGATACGGCACCCGTTAACCCTGCACTGGGACAGCTCCCTCCCGCAGGGCTGGGGGCACGCTCACACCTCCCCAACCCCGTCGGCTCTGGCACCGCCCCGCAGGAGCGCCCGGCCGCGAGACAGGGCAGCACGCGCCCACGGTCTTGAATTTAAAGCTACGGGGCTTTTTGGTACTTTTATAAAAGGCACAAATCAACATAAGACAACATAAAAATGAGTGAAAATAGTAATAGAATAAGAAGTATCCTATGGATCAATTTAGATTTCCAAAATTTAAGTTTGGAGGGCTTGGCTGAGCCGCCAGAATGGAGAGAAGAGGCAGCTGCATGACCGAGAGCAGGGCCCTACACAACTTCGGGAACGGTCCGGGGCCAGGGGGCTCTGACCCGACAGCGCAAGCCTCCGGGACAGAGTCAGGTTCCGGTTACTGCGGGCACGCTCCCCACAGGAGGGCACTGCTCCGGGGGCCAGCGCATCACACTCACTTACCTTGGAGCGTACGCGGCAGCGGTAAACAGCCTTCGAAACGTGAATGTACGTGTGTTTGTGTTTGTGTTTGTGTGTGTGTGTGTGTGTGTGTGTAGTATTTGAGTTGCACACACACAAAAATTCCTGTTGGATCGAGTAATTTAACTCCTGAACATCACACTTCAGTCGAGTATCAGGTGCGATCCTATCTGCACAAGCGGATTCCCACGAGAGGAAGTGAGGCCTCCCTGTGCGGAGAGCGGACGAGCTGGAGAGACTCCTAAGCCAGTGGGGCTGCGCCACGCCTGCGAGGGCCGCGCGCCCAGAGTCTGGATGCCAGGAGCACGTTTACCCAGCACAACCTCGCCGAAGACCACCCGGATACTTACCGGAGCCCAACAATGAAAGTTAAGGAGATTAAAGACATGGGTTGCCAGGTGAGACATTTAGCAATGAGGTTTGTACGGCTCCGTGAGGTTTGAGCTGACGGGAAGGGCCGACACACTGAGGGGCTGCATGGGGGTCGAGGGATGTGGGGCTCGGGAACCTGCTTCCATCTCTGCAGGGGCAGCATTAACCATGGCTAGAGCTCCCGGCCCTGGACAGGCCTGAGTGACAGCGGTCCAGAGAGACCAGGAGGGGTGCAGACGCCGCCCCTACGTGATACATACATTTGTACAACAGTGGCGGCCAGAGGGCAGCAGTCCGCTCTGGCTTTACTGCGTTGTAATTGTGGTCGCTCGCCCAGGACGGAGTGCCTTCACTGGCTGCTTCCTTCACGGGGACCTCACTCCTTGACGGGGCCGCTGCTGCCTTCTTCGCGGTGTTCTCTTTCTTGTCCGCAGCCGGTCTCTTGTGCACAGCGGAGACTCTAATGCCTGCCTGGATAACCAGCAAAACCCCAATCATTAAGGAGGTCGGAGAGGAGCCGCCGCTCATCGCGCTTTGCCACGAAGGTCACGATGTACTGTACGGTCGGGGTCACGTGAAGCCCCTCACCGCCCCGACCGTGGGCTCTGCATCTGCTCAGCAGCAGGGCTGGGCTACATTTGCACATCCAAGCAATATGGAGGGATGGACACAAACAAGGACCTGGGTGCCAGGCAAGCCTCGGGGACCCCAGGAGACTGGAGGCACGCGGTGTCCCGCCTCCTCTGCTGGGCGCCCTCCACGGCAGCAACTGCTGCTCTGGGGCTCCGGCGACTCAGAACCACCAGCCTTAAAAATTACACTATCTACAGGCCACGCAAGCACTGAAACACCTGGAAAAGGCTCCCCGAACAGCACTGCCCAGGCCCTGTTCATCACAGATGGTACGGGGCTGCAATGCAGCCACACTGACCTGAGCTAAAACTCTGGGCAGGGGCCTGGAGGGTCAAACGAGCGACTCCCGAAGCGCCCGCGACTCTTCCCAAGTCACACGTAGCACAGGAGAGAGAGTTCTGCGAGCTGGGACTTGAGGTGAGACACACAGTCTGGCCGCCCGAGACCCACTACCCACCCTCGGCTGCCGGTGAATCTCAGTGCCACAGACTCCGACAAACCCCGGCTCGTCCCCCACGAGTGCCGGCTCCCGGATGGAGGGCTCGGCTCCCGTGCCAATGACGCCCTCCACGAGCGCGGGGAGAGAACATCAGAATGTGACGGGGGAGCGTGGAAGGCTGGAGGCCGAGTCCGAGGGTACTAGCGGCGCTCCGTCTCTGTGCCCGCCATCCCCCAGGCGCCACACACCAATCCACGGAGCCTGCCCACGACAGGCAGACACGTCCCACTTCCACGATTCAAACGGCTGCCCTTGATCAACTTACCTGAACGCTACATTTCGGGAGAATGAGCTTTTCTGGCTTCATCTTGGTCTTTTCTTTAGGTTTTGGTTTTTGTTCTTTACCTGAACTGAGAAATTTCATTGTCGCCGCAGCGTGTTTGAGAATACAGTCACTGCTGCAGTAAACCGAGTCTGGCTGCGCCACGTTGGAGCACCCGGGCCCGATACATTTCGAGGCCCCAGGAGCCTCGACCACCTGCAGGACAAAACACGTGGCTTCAAACGACATCCTTCCCAACTCCAGCAGTCACGCTACTTCGCGGACTTCCTATTATACTACTGAGCTCGCTATTTCTAACGGAGACGCGAATGGCATCTTTAATGCCAGTAAGAACGGGTCTTTGCTTCTTCAGAGCGCCTGACCCGATCTACCCCGTAGCAGGGCCCTCACAGTAACTGCAGGGCTGGGGGACGGCCCCCGGACTCTGCCCTGGCACACAGGCTCTGGGGACTTTTCAACGCAGTGGGGTCTCACACCCAGAACTCGGTTCCATTGCAGGGCAACAGGGGAGTTCT
>CM052885.1:120993715-121039693 GCA_028534135.1 Potos flavus
GTGTCTCACAGGCATTGTGGAGGCAGCAAAGATGGACTTTAAGGTCTTTTGGATAAATTCGAGGACCTCGGTAGAACCTGTAGTTAGTAGTGGGGAAATCGAGTCTCTATCCGGCACCAAGGACAGCTCTAGTGGGCACTGCACTAAGGTGGACCGTGTTCTGGGCAGTTTATGACTGGTAACTCATCTGAATGACTCAAGTGCTTCTGGGCCAGTTCTAACCTCCGGGAAACTGAGGCACAAGGAAGGAACCTCCCCAGGAGCTCGCAGCTATTTCTAAGTGGGCTGGGGGGGGGGGGTGCACGGATGGGGGAGGACAGCAGACAACGAAACCAGGGGAGAAAACAAATGGGGATCTGAGTGCCCGAGGCATGAGACACAAAAGGGACCACTAGGGGCACACCTCCCTTGAAAACTGAAAGTTGACCCTTTCTACTTTCAAGATAACCAGATGTGACACAAATATGGCCAGTATACGTCAAAAGGACAAATAACAGAAAACTAAAAATCAGCATTTTACACCCAGGCAAATACTCTTTGTAAGTGAAACTGATGTTCCGAAATCCTTCCTTGCTTCCTACAGCACCAAGTATCACACATCTATCCTGATGTCATCCCTTTGAGAGTAGTTGGCTAAATATCAAACTCCCAGTTAAACAAGAGAACAGTACCCGCGCTCTAAAATACAGATCCTAGAATGAACCCTCACATCCTTAAAAGTATCTAGAACTAACCGAGTTGAAAAACAAAAAAACCAGAAAATTCACTCCAACCAGTTACAGTGTCTTGAAACAAAATCATTTCTGTGCGTAAGCCACCCAGACTGGAAACTTCGAGGAAAAAGCAGTTTCCCTTCTCTGGAGCGACACTGCCTGCGGCCCCGCCGGCCCGGCCCAGCGGACGCCGTGAGGCTGTTACTCCCCTAGTCCGTCCAACTCGTGACCAGACCACCGGCAGACACCCTCCTCGGGCGGACGCAGCCCCAGGCCGGCGCCCACGCGCGGCAGGGGCCTCGGAGTCGCCGGGAGAGGTGACCTGCCCCCGCGCGGCCCGCGCCCCTCCCGCGCCCCCTCCCCTCCGCCCGCGGCGCCCCCCGCCGGCCCCTCTCCTTCCTTCCCCCGCCCGCGGCCCCGCTCCTCCCCGCCCTCCCGCCAACCCCGCGGCCGCCGCCATCTTCTCTCCTCGGCGGGAGCGCCGCGAGGAGCGGCGCGGACGCCGCGACTCTCGGCGGGCCGCGCTCCCGCACCACCGCCGCCGACCCCCGCCCACCCCCGAGTGCGGCCCCACGGCGGCCGGCCCCTCCTGCCCGGCGGCCGGGACGCCACTCACCGCGGGTCGCAGGCCTCTGGGCTCCCGCAGCCATTTCCTCGGAGCTCCGCGGAGTGGGCGGGAGGGCGGGGTCGGCGCCGGCCACCGAGACGCAAGGCTAGAAGGGCCGGCCGCGCCCTGAGCAGCGCCCCCGCGCGGACAGAGGAGGTCCCCGCCCCGCCCGCGCGCCTGCGCCCTGCGCCCCGAGGATCCCAGGCCGCCGCGAGCCGCAGGCGGACCGGCCCTCCGGGGGAGCCCCCGCCGGCCTGGGCTGGCTTTGTGGCGAGGGGGCGGGAACGAGAATAAAAGGGCAGGCGCGGCGCTCCTCCGCCCCCAACCGCGCTCTCAAGTTTCTGCTGGACTCCGAGCGCAGCCCGCCGGCCCCCCGCGTCTCCTCCCCGCTCGCACGGCCGCGCCACAGGGCCTGCGAGGAAGGGGGGGACGGTCACTGTCCAGAAAGGGAAAAGGAGGTCTGGCCGAGGGAGAGCCGTCCACCTGGATGGCGCCAGCACCGGCCCGTCCCCAGACACTCCACACACAGACCGCGGGCACTGCGCGCACCGCACGCTTCTGCCCGAGGGCAGGAACTCCTCGGCTGCGGGCCGTAGCCCCGTGGCCTACGTGACCCCACAGCCCCCTGCTTGCGCGGCCCTCCCAGGCAGGAAGTCCCTGGCTCTGGTCAAAGAGCGACAAGGTGCGCTGTGTGCAGCCCCGCCGCGCAGCGGACCCTGCAGGGGCCTCCGATCTGCCGTGCGCGAGAACCAGGGGCCCGCCGGCAGCTGTGCCTTCTCAAGAACACGTCTAGAGCTCACAAGACCTGCTCGTTTCTGGCGGAGCCTGCCGGTTTTCTCCCAAGCACTACAACGCAGTTTGTTTCTGCTGCCGTGGTTCCGTTAGGACCACCCTCCTGGAATCTGGCGGGGTTGGGGTGTCCACTCTTCCAACATGACTGTGTCTTCAAGTTTGCCCCCAGATGCGGGGAGTTTAGAGGCTGGGCAGTTGTGAGGGGACAGCAGCTGGAACAAGCAGTGTGACCCTGGGCCAGCTGTCTGTAAAACAGGGCTCATTTGCTTGGGGAGGGGAAGATCACAGGACGCCTCCCAGATCAGAAGTTAGAACGGGGAACCCCACTGAGGATCTTTAAAGGAAGCAAAACCAGCAGCAATGGCTGCAAGGTGAGACTGGAACCCGGGGGGGGGGGGGGGCGCAGCATCACGTGGGTGCTTGTAGGGATGCCGGGGAAAGGACAGGGACTTGGGACAATATCTAAAGGTACAAAGAAGTGTGTATGAGACCGGGCGTTGGTTGGTGCAGACGTGTCTCCTCAATCCTCCTGCCCTCGTCCAGAGGTCCTCCCGCGGAAAACTGGGTGTGGGTATTTTCTTTCCTCTGCCGTGATAAAGCCCTAGCTCTGAGTGGGTAGTGTCGTGTGTTGCTCCCTTCACCACCGTGCCTGCTACTCTGAGGCATCGTGCGCGGAGTTCAGTGAAAAGCAAGTCGACTTCAGAAGAAATCAGTGTTTTAATCAGTGTGAAGCATGAGAACTATGCTTCCTTTCTGGTTACTTTCATCTCTCTAAAGGAATCCATCCAATAAAAAACGCCAGACAAGGCAGTGCTTGTTACAAGATTTCGACAGAAAAGCAGTTTAAGAGTAAAGCAGTTGTGCCTACATAGGCTTATAGGCTAATCATCACACACAGTGTGTAACAGAGAAGGGGGCCTCCCTGAGGTGAGAGAGGCTGGTCATCACCCCCAGCAAGTCTCAGGGGGCCAGTCTGCTGCCGTTACCCGTGGCCTGGGGGGCCCTCAGGAGCAGGGCTCGGCCTACAGGTGTACAGGCTGTAATTCAAAAAAATTGTTCCCAAAATTAAACTACTTAAAAAGTGAAAGAGACCACTTAAACTCAGGTCTAAGGGTGGCTTTCTGGATTTGTGCAGAACAGAAATACCGTATGAATTAATTCCTCCTCTCAACTGGCTCGTGGGACCAAAGTGCTGAAGGTAAGCAAAGGCATTTGGAGGAAATGCCAACAAGAACAGAGACTCAGCCATCAGAGATTTCAAAAGCACACCCAGAGTGTTTTATTCTGAACTTCGACAACATCAATACACATAAATTACCCTTCCAACACCAAAACTATTTTTGAGTTCCAAATCGAATGAACTGCTGCTAAAATGTAAGAGATTCAAGAAGTGACATCTCCCAAATCTGTCTAGGGAGGTGGGAAGGCCAGGATGTTGCTTTTTATGGACATACAGAGAAATAAAAACTCTTGGGAGTCTGTCAGACATACGAAAGTTCCTCTCATTCCAACAGAAAGCAGGCATTTGAAGATTATAAGAGAATTTTAAAGTCAAAAAACCGAAACCAAAATTTTACACGTGTGTTTTAAAAAGAGCAAATGTGGGTACCAATTGGGAAAGTCTCTTCATTCAGCACTTCCACCACCCAATCGACCTGAGCGTGATCACATGAGGGGGCGGGAATCCTCAGAGCATTTACAGACAGAAGTACCCACACTAAATAGTATGTGTGTGTGCACGTATGTGTGTGTGCTAGCTATGTGCTTTCGTTTTAATTTAAAAGAGAAAGGCTAAATCTTTAGCCAGCACGTGTAAATCAACTTCTGACCAGCGAGGGCTGAAGGTCTGAAGGGTGTCGTCGAGCTCCAGGCGAGGCGGTGCGGGACCGGCACCCGGTGTGTGCTTCGCTGGCGAGCAGCGGCGAGCCGTGTGCCCCCACGCCCCACGGAAGCACCACTCCGCACACAGTTTATGTCACCTCAGCAGGAGTTTCAGCACCAGGAGATTCCTACTCTTGCTTTTACCCACGCGAGGAAACTTAGAACCGCTGCTTTCTGACTTATGTACAGTCTCGAAAGAGAAATACAGTCAGGACAGGGGGAGTCGGCGCCCCATCAAAAACCCCGTGAAACACGCTTTCCCAGGTCTTAGAATTCAACGAAGACACACGGCACCTGAATGTGTGCAGCAGAACTAAACAATCAAACAATTCTCCCCGACTCTCAACACCTTCCTGAAGACACGGAACGCACCGTGAAAAGCTAAAGCTGAGGCCGGTGACCTCCTGGTGCCGACTGCCTCGCGTGGCAATGACCCTGGGCAGCACCAACGGACCAGTTTATGCATTATCCGGAAGAATTAGGTCTGTTTTAGCCAGATCTCTTTGAAAGCAGGGTCTCCAGTACATAAGGGCTTGATTTCATGCTTTTAGGTTTTGAGAATAAGATAAAAGCACCCGTCCGAATGCTGTGGTTCTGTAAAACATGGCCCGTGGCCCGGTTCCTGAGCAGTCTAGGATTGGAATACAGGCAGCACCGTGTGTTTTATCTCCAAAACACTTTTCCCTTTTTAAAAATGCTTTAAAGCTCTTTTAAGACTAGTAAACTTTTAACACTTCTCTGTGAAGAACTGCTAATCTAGTAAAACGAAACTCTTCACCCAGACTTGGAGAACGGTGGAGGCTCGGGCCACCCGGCAGCTCCCCTTCCACAGACCCGCCTCTTTCCCATCCACCTGGTCACTGCCCCAGGTGGTGACCCAAGTGGCCCATGTCCTCCGTGCTCCCCACACCCCCAGTGGCATGGGGCGTTCAGGGCCCTGGCCAGGCTGGCCTCTGTCTTCCTTCCATATGCTCTCCACCCGGGAGCTCACTCCTGGCTGTGCTTACCTTTACCTCTGCCCAGATCTGGGTCCATCCACTCACTTGTTCCTCTAATATCTCCACTTGATGCCTCAAATGCACCCCAAAACCCAACGTGTGCAAAATGAGCTCTTGACTTCTGAGCATCTCCTCCAATCGGGGCCTTCCCGGGTGTCCCCTGTTCAGCGCTGGTCCCACCCTGTAAACCCAAACACACCGGCCAGAAGCCTGGAGATTCTCCCTCCCTGCCAGCCACCAAATCCTTTTGGCTTTAGCATTTAATGGAACCGACTTCACCTGCTGCTTGCTTTCCACATCCGCTGCTTCTGAAAGTGTTAAACACACATCTGTGTCCCCCAGACCCTATTCACCTCTCGACTCACTGCCATCTGCTGTCCATTCCCGCCGCGTCCCCGAGCTCCTTGCTCTGTGACCACACCTGTCAAGTATGACCACGAGGCGGCCTTGCTGCAGTCAACACTGCTCGTCTACGCCGTCTAAAACTCCCCACCCTGTGGCTTCCACGGAGCCTGCTAAACCTCTGGTCCCTGTCAGCCTCTTTGCTGACTCAGTGGACTTCTCTGGGTAATAGCCATTTGTTGCCATCCTTCTGGATCCTGGACTTCTCTGCTCCTCCTCTCTACGGTCTTTCTCTAGATACATTGATCGAAGCTCATCCGGTGTCACTGTAAAGCTTTGCCTGCAGCCCTCGTCACTCCCTTGAGCTTCCACCGTGCCCCCACAGGCACCACCAGTTCCCCGTCTCTCCTCCCCCTTCCAGCCCACTGCTCGTCAGGATGGCTCTTCCTCCGATGGTGTCACCTCCATCAACCTTGTCAACCAGGCTACACATCCGAGCGCCATTCGATCCAGGAGCTCAATCACCGAGGACCGCTACTATTCTCTCCTCAGGGAAGGTCTCCTTTCGCCCACTTCTGCTGAAACTGCTTGTAGGGAAGGTCCTCGTCATCACTCACTCACTCGCTCCTTCCCGTTCTCAACAAATACCGACGGAACTCCTACAAGTACTAGAGATTTCAGCTTTTGTCAAGTTCACACATTTGTGCTGAACCGGGACACGTTATCAGGCCTCAGGGACAAAAAATGCCATGAATGCTACCGACGGATCGTTGAGGATCCAAGAGGCAGTCCATTCAGCTTTGTTTAGGGAAAGCCTCCCCATTCTGCGGCGTTAGCCTGAGACGGAGGCCCAGCTGGAGAGTCCTGTGAGACCGAGGGAGACCGGGAACCCCCTGCGCTCGGTAGGACCGCGGGCGCGGGGCGGGAAGGGGCTGGCGTGGGCGGGCTCTTTGGCTGTGCTCACTTGGAACAGGCGGGCAGGGAGTCTCCGAAGGCGAGCTCAGCCTGCCCGGCTGGTGGGCTTCGGAAGAACGCTGCGCAGGACGCCTGGGAGGGGCAATCCCAGAAGCAGAGAGGGGGGAGTGCTGCGAGCACGAAAAGCAGGCAGGGTCTACCTAGGAATTAGGGGTGGAATCTGCGCGACTCAGGGGCGGAAGCGTTTGTGGGCCGGAATAGTCTATCCTCTCGGGACACTGCCCTTCGAGCTGCTGCGTGTGCCCCTCCGCGCACCAGAGCTGACAGCTGAATGGTAGACGGGGTCAAGTCGTTGCAACGGGTGCCATCACGGACACGCGGTACCTACGCGTCTGAGGTTCGTGGCAGAACTTTGGACCCGCAGGCTCCGCTCTCGCCCGGGAGAGAGCCACAACCAGTCACGGTCCTCAGACCGACCCGCCAAACCGCGTCGCTCTCCGCGGGCCGTCCGACCCCCCTCTCGCGTTCTTCAGCTCACGCGGGAGCAATCCCCGACACCCCCGAACCCCGACCTCTAACTCTGGACGACGTCGGACTTCCCTCCAGACGCCTCGCCCCGGCGCCCCGGCGCCCCCCTGCCCCCGGCTCGGCCCGGCCGCCGCCGCACGCGCGCCCGCAGCCCCGGCCCGACCCGGCGCGGCCGGCGGAACCCCGGCCCCGGGCGGCAGGCTCTCCGAGGGCAGGCCCGTTTCTGTTGACTCATCAGGCGCCGAGCGCTCGCCGCCACGGGCGGGCGACCCCCGCAGCCCGCCTCAACCGACGGCGCGGAGAGCTCCCGCCGGGCGCGCTCGGCCGCGTCCTCCCAGGCCCGCGCGAAGGCAGGCGCCCAGTGCGGAGAGACCCCCGCCTCGGGGCGGCGCGCGGCACTGGCGCCTGCCCCCCCGCCCCCGGCCCGCCGAGCTCACACAAATGACGGAAAGGAAGCTGGGACCTTCGCCTCCGACTCAATCTAGATGTCGCCATCGCGGCGCGAAGTTTCCCCACAACGACACCTCCACGGCGGCCATCTTGCCCAGGGTCGGCCGACGCCTTTTGACTCTCGCGCCAACCCGTACAGCGAGGGCGCCGCGACCGGAGTTCTGCGCAAGGACGGAAGCTGGAGTCCCCGCGCTTCCGGGCGGCAGCCGCGCCCGCCCCCTCGCGGGAGCTTCTGATTGGCTGCCGGCTCGTGAGCCTGCGCTCTCGCGATCTCGCGGGAGGTGCCTGAAGGGGCGGCCGTCGGTGCGTCTGCCCTCCGGTTCCCCGCCCCCGCCCCCGCCTCCGCTGCGCCTCCCGCCTCCGCCTCCTGTCCCCGGCGCCTCGACGCCCTCCCGGCTCGGCCCGGCCCCCCCGAGCGGCCGCGGAGACCGCGAAGCGCGGGAGGCGGGATCCGCACGGTAAGATGGCCGCGGCGGAGCCAGGCGGCCGGGCCGAGCTTCCCCGCGGGAGCGCGGCGGGCCGGGGTGGGGCTGGACGGGGGCCCGGCGGAGGCCGGGGAGGAGCCCGGGGAGGAGCGCGGGAGGGGGCCGGCGCGGGGGGGTCTGCCCGGTCCGAGGACTGAGCAGGTGGCAGAGCCGGGGCCTTGGGGGTTGCACGTCAGACTGCCCCTTCTCCCGGTCGGGGAGACTCCGGACCCCCCAGCGCCTGGCGCCGTAATTCGGTGTTTGTTCTTAAAGGGAGAGCGTGTCGAGTGAAGGCTCCGACGTTCCGAAGTGGTCGCCTACTGGAATACTGGTAATCCCGTGAAACACCGCACTCGTGCGCCTGGGAAGAGAACGATTTTTATGACAAGCGCGTCAGAGCAGACGCTGAACTGGTGAGGACGCACACCGCTGCTGGGAAAGCAGCTTGGGAGGTTTGCTCATGTCCGCTGACTGTGTAGCTGCTGAGTTCTCCCCGCACCACGTAGAGAGGGTCGTTGCTTTCCAAAGTCGCTCTCGCTGCCGGCGGTGGTCCTGCTGTGATGGTGGATTGCTTGCGGAAGACCCAGCCAGAGGCGCCTCGTTTGCCCGAGGGTTACTTCGACTTGTCTAGGAACAGGAGTGCGGTCTGACTGAGGTCTACTTGCCTGGAGCGACAGGACACGGGCGTTTGTGGGGGGTTAACACCTCCCGGTCCGTCTCATCTGCTGCTTTCCTCTTTGGTGCCGAGTGTCTGTCGGCTCCCTCCCAGCACTTGAGGGCTTGGTCTTGTGCCCTTGCTTCTCCCTGGGCAATCTCTGCCCAACTCCTGGCTTCAGTATCCTTGTTTGCAGGATGTCTCCCTAATTAATGTTTCCAGCACTGAGCTGGGGACCTATAATCCAGGCGCCTGCTTGGCTTTTCCAGTTGCGTGTCGGAGAGTCAGCCCAAACTTGCCCTACTCCTCAAACCTGTTCCTCTCTCCAAGCCTTCCTCTTCGTCTGTGGCCCTGTCCTCCAAGATCTCAGGCTCGAAAGCTTCAGTCGGCCTCAAGGGCTCCTATTTTGTGTGTGTGTGTTTTTTTTTTTAATCCCTCTACATTCAGTCCAGCAGCAAGGCCGTTGACTTGTATGCACAGAACCGTCACCTGCTGTGTCTCTGGCTTTCTGGGCACTGCTCTTGTTGGGTGGCTTCTTGCTGGCTTTCCTGCTTGGTGCTCGCCACCGCGCTTCCACCGCTGAAGTTTTAATTTAGCGAAGCAATTTAGCATGTACTTTGCTGGCATGAAGTCATATCCATAACTTACAGGTTACTTATAAAGAGCAGAATGGCTCACCACCCATCTTCAGGGCCCAACTGGTGCTCCCAGGGGCTGCACCTGTCGGCCCTGCCTTCCCACGGTAACTACCTCCCGACGATCATGTCTTTACTTAAAACAGCTAAACACTGCACATTCGTATTTATTGCTGCTGTTTTTGTTCTTTACAAAACTCTGCCACACTTGGGCCTCTGCTGCAACTCACTTTATTCATCCAGCTGGTGCGTAAGTCATCCATGTGGCGGTGTTCATATCTTAACTGTTTTAGTAAATTCTTTTACACGATCGTAATCCTTTCTCAGCAATCCTAAAATCCAAATAGCTCTGAAAACCAAAAGTTTTTTTGTGTTTTATTTTTTTGAACTGTTTGATGGCAAAAATCTGACTTGGTGAAAGCTTTTGATAACTTGTATTTCACTCAGTGTAGGTAGTCAGACCTTTCCCTAAAGAAGTAATACTTAGCGTGGGGTGCTGCCCCAGACTGCAGTGCGGATGTCACGTGATGTGGGTAAGTTATGCCATCCGCAAAATTTTTAATTCCGAAACATACCTGCCCAAGGGTTTTGGGCCTGGGATCGTGGTTCTGTGAACCACGGTCTGGCTGCCGGTGCTGCTATTGAATGAACATCTGGGTGGGGGGCTCCCGTGTTTTTGCCTTTTTGAGCAGTGTTTGTGTGAGTGGGCTTGTGTGTGTCCGATGCTCGGTGGTGAGCGCCGAGGGTCTCAGCCTTGTGGTGGGATTGCTGGGCTGTGGGGAGCACGCGCCGGCTCTGCAGAGAGGGGCAAATAGGTTTGCGGTTCCAGTCTGCTCTGACAGCAGCGTTGGGGACTTCAAGGGAACTCTGTCTCTGTCAGCACTCCGTATTGTCAGACTCCTTAGTGTTGGTCCGGGGAGTGTCTGGTGGCGGTGGGCACTGTGTCAGAGCACGTGCTTCCTTAGCTCCTGCCCCCCTCGGCTGCCCTCTGCCTAGAGGAGAATTGATCTAAACTCCTCCCTCAGCCTGTAAGGCCTTAACTCAGTATGACGCGCCCCCCTCTTGACGTAGCACTTCAGAGGCTCTTGGCTCTTCCTTGCACACATCCGGTCTCCTAGCATCCCGTTCTGGCCCCTAAGCTGCCTTTGGCCTTCAGGCTCTTTGCACTTGCTGCTCTCCAGATTTAAATCTTCCCACTCTCTCTCTCTCTCTCTCACTTCATACCGTGTCGCTCTGTTTATCTCTGAAACGATCACAGTTGTCATAGTACTCGTAAAAATTCTTTCTTTTTTTTAACTGAAGTATAGTCGAGAGCCAGGGTTAGGTTTGTTTCTCGTGTACAATGTCAGGATTTGACAACCGTTTGGGTTGCTCCATGCTCACAAGTGTAGCCACCCTCTGTCACCGTCCAACCCTATTGACTGCCACTGAGTGTATTTCCTATCCTGTTTCTTTCGTTCCTGTGATCTTCACTAGTCTCTAAAATTTTTTTTCTTGTAGAAACGTCAGAATGAGTTATGCAGAAAAACCTGATGAAATCACGAAAGATGAGTGGATGGAGAGACTCAATAACTTGCACGTCCAGCGGGCAGACATGAACCGCCTCATCATGAACTACCTGGTCACAGGTAACGGCTGCAGTCAGGGTGCTACCTGCCGAACGTAACTCTGCCTTTTTGTACCCACAATCAGAACCTTACCATCGAAGTTCCTTGGTAAAATTAGGTTGTGTTTGGGCATTGTGAAAAAATACCATGCGAATTTAATAAATTCGTGGTTTACTGTAGGAAAGATAAGGTCTTCCGGAGACGAGATTGTTATTCTAGGTGTCTGAGCTCTAAGGCGAAAACCTGTTCCTTGACTGTTGATGTTTTTACAGTTAATCAAGATAATTAGGAATGATCTTGAGTACATTGAAAGTCCCAAATAACTGATCTTGTCAGTCTGATAAATTATACTGGACTGTTTCTAGAAGGTGCGCCTAGCTTAAAAGAAAAAGGAGAAAGGGCAGAAGCATACAGAAACGAACGAATGGGGTCTGTAACAGTCTTTCTTGGTACCGGGAAGGAAAAGGGTAAATCGTTACGTGGTCAGGAAACCCAGTTGTTTCAAATAGGTGTGAGTCTCCTTCCCATTGTTCACAGTACTGCCCTCCCCTAGATTAGTCAGTCTCTGTTGGAAGGTGACGAGGAAGTGTCTGCCTCTAGCCGGCGGGGGTGTGGAGGGGGAGAGCGCACGCGCCGCTTGGATGTTGAGAACTGGGGGCTCACGAAGAGGCAGGAGTGGCCAGGTCCCTGCAGCTTCCCTGCATCCGGGCCTGGGGCCGCAGCCCTCGAAGGATCCCGGAATGGGCTGGGCTTCGTGGCATTCGTTTCCCCCCCTGGCTGGTAGGTGAGAAGTGCTTTGGATGGGTTGGGAAGGCATGAAATTCATTCTTTTCATTTTCTGTATGGGGCGGAACTGGTAAGTCACAGAGACGTTAATAGCAAATCCCTAAGAAAGTGCGGGTCACGTTGAAGGTTATTTGAGGTGAATGGGCTTTCTAGGGATAAAAATGCTTTGCATTCATGCCTTGCTAGCTTTCTGAGCACTGAAGATGGTTGTCATTTTCAGAGGGCTTTAAGGAAGCAGCAGAGAAGTTTCGAATGGAATCTGGGATTGAACCTAGTGTGGATCTAGAGACCCTTGACGAGCGGATCAAAATCCGGGAGATGATCCTGAAAGGCCAGATCCAGGAGGCTATCGCGCTCATCAACAGCCTCCACCCCGAGCTCCTGGACACGAACCGATACCTTTATTTCCACCTGCAAGTGAGTTGCCATGGAGGGGCACCCGTCTGGGGGTGCTGCATAAGCTCACGCGTGGTGATTTCAGAGGTCACGAGGCCAGTTTGCATTAGTAGAGGATTGTGTGAGTTTGCCTGGGGAAGGGGTTTCGGTTAGCTGTTGTCTTTTGTATTCCAGAAGCTGTTTCTTGCTTTAAAAAGGCTGATTTAGGGGCACCTGGGTGCCTCAGTCGCCGAGGCACCCAATGGGTCATGATCTCAGGGTCGTGAGGCTGGGCTCTGCTTGCTTCCCTCTTCCCTTCCCTCTGCCCCTCTCCCGCCTCCCCCCGCTTGGGTATTTTCGGTCTCTCTCTCAAATACATCAAATTTTAAAAAATGCTATTTTAGTAATTCAGGGATGCTAGGAGGTTGTCCTCTAAGATGTCCTTTGACTAGAAAGTGGCGCCGCGCCCCCGGGCGCGGTGTAAGCCTGTGTGCCTTTGCCGGTGACCAGCAACAGCACCTCATAGAGCTGATCCGCCAGCGGGAGACCGAGGCGGCGCTGGAGTTCGCGCAGACCCAGCTGGCGGAGCAGGGCGAGGAGAGCAGGGAGTGCCTGACGGAGATGGAGCGCACGCTGGCCCTGCTGGCCTTCGACAACCCCGAGGAGTCGCCGTTCGGAGACCTGCTTCATATGATGCAGAGGCAGAAGGTGAGCCCGCCGAGGGGTGCCGCTTCCCCGCCGTGGGCCTTCAGAGTGGGGCTCAGATACCGCAGCGCGGCCACCTCCCGGCGGGTGACGTTTGGTCACGACAGCAGCGATCCTCCCCTGATGTGGGATCTTTCACTGCGTGAGCCCAGGAGCGCAGTGTCGCGACTTACTATGCGACTCTCAGACATCTTTGTCAGCTTCTCCTTTATCTTAGCCTTTCTCTTAGTTTGGAGACTTAGAAATAGGTGTCCTCGGGGCGCCTGGGTGGCTCAGTCAGCGTCTGCCTTCAGCTCAGCTGCCTCACAGCTCTGGGTTATGATCCCAGCGTCCTGGGATCGAGCCCCTGCTTCTCCCTCTCCCTCTACGGCTTCCTCTGCTCATGCGCACTTTCTCTCTCTTTGTCAAATAATTTTTTAAAAAATCTTAAAAAAAAAGAAATAGGTGTCTTAAACATTTTTATTTCCAATCCCATATTTGCATGTCAGCTTCTTCACGCCCTCGCTGGTACGCGTGCAGCGGTCCCTCTGCCGGCCCGTGACCCACCCTCCGCCAAGGCAGCGCCCTTTCCTGCCGGAGGGAGTGCTGGTGGAACGCGGGTCACCCCCGCCTGGCCTCTCTCCCCGCCCCCCCGAGCCTGGCCGGTGGCCTTCCGCTGCTCTCCCAGGCCCGATGGGATCGGTGCCGAGCGCCCCGTGCGCTCCTTCTGGGCGAGGAATGTGTTTCCATCCGTCGGCATGCCTGCTGGTGACGGGCTTCACGTTCGTTTAAGTAAATAATGAGCTCGTCCCGAAAGAGCGGCTTTCGGGAAGTATAAAAAGCACGTGGGGACAGCCTCTCTGGCTGGTGCTCTGCACGTGTGGTGGTTTTATTGGATGTGTTTATTTTCTAGGTGTGGAGCGAGGTTAACCAAGCTGTCCTAGATTATGAAAATCGTGAGTCAACACCCAAGCTGGCAAAATTACTGAAACTCCTCCTTTGGGCTCAGAATGAGCTGGACCAGAAGAAAGTCAAGTATCCCAAAATGACAGACCTCAGCAAAGGTGTGATCGAGGAGCCCAAGTAGAGTGTGTGCCGGCGGCCCTGCGCTGCCCGGCCCGGACTCCTCAGGGCAGCCATCTGTGACTGAGATTTTTACTGCAGTAGAGAACTCTTCCCTCCCCCACTTTTTTTTTTTGACCCGGCATCTTTTTTAAAGGGAAAAGTGGCCCTTTTAAGCGCTGGAAAACTTGCAGTGAATGACGCTGTCTCTTTGGAAGTGTGGTGCCGACTCTGCCGGCGGGGCGCGTTCCGAAGGTGTGGACGGGCCGCAGGGCGCCCCTGCCGCTGCCTCCCGAAGAATCGCACCCGCCCAGAGTGCTCGCTTATGAGGGAATATTGGGAAACTGAGGCCTCCCACTCAAATCTGCGAAAAGCACTGATCGTTATTTTGCTTTCTGTTAGCTTGTGGGCAGAACATACGTTTTCTCAGATCTAAGACTCATCAGGCCTTGGTGCAGAAGTTTTTTCTTACCCCTTGGTTTTTCGTTTTTGTTTTTTCATAGGAAAGACTATATAAATTTGTAAATCCTGATTCAAAGACTTCTTTTGTGTGAGGGCATTGAGTTTGATTTGTTTTCTCTTTCGGTCTGGGTCGTGTGGCTTTTGGGGAGATGTGTGCCTGAGGGGTGGGGCTGTGTGTTTTTTAATTTTTTAAATATATATTTTGGTGCTGGTTGTGGTGAGAGATTCCTTCCTAGTGGATCAATGAACCTTCTCTTCTAGGCAGTTTTGTTGAAAATAAAGGTTTCTCTTGGAGCTCAAGAATGACCAAATGGCCTCTAAAAAGTTTTAATCATCTCAAACCTCTTGATTTTGGGGCTTATGTCCTGGTGGTGATGGCGGTGGCATCAGCTCGTTCCTGTGGCCGGAGGGCCCCTCTGCCTGTTGTGGTCCGCGTGCTTGGAAGGGAGCGCCCGTGCTGACGGCTGAGCCTCGGCCGCAGGCTTCCCTGGCTGGGAACGTGTGCTTGCCTCGGGAGGCTGGCGCCACAGCAGCTCGGTGTGTGCTTGCGGTCTCGTGTTCGTGAGTTCCCAGGCGTCCTGATTCTGTGCTCTCCCCACTTCCGCCGCCGGGACAGGAGCTGGGGCCCTTGTGACTTGGATGTGAACACGTGTGTGTGGCCTCCCAGCAGGTGTCCCTGGGCGTGGGTTCTGTAGGGCGATTGTTACGGAGCCGCGTCTCGTGGAGGTGGCGGTGACGGTGCCCAGGAGCACACGTCCTCTGGTGGGAGCTCTTAGCTGCCGCGGTGGCTGGGACTCTGTCCTCCCTGGGTGGATCGTGGTGCCTGGACAGGGTCCAGCACTTGGGGCGTCGTGGAGGGAGATGCCCATGGCAGCCGAATTGCGGGGAGCACGTTCTCGTGTCCGGCGAGGTTGGGCAGGCTTGTGGCTGCTCCTGTAGGTCCGGTGGTGGCCGGGCCCCGTCCCCCGTGTGCCTGCAGACCTGGGTGCCGCTGCGCTCTGGGTGCAGTGGTTTCTTCTGGTGGGCAGGAGCCTCGAGCAGGGTCAGCCGCCCTGGGTAGTCAGCGATGCAGAGGCAAGGCGGTGCGGGCTCGGGGGGCTGTCCCGGCCTCTGACTGCCCTTCTGCTGCCCTTGTGGTTTTGTGAGGATGGGGGGCGGTCTTCTCGACGCCCAGGAGCGGACATGTTTCTGCTCTGACCGTCTCAGCAGTCCTCTCCAAACGGGATCTTTCTTTGGGGCCATTTCCTCTGAGGCTTGAGTGTAATAAGTTAGAGCAAAAAATTTTCATCTTCAGGTAATTAATCATCTCATAGAGCAGAAGCCGGAAGAGAAATAGAGACGTGTGGGTAAACCTACAGGTTTGAAAAGCACCAGAGAATGCAGCATGTTTCTAGTCAGCTTTTAGTAGTTGTGTATATGAGATCATTTACGTGCATAATTAATATATAATCACCCTGACACGTTCTTCACGTTAGAGGGTGTGAGATGCGTAGTGACAGGAGGTTCTGCCCACGGGAGCCATCAGAGCCGGACGGGGTTGGTCACGAGCAGGAAATGCGAGTAAGCGGCCGGGGGCCGGGGTGCTGGTGCACGGCGTTGCGAGTGGGCGCTGCCGCCAGAGCGGGCCGGGTGCGGTGCGACGGGGACCTTCCGCTCTGCTCCTTTTGTCCTGGCTCCTGTCTATGGCCCGCTCTGCGCCTCTGCGCTGTCCTGGACGGGGGACCTCCTTCGGCGGGAGTGGCTTGGCAGACTTTTCCTGTTTGCCGCCTTTTTGCAGTCTCTGTGTCTTCAGCAGGCAAGCTAAATTAAGCCATTTTGAGATAATGAACATTAAGTATAATTTAATTTTTCTTTGTCTCTTTTGGATCTTGCCGTTGTGTATATGAAAATGCAATGTTTTACATAGTTTATTCTTTTTACATTTTGTTGTGGAAAGTGCCTTGAAATAAATAAAATTTGAGAATATTCTGGTACTCTATGTTCCTGATATCATGAAGTTGTGTGAGGAATAACCCCTAGTCTGGAATCTTTACGAGGCATAGGGATTATTGCAAAGGCAATGAGAGCTAATATATTTTGCCATTTGAATTAAGGTTTTCAGGTTCTAGAAAAGGCAAATGTGTTTTGGGACTGGTCTTGGGGATGGACTGAAGACCCCGTGTGTGAGGCCTCGGGGACGAGGAGGTGGCTCTTCCTGCAGTCAGGATGCCTCCCGAGGACGGTCTTTGTCAGGCAGTGTGAGGTCTGTTTCCTCGGACAGTGTTCGTTTGGGGGAGGAGAGGAGCTGGGGGTTCAGAAAGAATGTGCACATTTTATGGTAAAGTCAGTGGTGTCTTTGGGGGAAATGGGGCAGGACCCACTTCTGGGAGTACCGTGGAGTCCCAGCATGAACAGGAGGCCAGACCGAAACCATCAGGCCGGCTTGCCTGCCCCCCCGGAGACTGAGCGGTGCACAGTAGGCCGTCGGGGGCCAGGCTGCCCGGCCTCGGAAGCCCCACAGTGTGGCATTTTGATGTGTTATTCTCACACCACGCACTTCGTTTCTACAGCGGGTATGTTTCTGTTCCAGAAATGCGTTGCTTTTTCAGATTTAAGAGTAAATTACATTGTCCGCATTGGTCACGTGACTTTGGTGCCCCACCGTGGCCTGCCGCAAGCCTCTGTGCACCCCTGGTTCCAAGTCTGCTTTGCTCCTGAGGGCACGTGAGCCCACCACAGTGTCTTCTGGAAAATGCAGAGCAGGTTGCTTTTGCTGCCTTTTCTTAATTTCGTGGTACAACTTCTCGTGTTTTTCTCAGAAGGGTTGTCTGGAAGGTCTTTGTATGTCTCCCCATAAAGATGCTCTAATAACAAACAACTCAGTATGATACACAGTCCTCTGGCAGCCCGTCTGTGAGAGCCGGCGGGAGGAAACTGCAGCCTCACCCATCTCAAGGCTCTGCTGCTCTGTCACCTCTGAACAGCGCTGCTCGGGGTCGTGTGTGCGTGGCCGCGCGTGTGCGTCTGCAGCCTGTCGTCTGTTCTCGAGAGCAGCGGCCCTGAACTTTCATTTTTGTGAAGGAAATAGATTGGGGCCACCTACCGCCTGATTTTAACCTGAAAGTTATTTTTTGTAATACTCCTGAATCTTTCCAGACACTCAAAGTAGAGGGGCTGCCGCGGTGAGCGCCGGGGCCCTTCTCCCCGTGGGGCCTGTGCCACGGCCAGCCAGGGCCGTCAGCGCCTCGTGTAAAAGGCAGCTGTGGGACACGTGGCAGAGACTCGGAGTGACAGCTTTCCAGTGCCTTCTAGTGAGTGCGGAGAGTGAGGCGCCTCGTGCTGGAGCAGCGGCATCGCGGGCCGTACCCCCCACGGGTTCACGGACATCAGAGAGGGGAGAGGAAGCCTCCGCAACCCTCTTCCCCAGGTGGCGATGGTGTCTAAGGCCTTCCTCATGCCAGCGTGCCCCTCCTTGCAGGAGGCCGTGCAGCGGCTCTTAGAGACGTCCCCACTGGGAGCGCTGGGCCCGTGGTTTGCACTCAGCACCGGCTGAGGGGTTTGGCTGGGACCATGGTTCCTGGCGCATGAGGCCTGCCTGTCTTGGACGTCATGCCTTAATTCCAAGATGCCGTCGAGGTGCTCTTCCCGTCCTCGTTGTGTTGACTTCCATGGTTGTAAAGACAGGGTTTGTGTGGGCCTTAGGCGTCTGTGGCTGTGCAGACTCCGTGCCCTGGGGGGTCCTGAGGTGCTCGGGTCCCGCAGGACGCCAGGCCCCAGCTGCAGTGGCCCGAGGGCCTCGGTGGGGGTGTGTGTCTGCGTGGACTGGTCGTCATATCCCGGCACCTGCGGGCCACAGGTCTTTCTCGTTGCAGGGTGGATGTGGGGGGGGCCGAGGCGCCTCTGCGCGGTCGGGAAGGCTCCCGGCTGGAAGGCCAGGTGGATGGGTCCGCTCTGACCGCGGCACAGAAGAATGTCTGTCGGACTCCTCTCTACTCAGCTCCAACCAAAACCTTTGGCAGAAGGAGTGAACACCGGGGGCAGTGGCTTTATCCGCACGGACTCAAGGAGATTGCACAGCAGGCCCCCTGCCGGGCTGTGCTTGCGGCATGTGACGTGCATGCCTCCCATCTGGAGCTAGGGGCGAGGAGGTGAGGCTGGCTGCGGCTCCAGGGACTGCTGGACTCAGGTGTCGGAGCGCCGCCTGGCTGCGACTTCTCTCCCTGCCACACGTTGGCAGGCTGCTCGCGCAGACCGCGGCGTCACGGGGCTGGCGTTCTCCCAACGGGCTCTTGGAGGGGAAGCGAGCCTGAGGATCCTCGAGGACTCCCCGGCTGGGCGACAGGGGCCCCGGGGTGCTGGAGGGGCGGGCAGCGGAAGCACAGCGACCCAGGGGGAGGGAGCGGTGCCGGTCCCTGCGCTGCTCCAGACCCACGGGCCCAGCCAGTCCTCAATCTCTGGGCGTCCAGGCGATTATTTAGTGTAAAACATGTTGAACAGCAGTGTTTTTGAGACTCAAATAGTGAACTCACCAGCACTTTGAAAAGAATGAACTGTTCCAGAACCTTCAAGAATTCCACATGTAGAACCTATATTGCATTAAATTCATTTATTATCATAAAATTCATCTTTCTGGTTTCCAGTGAAATCATACACCGTTCCTTGCCCTTGTTTCCCTCTGCCGTTATTAACTCTGCTCGAGAGATGGATTCGTCCCTCCCTTGGTTCCCGCGCGCATGGGGGAGGGGCCGGCCGCTCCACCCCAGCGGGGCCGGCTCTGCAGGCTGGGGACGGTGGGGGTCAGCCCCTGGGGCTGGGGGGGCGGTTAGGTGGGCCCTGCGCTGTGGGACTATCCCAGGTTTGGTTCTCAGGGCAGCCAGAAGCCTCGGCGAGGTTGGCCAGGCTGCGGCGAGGTGGGCGGACGGAGGGGGGGAGGGGCTCGAGGAGGCAGCCGCGCAGGGAAGCGCGGTGCGGCCAGGAGTCCACTCCTTGCCCTTGGGTCCCAGTGTGCTGGCTGGGTCCCTCCTGCGGACACGTGAAGCCCCTCGCAAGGGAGGACCCCAGGGGCCCGCTTGGGGCTTGGCAGAGCCTGCATGCCTGGCACCTTTGCGGGGAGCTCTGACCCCTTCCACACTGTCCCCTGGGCCGCCCAGCACAGGCTGGCTTGGGGGGACAGGGCTGGAGCCCACCTCCAAAGATCCATCTTAACAATTGGCTCCCCTTGACGCTTCACTGTCCTTGCACTCTGTGAACACTGTCCCCGATGCTCACAGTCCTGTGACGGGCAGGGTGGGGGTGGGGGACCACCACCATCCCCCAATTCACTGCACGTGTGCAAGGTCAAGTTCCAAACGCCCTGGGCCAGGACTACCCGGCTCGGCCCCTGGGCAGCCGCTCCATAGCCCTGTCTGTCCAGCCTGCAGCAGGTAACCCCGCACCCTCCCCCGCCGGCGCCGGTGCCCCTAGGAGCAGCCGGGAGGTGGACCCCGACAGCCGCCTGCGGAGCGGGGCGGGGACGAGTGGTGTGCCCCGCCCCACCCGCCCGCCCTTCGCAGTGGCCTCAGGGGCGACACGTCCTAGGAGCGCCAGACGGAAGCGCTGCTGGGACTGACACGTGGCCTTGGGCGGTGCTGCCCGTGTGGGTCGGCCGGGCAGGAGCCCGACCTGGACGCGCTGCGCCCGCGGACGGCCGCCCCTGATGCAGCCGCTGCCGCCGGAGGAGGCCCGCAGGGATGGGGCCGAGGACACCCAGTGGTCCAGGTGGGGCCAAGGTGCGGGCTGAGGGGGGGCGCGGTGGCTTGGGGAGGGGGTGAGGCCACCATCCCTCCACCTGGGGTCGTGCACTACCCAGACCCAGTCCAGGATCCTCCTCCCTTCCATTCAGTCCCAGGGCCAGCGAGTGCCCCTTGAGCCCTCTCCACGCCCTCCAGGGTCCTGGGGTTGTGCAGGAAGGAGGTATCCCAGGAGGCCTGCCTGGGGGCAGGGGGCATCATCCTGGATGGTGGAGAGTGAGCTCACAGGCACAGCTGGGAGTCCTAGAACTGACTCTGCCGGGAAGGATCACATGCATTTCCAGGCCTGACGGCCAGGGTGCAGGGTCACCCGACAGGGCAGCTGGGGAGCCTGTCGCTGGGGAGCGGGCTGAGTCCTGCCCCCACCTGCCAGCTGTGTGGACAGGTCTCCATGGGCGGATTGCCCACTCCTTTTTATATTCTGTGTCCGCGTCCCCTGCCACGTGCTGAAGTCCCCAGGGCAGGGACACACAGCAACCAAGAACAAGGTGGGGACTCTCGGAGGAGGCCCCAGGCCACCGTGCCTCAGCCCTTGCTCTGGTTCTGTGGACTGCGGCCCATCAGGCAAGCCAGTTGGGCCCTGGGTCCCAAGTCGGGCCCCGGGATCCCAAGGCCAGTCCACCTCCAGCTCCGAGTGCCCGGGGGGCCTGCTCCCTGCAGGGCGACGGCTGGTTCCGGCCCCCGCGTCCGGGCACAGGCCTGCAGGAAGCCTCTAACGGGCAGCCCCCCCACACCCTCCCGAGGCTGGGGCAAGATGAGGGCAAAGCTAGCAGGGAAGCTGGAGAGAGGCGGACGTTGCGAAGCAGCCCTCAGAAGCTGGAAGTTTCCCGTAGGACAGGGTGTGGACAGCAGGGCGGAGAAGAGCCTGGTCTCCCTGCCAGGCATCCACCGGGACAGGGCGCTGCGCTCCGGGGTACGGCCGGTCCAGGAGTGCCCTGCGGCCTGCCTTGCTCTTGTCTTCCCTCCCTGCCGTCCGGGTTATTGAGGTGCTGATCCAGGCTTCCCAGCCGTGTGGGCAGAGGGTTGTGGCCCTAGCTCCAGCGAGTTCTGCAAACTTCCCTCTCGGGTTCTGTTTCCATGGCTCTGGCTGGCCCTGCCTTAACTTCTTCCCTCTGTGGCTCAGGAGGGAGCACCTGCGGCCCCCCAGGCCCTCGGCAGGCGAGGCGGCAGTTCCAGAGGGGTCCGTGGGGTCCTGGGTGGAGCAGGGCTCCGCTGGGCCGAGGCCGTCCCCACCCCTGAGTGGACGGTTGTGTCAGTCACAGGAAGCGTGGCGGTTTATTGAAGCTGATGTGGCATGCCCTCCGCATCCACCGCCACGCGTTTGCTCTCGTGGCCCCGGGAGGCGGGGCTGCCACTCCTCAGCCACATCCCTGGGTGGGGGCAGCCAGTGGCCCTGGACCTGTGTGTTCTCTCCCGGCCCGCAGCGCCGGCACAGTTCCCTTTTCTGAATCAAGGGGCCACGTGATCATGCATTTGCTCAGCCGTGGATGCCTCTCAGGCACAGAGGCCGTTGGCAGGAAGCAGAAGGTTCTAGAAGGTTCATAGGAAGCATTCTGCTGAGCTGGGGGCACGGGCAGGACCAGGCAAAGTGAGCAGGATGGAGCTTTCCTGGCCCACCCTGCCGTAGCCTCTGTGTTCCCGAGCAGCCCTCCGCGGGACCGAGGACTCTGGGCCTGGCGTGCTCACCAGCCCTCGGGCAGCCGTCCGTGTCGGGTCGCCGCCTCCAGCCAGACTCCTTCGTTTCGTGTCCCCACCAGCTGGAGAGGAAGTCACTTTGCCCGCCTCGCTGACACTGCCCGCCAGCTCATGGCCTGGGGGGCCGCCGGGGCCCAGGGAGGAAGCCCACAGCACCCGGCCCCACACAGGCTCCCGGCAGACTAGTGGCCTGCACGCTCAGGGGCCTTTCCTGGCGTCCTGTGCTCATAAGGAGGCCAAGGGGCAGCATCGTGTTCTAGGTACGGGCCGTCCTTCCCGAGCCGGTCAGCCTCAGCTGGCCTTCCGCCGCTTCTAACTGGACTTCCCACTCGAGCTCTCGGGGTCACCAGGGAGAGGCGCCCAACGGCTGGGTGGGCAGGCAGGATGCAGGTGACCCTCCACGGCTTTGACCACAGAAGGGAGTAAAGCTCCTTTGTGCAGGTGCCTTCGGAGGGCGGCTGTCGGGGGATGTTGGAAGCTCCGCTCCCACGCGCTGCTGTCCTCCCAGCACCCTCGGGCAGGCACGCAGATGCTTGCGGAGAGCCCGAGCAGGGGGGGCCCAGGGACGCTGTGGGCCCACGTGGGTCACCCGGGATGGGGCATCTGGAGGCCGCGGCAATGCCTCGGGGCAGGCACGCCCCCCCGGGGCTCCACGGGCTGCAGCCAGCTGGGCAAAGGCCGGTCCCGGACCCGACTCAGACGACCGTGTTGCTCTGTGTCTCCCTAGTGGGGCCAGCGAGGCTGGCTGTGGGAAGTCCCCGGCAGGCCTGCCGCCCTGGGGACGGACGCCTGGGGATGGACGCCGGGGTGAACGCGCACAGGGTGGGTTTGGTCAAGGCCCAGGGAGGAGCACCGGGGAGACGCTGGGGGTGTCCTCTTCAGACTGGGAACCCCAGGGGAGATGGGTGTCTGAGCCCACAGGGGTCTCAACGCCAGGGGTCCTGCGTCCATGTCAGATGGGCCCCGAGCAAGTGCAGATGCCTGCCCCCCACCCCCGGCCCTGCCACTGCCTCATGGTCTTTGGTTCTGGATGGAAAACTAGCCCAGAGGGAGAGCCGGTGAGCTGCCCTCCGGGTCGGCCCCTCCATGCTGCCATCTCCAGCAGGGGAGGCCGCCGAGACCTGTCCGGTCTGCTCCATTGTCTTGGCTTCCGAATCATTCCAGGGACATTTTAAGAACCAGGAAGTGCGGGGGGGGGGGGCGTGATGACAAGGGGTCGCTGGGCCGTTTCCGAGTAGAGCGCCCTCCCCCAGCCTCAGCCAAAACAGGGTCTGGTGTCTGGCTTCTGGAATGACAGAACTGGGTGCATTTTTAGCACGGGACCCCATTTCCCCCTGGACTCATACGTAAGCGCGGAGGGCAGTGGGGGGTGCCCCAGAGTCCCACCTACGGCACCCCTCGGACACCGAGACCCAGCTTGAAATCTGTGGTCCCACCTCTTCCCCATGCATGTGGTGGGATAGCAGCCCAGGGCCAGGCCCGGATCACGCCCCAGCCCCTCCGCCTGCGGAGTTCTCTGCTGCACCGCGCCCCACGCCCCACCGAGCGCTGGTCGGCACGTTGGACCCGGAATTCCCAACCAGCCCCACACAGGGCCTGGCCTACAGATCCGGGTCTGCTGGGGGACAGAAGGCCGTTGGAACTTGGACTCACTCACCCCAAACCCCCTAGTGGTGGTGGCGAACCTCGCATCAGCTGTGTCTGCTGGTGGGACTGCGGCCTCTTGGAGGGCAGCGGCTCCTTGGCTGTGGAGGGCGGCGTCCATGGAGGGATGGTCCCGCCGCAGGCCTGCAGGCGGAGTGCCTCCTCCTCCTGACTATGGAAAAGTACACGGGGTTTGCAAGGGGGTGTGGACCCACGTGGACATGCCGGCCAGAGGACGCGGACACGGTTGCCTTGCCTCCCTCTGGGGCAGTCACAATGGCTCCTTGTTGGGACATCAGGAACTTGCTGGTCACTGCTGTTTGCTGACCCATGAAGGAGGCAAATGTCGTGGGCCTGAGCCCTTCTTCACTGAGGAAACAGGCTCCGAGAGGCCCGTCCACAACCCCAACCAGAGCCACCCATGGGCTAGCCGTGCGGACCTCGGACGGCAGGTGCAAATCCACGCTCCTCTGATGAGCCCCGGGACGGCTCCTACGGTCAGCCGTCCACCCTGCTGGGAGAGGCGGGCAGCCTCGATGGGCCGCTGGCCAGCTCTTCCCCCAGAGAGGGGCGCCCTGTGCCAAGTTGGGGCCGCCTGTGGGGTAACAAGCACATCTTATCAGGCCCATCAATCAGGTTCTTGGCGTGGGCACCGCCTGCCGGCAAGAAGGTGCCCTCAGGCCTTAGAACTCGTTCTTTCCCGGGGAGAAGCCGGCCGCCTGCCCCTGTGCCGCACTGGGGATGTCCGGGTGCGGGTGGGACCCCCGAGCTCCCCACCAGTCTGCTTCCGGGCCTCTCTGCGGCCCTCACTGCCCGCCCCTCGGCGCCACGCCCACCGCCTGAGGCATCGCCAGCTCCCTCCCCACCCCCCACCCCCGCGGCACCCCCGCCCATGTCCCACCCATACGACTGCCACCCACAGCTCCTTCCTTTCTCATCGTAGAAAAGTCAGCTTGGTCTCTGAGGGCGGTTCTTGATTTCCAGAGTCGCTCTGAAGGGTCTGGGGTCTCCTCTGCTCTGGGCACCTCCTGCCACATCTCTCTGTATCCTGCCTTTGTCCCGTCAGCAAATGTCTACACGGCACTAGGAGCCAAAGCCCATTGTTCGTTGAGATTTCTGCTATTTGTTTTGATGCCCCAGGACCCCATTTGGGGTCCCACGTGCATGGGGTTGTCATCTTCTCCTGGCTGGGGCACTTTCTGACTTGCCCAGTCTCAGGGCCAGTCACGGAGCACGGGCCAGGAGTCTCAAGGACCGTCCCTCTGCGGACACCTGTCTGGCCACCTCCCCTGACAGCCGAGGCTGCTTCAGCCCTGCCCAGGTCCTCCACGAGCTGACCGCCCTGACGGCGCCGTGTCCCCTGCCCCGAGGTCCTCTGCTGGGCAGACCCCGCTTTCCTGGGCACCCTCTGGAGACCCACTGTCCTGCTCCCACCCTGTGGGAGGCCCTCCCTCGGCCTCAGCCCCGGGCCCCCCTGGGCGGCTTACTGAGCTGTCAGCTCCTTGGGACATGGGTGCTCGGGTCCTGACCGCCAGTCCCAGAAGGTACGGCCCTCCAGCTGTGGCCCGTTTTACCTGCCCTTCTGCCGGCCGGCCGGCCGTTCCCAGCCCTGCTGCCGCGAGCGGCTTGTTCCACAGACCGGGGGACGGAGGTGTTTGAAGGCGGCCACGCTGCCCCTCCGGGCCTGACACGGCCCCTTCTGTCCTGTAGGCCCGAGTGCCAGGCGTGGACGGGGACACTGCTGCTGGGCACCTGCCTGCTGTACTGTGCCCGCGTCAGCATGCCCGTGTGCACCGTGTCCATGAGCCAGGACTTCGGCTGGAACAAGAAGGAGGCCGGCATCGTGCTCAGCAGCTTCTTCTGGGGCTACTGCCTGACGCAGGTGGTGGGCGGCCACCTGGGGGACCGGTGAGCCGTGCTCTCCCCACGCAGGGCCGGGGCTCCCGCAGAATGAATGTGCACCTGCCCCCTCACCCCCAGGAAGACATGAGCTGGGAGAGCCGAGCTCCACGGGGGAGGTGGTGGTGGGGGGAGGCAGGTGCCCAGCTCCCCGGGGCGTGCTCAGCGCCCTGACGAGCCCCTGGCAGCCCCGTGCGGTGCTGGTTGGGACGGACGGGCAGGCTGGGCCTGTGCTCCTACCGTCCCTCTTCTGCGGAGGAGGACAAGGCACCCGTGTGGGGCTGCTCCCAGCGGGCCCTGGCCGTGGTTCCTCGGGCCGGGATCCTCTCGGCCTGCCTGTCTGCCCGGCTGCACCGCTCCCGTCACGGTCCTGTCCTCCCGCAGGATCGGCGGCGAGAAGGTCATCCTGCTGTCCGCCTGCGCCTGGGGCGCCCTCACCGCCGCCACCCCGCTGCTCGCCCAGCTCAGCAGCGCCCACCTGGTCTTCATGACCTTCTCTCGCATCCTCACGGGCCTGCTCCAAGGTACGGCCGCCTCGTAGCTTCCCTCCTGGTCTCAGCCGGGGAAGAGCAAGGCCAGCGCACACGTGTTGTCCACACACGTGTGTGTGCATGAGCGTGCACATACCTGTCCTCACGTGTGCTCCCGCGTGTGCCCTAGATCAAAGGAGGGATGTCCACAGCCCCACGTGGCCGCTGGTAAGGTCGCCGGAGCATCGGGCCTGGCTATGTGGCCCTGGGCAGGGCAGCAGAAGCCTGGACCCCGCTGGCACCTGCCCGCTCTCGGCGGCTCTCGCGGGCTGGTTTGCCCCCGTGCCTTCTCTGGAGACACTTCCAAGTCTGGCACATTCTAACATCTGCTGCAGAGACACGGCGGCCACCAGCTTGGCGTCTGGTAACTGTTAGCGCCATGGCCCCCGGCCTGGCAGGGACTTGCTGAGTGTCCCCGTGTCGCTGGGCACAGGCTGCCCCCGGGCCAAGCCCCCCAGGACCCACACCTCTCCCGATTTGCTGACCAGCCCCGGCAGTCCGGCTCACGGGCTCTCTGGGAGCCCAGCCAGGGGGCCCTCAGCTCAGGCCACATCCCCATCTTCCCGGGAGGCCAGTCTGTGGCCCAGGACAGGGGCTCGAGGGGCAGTCATCACTCCGGGTGACGGGCACTTGATGGGGGCTGGGGGACAGGGCCCTCTGGGAAGGCGAAGTGCCGTCTCAACCCCTGGCCTCTTAGCTTTTCCTGGTGCTTTTAGAGAAAAGCATAGAAAAGGGAACTGCAAAATCAGATTTTGAAAATCAAAATCAAAATCAGATTGAAATCATTGTAGACTCAAGGACATTGTAAGGAAACTTCAGCCAAGCTCCCTTCCCTGCCCTCCATGGCGATGGCTGGGAGCGCTGCGGCTGCACCGGGCTGTGTGTGCGCCGTGGGTGTGAGCGTGGACCCGAGTGTGGGCGCGAGCGTGGACGCGAGTGTGAGCCTGAGTGTGGGCGTGTGTGGGTGTCAGCGCCAGGACGCTGGAGCTACTGTGGCCCCGAGGACGCGTCAGGGTGACGGCGGCAGGACTCCCAGCTGGGACCCAAAGTCACTGTGGGTCCGCTCGTGGCCCGACGGTGAGCGCGGCTGTCCCCCACGCGGTCTAGCTGAGTCCTGCTGGTCCTTGGGGGTGAGGTCAGCAAGAAGGACAGCCCAAACTCGAGTCGTCACGACGGGCCCCTGGGAGCTTCCCAACCTGACTCCCAGCCCTGGCTAGTCCCCCTCGCAGGACGCGGGTGACCGCTGGGGGGACACAGCTGTCTGACCGTCACAGGTGTGTACTTCCCGGCGCTGACCAGCCTGTTGTCCCAGAAGGTACGAGCGAGCGAGCGAGCGTTCACCTACAGCGCGGTGGGGGCCGGCTCCCAGTTCGGGTAAGTCCCGGCCCAGGGAGCCCGGGGACTGAGGGTGTGCCCGTGGGGTCCGGGCGGGCAGGGGCCACGTGGGCACCTGTGCGGCTCAGGCTGGCGCGGGCGGCTGGTTCCGGGCTGCGGGAGACCCGCCATCCCTGGGCTCCTCTCTGCACGTTCTGGCCCCGGCGCCGGGGCCGGCGGACGGTGGCTTTGGGGCCTGTGGGCTGGGGCAGCGGCCACTCCGCCGAGACTCCTTCCGTCTGTGCTGCACCCAGGGGGTGCAGTCCGCTGGGGGGGGCACAGGGCGCGGTCCGGACGCGATACCTGTGCTCCCGCACAGAGGCCTCGCTTGGGGAGAAGGGCCACGTGGCCGGGCTGACGGGGCCTCGCCGCCCCTGGGCTCAGGCCCCTGCCGCCACTGCCCGCGGGATGGAGACCGGAAATCGGAGGGCCGGGGGTGCCTGTGGATGGGCCGGGAGCCGCCCGAATAAAACCCAGGGCGCCCGTGCAGCGGGAGTTCTGGATAAGCTGCGGGGGGCAAACGTGCACGAAGAAGGATGTGCTGTTTTCCTGAAATCCTGCCTCAGCTGGGGCCCCTGGGCCGTGTCGTGGGCTGTGGGGCACGGGGACAGACTCTGCCCACGGCGGCGCTGAGGGGAAGGCGCCCCCCGGGCCTGCCGGCCCCGCTCTCCCTCCGCCGCCTTCTCCTTTAACTGTCCCGGCTGGAGCTCTGAGGACGGCCAGGTGTGCAGGAGGGCCGGCCCCACGGGAGGGTCGGGGCCCCAGAGCTGCCGCGCGTCCAGGTGCTGTGCTCGGCTCTGCTTCTGCGTCCAGAAATCTGAGAATGTCCGCCCGTCGGCCCCGTGAACTGGACAACGGGGGGCTTTCCTTTGCGTTCCCCCATCCCCTCTTCTCCGCCACCTCTTCTGGTTTAGAAGGAGCCACACCACCATGGGAGGCCAACTCGAGGGCCGGGAAGCAAGGAATTAAAGCAGCGCAGGGACTCCGGGGGCCGAGGCACCCGGAAGTCTCCCCGACTGCTCCCAACGCCTCACAAAACACGCTCGGGGGGGGGAGGCTTCTGAGCCTGCTTCCCTGGCAGCGCGGTCCCACGGGGGGCGGGGGGTTCTCCGAGGCGCCGCCTGGCCTGAGCGAAGCCTGGGCTCACGGCCACGCCGCTGTCCGCCCCCCAGGACGCTGGTGACGGGGGCCGCGGGCTCCCTGCTCCTGGACTGGTACGGCTGGCCGAGCGTCTTCTACTTCTCGGGCGGGCTCACGCTGCTGTGGGCGTGTTACGTGCACAGGTTCCTGCTGAGCGGAAAAGGTAACCGTGGCCGGGCGGGCGGGTGCCAGCAAAGGCGGCTGCCCGGGGAGGGGCGAGGGCCTGGCGCCCGCCCCTCCAGCAGCCGCTCACCGCCCGCTGGACTAGGACCCCGAGCTCTCGGGCCGCCGCAGGCGCACAGGGACAGCCGCCCACCAGGCACGGGCTGCTGGGGGCGGGGGACAGCTGCTCTGAGGGCGGCAGGAAGCAGGGCTTGGGGGATCCGAGGGCAGGGGAAGGACTGACGGCCCACACAAGTGTGCAGCCTCCCAGGTAAATGCCAACCACGCAGGATGAGCATGGCGGGGTGGGACCCTCACACCGTCAGGCCGGGCCCCCGGGAGCGGCCCTCCCCCGTAGCCGGTGGGCAGCAGGCGGTGCTGTCCCCTATGATGAGTGGCTTTCATGCGCAAATGACCTGCTTCCCTCAGATCTCGTCCTGGCCCTGGGCGTCCTGGCGCAAGGCCTGCCGATGTCCGGGCGCACCAAAGTTCCCTGGAGACGGCTTTTCCGGAGGCCTTCCGTCTGGTGAGCCTCGGGACCACGGTGCGTGTGGGGGTGCGGCGGGATGGGGTCGAGCCTGGCGGGTCTCGGGCATCCCCCGGCGTGGGTCCGGCCCTGGCTGCGGAGCTCCACGGCCTCGGGCCCCGCGGGCGGTGTGTTCACAAGGGCCCCCTGTGGGCGGGCCGGGTGCGGGCAGACCCTGAGCCTGGCGTCTGTGCCGCAGGGCAGCCATCTCCTCCCAGCTGTCGTCGGCGTGCTCCTTCTTCATCCTCCTCTCCTGGCTGCCCACCTTCTTTCAGGAGACGTTCCCCAGCTCCAAGGTGGGTGGGCCGCCCTGGCGCTCTCGGGGACAGGACCAGCGCCGGGACTGTGTCGGCTCTGGCCGCGGGTGCCTGGCCCTGTGATGACCGCCCCCCACCTCCGGCTCACGGTCGGCACCCCGGGCCTGATGCGCGCCGGGAAAGGACAGGGCGGCTTCCTGCCGCCACCGCAGCCCTCGCTCCCGGGATGGACCGCGAGCAGCCGCCCTTACGGCCCGGCGGCTGGTCTGTGGATGGTCATTTCTGAGGGTGGGCCAGGCGGGGGTTGTGACGTGGGCAGGGGTGTCCCCTGCTGGTCAGCTTGGCTTACGCCAGCCCGGCCATCCAGCCGCCCTCCCCGTGTGGTGACCGGGACCCCCTGAGCGGCACACCCCCAGGGTGGCCTGCACCCCAGCTCAGCCCGGTCACGGTGTGGGGAGCCACGAGGGAGACTTGGCTTGGAGCTCGGCGGGGGGGCAGGGGACCGTCAGGGCCAAGGAGGCCCCTAAGGAGCCCAGCCTGTGGGCGGGGAGAGCCTTCCTGGGCATCGGTGGCCATGGGCAGCCACGCGGCCCATGCAGACTGTCCCCTCTGAGGCCTCCCTCCTCCCCGCAGGGCTGGGTCTTCAACGTGGTGCCCTGGCTTGTGGCGATTCCCGCCGGGCTGTTCAGCGGGTTTCTGTCTGACCATCTTATCAATCAGGGTGAGCCCTGGGGGAGGGGCCGCTGGGAACCAGCCCAGCTTCGCCACACTCGGGGGGCGGGAGGCACCCCTCCTGGGGGTTCTACAGGCCTTGCCCCCCGAGGGGCTCCCGTCAGCGTGGGACCCCACCCCTTCAGAGCTGGCCTCCCCCAGCCGCAGTTTCCCTGGGGACTTTGGGGTGTCCTGAGAGGCTCCGAGTCCTGTGACTGCGGCGTTCCTCCCTGGGGGCTGGACGCAGCCCCGACCTTCAGAGGAGGAAAGGCCATTCGGTGGGGTCCGAAGTCGTAGGTTGGGGTGGGCGTGTGTGTGAGCCCAGGACCCCAGCGAACACCCCCGAGGACGAGGGGCTCTGACACGCACGCTCAGACTTTAGTCCTTTCGCAGTTACGAAAGTGCTACCACTCACGGTGGGAGGAGGACTGCATGTGGAGAAATGTGAGGAAAGCAGACTGGTGACCATCCCAGCCGCCTTCCCTCTGTGTGTCTGCTTGGTCGTGTCCTGGAGGGTCCCCTGGGGGCACGCCCACTGCAGGGTTCACGCGCTCGCACGCGCACTCACACCGCACCTGCACACGCTCTCACACACGTGCTCACACACACTCACACCGCACTTGCACACGCTCTCACACAGGCGCACACGCGTACCCAGCACACAGGACATCCTGGGCGGGTATGTGCTCACGCGTGTACACACGCCCCCCTGCACAACACGGGACACCCCACCTGGAGCCCAGGGCCCATCCCTCCCCCCCGCCCCGTTCCCTCTCTGCAGCCGAGCCGGCTGGGACCCCCAGGGGCCGTCAGGGGCTCAGCACAGATGGGCCGATGGGACTGTCTCCTGTCTCTCTCTGCTCAGGCTACAGGACTATTGCCGTGCGCAAGTTCATGCAGGTAGGGAGGGGGCGGGATGGGCCTCTCCGGACACCCCTGTTTGGTTCCTGGGACCCGAGGGCTATGACCTCCTGTCACCCGACCCAGAAAGCATTGGGAGGGTGCCCTGGGTCAGTGCCGGGGGTCGGCTTGGCTGACTTGAGTGCTTCTCCCCACTGTGTTTGTGGGTTCTCTGTGCCCCTGAGCCCAGGCATACATGTCGGGGCCTGGTTGCTCCCACTCCCCTCTCAGTCCGACCAGTGGGGTTGGCTTGCCACGGAGCCTCCCGTCGCGGACCCCGGGACAGGCCCGGGGGGGGCTCTCCCCCGACCTCGCTCGGGGCACCCCAGGTGTCCCCCACGGCCGGCGCCCTGCCACCTACCCTCTGTCCCGCAGGTGATGGGCCTTGGGCTGTCCAGCGTGTTTGCCCTGTGTTTGGGTCACACTTCCAGCTTCTGTACGTCCGTGGTCTGTGCGTCCGCGTCCATTGGCCTGCAGACCTTCAACCACAGGTAAGGGCCGGGCACCCCTCCCACCACAGCTGTCCCACGCCGCCCGCGGGCACCCCCGGCCCCTTGCGTCTGGGCGCGTGGGAGAAGACACCTGGCTCAGGGCTCCCCACGAGCGAGCCACGGGGGCCCCACTTTCTCCGGGTGTCAAGCTTGTGTGGACCCCGCGACATTTGAGAAACTAAATTTGCGCCTGGGGAGGGGCTGGGGAGGAGCGCCCTCTGTCCCCTTTCCTCTGGTTCGGTGGTCCTCTCAGGGGCTCAGCAGCCCAGCATTTGACGAGGAAAACGTCACTGGAAATTGTTTTAGGAATGAGACAGCAGCCGAGTGTGCATTTGAACAAGCTTGTCTTCCCATTGTTCGTTTCATCCTGGGAGTGGATTGCTGCACCGTGTCGTGGTGGGGATGGGACGGCGGGCTGGGCCCCGGGTGTGGTCTCGTGCCTCTGCGTGGCAGGTGCCCCGGCGTGCCGGGCCGGCCTTGGCTGGGCTGGGTTCTGAAGACCCACCTGGCAGTTTCTAGGCTCCAGGTGCTCCAAGGACCGGCCCTGGGCTTAGGGGTTGCAGCCGTGCCGTGGTCACCCCTTTCCTCTTTCCCACAGCGGCATTTCCGTCAACATCCAGGACCTGGCCCCGTCCTGTGCTGGCTTTCTGTTCGGTGAGAACCCCTGGCCCCTGTTGGAATAGGAAGTGGCTGGTCCCCCCCAGGCATTCCTCTCCCAGCCTCACCCCTCCCTGGGCCCCCAGGGACCGTCCCCCGGGCAGGAGGGCCTCCTGTGACCTCCGCTCTCCTGTTCACAGGTGTGGCCAACACAGCTGGGGCCTTGGCAGGTGAGAGGCGGGCTGAGGTGCCTCCCGGAGGCCCCGCCCCTGAGTCTCCCCGCCCCTGGGGTACCCCAGCCCTGCAGGGTGGGGCGCAGTGCCCTCGAGGGTCCCGTGGTGCCAGATCAGTGGGGAGGAGGAGCTGGCAGGGCGAGAACCCAGCCACTTTCCACGGTGTTCCCTTTTCTGACGGCGCGCAACCCAGCCCCCAGCTGACCCACAGATGAGAGTCAAATCCTTGAGGCCCAGGGCTCCCGGGGTTCAGTGCCTCGATGATAATGATGGGGCTCATTCCCCGTGGGGCGTGCAGAGGGACCTGCGGGGGCAGTTTCCTGGGCAGCCCGTGAGGTCTCTGGCCCTCCGAGACCCTCTGAGGCCGGCCCTCCCTTGGCCTGGCGGTGTAGACCCCTGAGTTCGGCTTCTGTCCCTCAGGCCCCCCCCCCCCCGGCGTCCCCTCCTGGAGTCCCGGCGCCAGCTGCCCTCCTCGGGACTGCCCTCGGGACTGCCCTGGAGCGCTGGGCCTGTCTGCCCCCATCCGCTGCAGGTGTCGTGGGCGTGTGCCTGGGGGGCTACCTCATCGAGACCACAGGCTCCTGGACGTCCATGTTCAACCTGGTGGCCGCCGTCAGCAGCCTGGGGCTGTGCACCTTCCTGCTGTTTGGAGAGGCCCAGCGAGTGGACCTGAGCCCTGCCCACGAGGACCTCTAGCTGCCCTCCTGACCGGTCCTTCCACGCCGTCTGCCCTGGGGCGACGGGCTCGGTTTGCGGGCCTCCCACTCCTGACCCCGGATGTGCGAGCGGGGGGAGGGCGAGCCCTAGCCGAGCCGGGCAGCCCTGGGGGGGGGCCTCGGTTTCTCCAGTGAGGTGATCGCGCCCTCCCCTCAGGGCTCGTGGACTGCCGGTAGCGGGGGGGGGGGGGGCGGTTAGCGGGGTTAGTCTTTTTAGTAGTGGCTGCGTCGTTACACACAGTCCGTTCCATGTAGATCCACGTGCCCCTGTGGTCACCATGGTGGGAGGGCTGCCCGTCGCTGCAGGGCTGGGGCACCGCTGGCTTGGACTCCTCCGTTCCCCGCCCCCCCGGCACGTGGGGCGAAGGGGGCTGTCTTGTGCACTGTGGCCGCATTCCTGGCCCCCCCATGAGGTGACCCCCCCACACTCAAGACAACCAATGTTGGCCCCCGGGTGGGAAGCCCAGCTCTCGCGAAGGCCGTTAGTGGCCGGGGCATCGCTGCTTCTCTGAGAAGCCAGGCTAAGACCCCTAGTTCAGTGGGCGGGCCATGGGCTACATGCCCTTGCCCATCATTGGGGACCCGCCACGCCTCCCCGTGGGTCCCTTGGCACTGCCTCCCTGGCGGCCGCTGACATCAGCATAAGGGGACCGTGGGTCCCTCTCCCGCCCAGGGGGCTCCCCAGGACCAGGGAGCCTCCCGCTTCTCTCCTAACAGAGGAGCCGGCCGTCTGGGGAATTAGGAACAGAACCCGCGAGATGTACGCTTAGAAAACAGGAACTAAGAATGTGCAAAAATCACCCCAGACTTATTTAAGTGATGGCTATTAAACTGGAAGAAGAAGACTGTTACTTTATTACTCTTTCTTTTTAAAAAAGAGTAGACAACGTAGGAGGAAAGCTTTGCTGGGCTCACAGCCCAGGAAGCCCGCAGAGGTTGCACACAGGCAGAGGCGACCGAGCAGGGGCAGCAGGGGTGGGGCGGCCGGCGCTCCTCTGCCCGCCGCGGGCGCCCCCAGAACCGGTCTGCAGGGCCAGGGTGCACTCCGCAAGGACGGCGGGCAGCTTTCCCTGTTTCTCCCTCCGCTGTCCCCACTTGGGATCAGAAAGAACCTGAAAGAAAGATTCTTGGTTACCAGAGTCGTGTCTGGCCCCTTGGCTCTGGCCAGAGGTGCGCTGGGAATGTTACTTGACCACAGAGGCCCTCGCGGTCCTCGGCTGGAGGTTTTCCTGAGCCGCCCCGGCGGGCGACGGCGGAACCCAGCCCAGGAGCCTCCCCTCGTGGCCGGGCACGCGCCGAGTCAGGTCCTAGACAGCCGTCCCCACCAACCGTTTCTGGGATCTTTCACCTTCCCCAGCTGAAACTCTGTCCCCGTTAAGCGACATTCCCCTGCCCTGCCCGCAGCTGCCGGCGCCCCGTCCACGTTCTGTCCCTGTGGATGTGGTGGCTCTGGGTCCCTCACAGAATGGGACTTGTGCAGTACGTGTCCTTCAGTGACTGGCCTGTTCCACAGAGCGTGATGTCCTCCAGGTACATCCCCGTGGGAGCAGGCGTCAGGATTCCTCCGTGTCAGACTGAGCCGGATTGCACTGGGTGCACGGGCCACATTTTGTGCCTCCGTTCCTCCGTGGAGGGACACGGGTCGCCCCCGCCCCCCGGCTGTTGGGAATAACGCTGCTGGGAACATGGGCGTCTCTTGCCCACAGCGAGCCGTAAACGCTTTGAGAGCACAAGCGAGGAGGGGGTCCTTCCCGTGGGCACTCAGGCTTGCAGGGCCTCGGACCTCGAGCCCCTGAACGAATGTGGGAGCCAGGAGGCGACAGTGGGCCTGCTCAGAAGGGGAGCCCAAGACACACGTGTGTCAGCCGAGGCCCCAGGCCTCCTGAATGCCACACGGGGTCCCCTCGGGTCACTTCCTCAGCGTCGGAGGCAGGAGGCTGCCGTGCGGGATTCGGGGGACATGGGCCTGGTGCCGAGCAGAGGGGCCCAGGCTCCTTCCGGCACTGCCGTTCTGGTCTGGAATGCCATCCTGGCTCTGGGTGCGCTCTCCCTGCCCCCTCCCAAGGCCAGCGTTGGACCTCGGTCAGGCCTCCACGGAGTTGGGGCCATGGTGGCCGGCAGGGAGGGTGCTGGGGGCAAAGAGGGTGTTCGGGCCGGGCGGGGGCGGGGGGCACGGGCAGCACTGGCCGGTGCGCTGGATGCGGGCTGGGACACGTCCCTGCCCCGGCAAGGCTCCGGCAGGTCCCACCGGCTGACGGGGACCGGGGTCGGGCGGCGACATGGGCAGAAGCAGCAGGGCCAAGAGCACACACGGAGCCGAGCTCGCCGCCCACAGGAGGGGCTCCGGCCCTGGGTTCCCGACCGGGGCGTGCACCTGTGCCTCGGGCACCTAGAGGCGCCTGGGGAGGCCCAGGCTGCTGCCACCGCAGCTGGCCGACAGAGGGCGCCGTCGGACAGGGCTGCGTCCCGCTGGCCGGTCCGAGGCCGAGGTCCCCAGCCGTCCCTTTGGCGCCGTGCGAGGACCCTCCGGCTCCAGCTGCTCAGTGCCCACCTCAGGTGGAGCCCCCAGCTCTCGGCCCCGTCGGCGGGAACTGTCGAGAGGACGTTCCGGTGCAGGGACCGTGCGGCGAGGGTGGCCACCGCAGCAGGGGCGGGCAGGGACTGGGGCGACTCCGGCACAGTGGGATTTCCGTTCCCACCGTTCCCTGGCCAGAGAGTGGAGCTCCAGGGCTCGTCCCCCCAACCCCTTCCCCGGGGCTGGAGACCCTGGGTCCTCAGGGGCGCAGGCCTCCTTGAGGGGGGCTGTCCTCCCCGCTGAGCAAGTAGGCGGGGGGACTGTGGCAGTTTAGACTCTGGGGACAGTGGCCTCCGTGGGATGTCCCTCCAGTGCTGGTCCAGGCTGCCTCCCCAGGGGCCTCCCTTCATCTCCCACCCACGTGCAGGACCGTCCCCTCCTGGTCACCATAGAAGACACTTTTCCCTTGTTTCTTTCTTTTTTGAGAGAGAGAGAGTGCCAGCTGGAGGGGGCGTGGGGGGAGGGGCAGGGGGCCAGGGAGAACCCCAAGCAGGCTCCCCGCTCAGAGCAGAGCCCGATGGGAGGCTCGACCTCACGACCCTGAGGTCACTGCCTGAGCCACAATCAAGAGTCTGATGCTCAACCCACTGAGCCCCCCGGGCGCCCCTCCCTCGTATCTTTAATGGGCCCTTGAGATTCGTAGTTAACGCGGGAACGGCGCCCACTTCTCTGGGCGCCCTCCAAGGCCCTGTTTCTGGCTTTGTGCTCCCGCTGTAGGACCACAGCGCCCTGGGGGTCCCCACTGCCCCCTCGGGGACTCCCGGACACGACCCCGTGGGTCGTCCCTCAGGACCAGGGGGACGTGCAGGGGCCTCCCAGGCCGTGCCCCATCCCGACCGTCTGCGGTGGGCCATCCCGTCACCCTCTTCCGGCGCCCGAGGAGGGAGAGATGAGCCATGTGTCGGGAGGCACTCTGACTGGGATTTATTTTCTCATGTTTAATTGAAAAGCATCGAGGTGGTGGCATGGATCTTCAGCATGGCGGCTGTTGGCGCGGGAGGGAGTGCGGTCTGATTCCGGGACGCGCCCCAGCACGGGGCCTGTCACAGGGGGAGGGAGGGGGGAAGCTATTAATTGAAATAGCTTCATTAATTAGTAATTAACAGCAGGGAAATGACTGTGTCACACGTCCTATTTCAGTGGATGCCCTTCATGTGTTATGGGGCCTTTAATTAAAGGACGTGCATTTTAATTAAAGGCAAGCGTGGCCCGTTGCCCTTTGGAATACAAAAGACACTCCCAAGTTTCAAAGAAGCTGTCGGGGGGCTGGTCCAGGTGGCAGGGGAGCCACGTCCTCCGTCCTCCGTGTTGGACCCCTTCGCCCTCCAGCCCCTCCCTGGGCAGTGGCCCCGGCTGATCCCCCTTGGAATCTAGCTGGCGCCCTTCCCGAGCCCACGGCGTGGCCTTGCGGGGCTGCGAGTAGGGGCTGGGTGCTGGGCGGAGGCGCCCCGGGGCCAGTGCTGAGTCTGCACCCCCCCTGCCCCAGGCTCCGCAGCTCTGCCTGTCCTGAGGGACCGGCGGGAGGGCTGGGGCCGGCACTCGCCCGCAGCTGCGCCTGGAACCGGGGGTGGGGGGTGGTCGGTCTGCTCCTAACACCCTGGGAGCCGGGGGGGCGTTTCCTCTCACCTGCTGGGGCCCAGCAGGCAGATCCCGAGCCCACCAGCAGCTGTCGTCTGCAGAGACCTCGGGGTCCCCTCCTGCCACCCGCTTCCTGCCAAATAGATGTAACCGGCCAGCTCGGGACCCACACCCCTGTCCTGCTCTCTCTGTCTCTGCCTCTGTCCCCCAGAGTGTCCTGTGCCCGTCACCCTGACCCCCTCCTGAATGGCCCTTGCCGAGGTCACAGAGACAGCTGGGGCTGAGCCAGGGGGGCGGGGGTGGGGAGACTCCAGGCTCCGCATGTCCTCCCAGCCTTCAGACCTGGCACCTGGGGTCGCTCGGATGTACTTGTCCTTTGCCCTGCCTGTATTGTCCACCTCGAGATCTCAGCCCGGCCTCTGTCTCCGCCTAGGTCACCCCGCACCCCCACCCAGCAGACATGTGCATGCACACACACCCGTGCACACACACACACACACACACACACACACACACACAGAGCACTGGTGTGTCGGGGGTCCCCACTAGACAGGGGTTCGGAGGGCAGCACTCATGAACAGTGCTTTGTGCCCCCCGCCTGGGGCCTGGCCCGGGGGTTCCTTGGTGGAGGGCACCATGGAAGCGGGGCACAGGGGGCCTGGCCCGGAAGCAGAGTGCTCTGCCCTCCCTCTGTTCGGCCAGGCAGAAATTCCCAGCACCGAGAGGAACTGGGACACCTATGGCAGAAATCCTGGGGGCTGCCGGCTTCCCAGCCATCAGGCAGCTTTGCGCCCACCTCAGGGGGAAGCAGGCACAGGGCAGGGAGACCCGTCTGCCCCGAGAAGCCCCTTCTGCTATTTCAATGCAGACCCCCAGATTCCTTCCCTCAAGCACCTTGAATCTAGGTGGGCTCTAAGATGGTGATTTCTGGGTCAGGGCAGGAAAGCTCCCCGGGGACACTGGGTCTTTGGGCCCCCTATGCTGTGGAAGTTCAGTTGGGCCTCGAGGGCGACACGGGGTGGCCCTCTGGCTAAATGCCCGAGGAACCGCCGACAGAGTGGCCCAGTGGAGCCCCCGCACATGTCCGGCCACAGGGGCCACCGGGGAGAATATAAGAGTGGACGGAAAGTAGCCCAGGTTGGGGGTGCTTGGTTAGGGCTCCCTCGGGCGGGAGGAGAGGCGCGAGCCTGTCCCGGTGGGCACTGGAGCGTCCTGATGCGTTCGAGCCGGGCCTGGGACGGGCTTGTGAGAGAAGGGGCCTTGTTCCCCCGGGGAGACCGCAGGAGGGCCCCGCGGCAGGGCGCCCCGCTCTGGTCAGCAGCCACGTTCGGAGGGTCCCTGCTGCTCTTCACTCCAGATGGTTGTTCAGAGAGAATCTGACCGATGTCCACTTCCCACCCCTCAGAGACGCAAGGCCTGCCTTCGCTCAGGTGGGCAGAGGAGCCAGGAGCCTTGGTAGAAAAGGGCCGGGAAAGCGTCCGTGCCAAGGACAGACCAACGGAGACACCACTAAAAATGCCAGCGACGTGCGGCGTGAAATACAGCCTGTCCGATTAAATTATTGAACGCATTAGCATTAATTGCCATCCTGCAACCCCGTGAGTGGTTTGTGTCTTCCTCTCCCTCTGGCTTGGAGAGCCTTCGCCAGCACTCAGGCCGGGGGTGTGTTTCCCTATTTCCTCCTGTGCCCCGTGAAGAGGAGGCCTGGGGGACAGGCCCCCCACGTTCAAGGCGGTGGAGACCGCAGCTGCCCGGCTGCCCGTGTGACACAGCCCTCCCCCGCCCCAACGCCTGCCGCACGGCCAGGGTCCCTCCTCCTGCCTGCATGCAAGCTCTCCCCTCCCAGGACCAGGCACCTCCGCAGGGACCAGCCCGGTGCCTGGGACGGTCCGATGGCGGTGGACCCCTGTCCCAGCGCTTGCTCGGGGGCCCAGCGCTGCAGACTGGGCTTCTCCCACGGCTCTGGAGGCCAGAGGTCTGAGGACAAGGTGTCAGCGGCTGGCTCCTCCCGGGGCCTCTCTCCTCCCTCTGCGTCTGGGTCCCGATCTCTTCTTCCACGCGCACAGACTGGAGTAGGACACACCCTAATCCCTTGCTTCGGCTGAATCACCCCCGTGAACCCCCAGACGCCGGGGGATAGAGCTTCCACATACGGACGGGGGGACCCAGATCGGCCCACAGCAGCCGGCTTCCAGTTTGCACATGCCCAGAACCCAGGGCTGAAGAGGCCAGGCGAGGCTGCCCCACAGGCCGTAGGAAGTGCGGCGGGCCACCCAGACCCCACTCAGGATGGGGGCGGGGGCTGCCGGCAACTGACCGCCCAGCCCTTTCCCAGGGTCCCCACGGCCAGCCTGCTTCCCAAGGCCTGGCAGCATGAGGGGCAGAGGCCCCCCGTCCCGGCCTCGGCTGGACCTTCTGAGCCCCGTTGCAGTCCCAGAGTTTCTCGTGGTGTTGGGGAGACTCTCCGTGGCCACGAGGCACCCCGACTTCTCCCCGGCTCCGTCCCTCCCCACAGGGTAGTGCCGAGACACCCCGTGACCTCCGCGGCATCCATCCGGCCTTGTCTGCGGGGACCCAGCCCAAGGGGTGTCCAGGGCAGCGGCTGCTGGCTCAGGAGACACCCCACGGCCGCGCCTGCGCCCCGACGAACGCGAGTGTGTTCAGACACTTGCACACGAACGTGCACAGCAGCCAGAAGCTGGAAGCACCCCGACGCCCGTCCGCGGAGGAGGGGCACCCCGACTGCGGCCCGTCTGCCCAGCGAACGTCATCGGATCAGCAAGGGGTGAAGCAAGGGTGCCCGCTACCGCGTGGGGGAGCCTCGGAAACCCGACGCGGCCTGAGAGACCCCAGACCCAAGAGGACACAGCGCAGGAGCCCGTTCCGGGAAAGTCCACGGGGACAGAAAACGCATCGGTGGTTGCCAGGGCTGGGGGTGGCAGGGAGTGACTGCTACGCCTTACGGGGCCTCCTCTTTGGGCGGTGGAATGTTCTAGAACAAGGGGGGTGGCTGGTCAGCACGGCAGATGTGCTCACTGCCACTGGGTTGTTCACTGGCTAATTCAATGTCCTGCGAATGTCCCCCCAGCTGCAATGTCAGGGCACAGGCAGGATTCAGAGGTGCTCTTGGCTGGGAAAGCGGAACCCGAGCGCGTGGGGGTACGGACCCCGAGCGAGGACGGCCAGCCCGTGCTGACGAGGCTTCGAGCCACCGTCTGTGCCAGCCTCGGTCCATCTGGGTCCCTCCGTGCCCTCTGTGAGGATGCTTCATGCCCGGTGGGGCCACGTGGTCCCCCGTCCGGGGCCCTGACAGTGTTGGCCGGCGTCCCTCACTGGCGTCTCCACCCCTGGCCCCTGGGTGCTCCCCAACCAGCAGCTGCAGCTGGCCACGCCCCGGCGTCCAAGCCTCGGGGCTCCTTCCTCCGTCCCCGCAGGTCAGCGGCCCCGTCCTACGGGGATTAGAGTTAGTTCAACAGTAGAAGGTCCAAAAGCTTTTCTGAAAGTCATTTGGGAATTTGGGGCTGGGGAGTCCCCCGCCTGGCCCCCCAGCACAGGGACAGAGAGGAAGACCCGGCCCCCCATGCTGCTCACCACCCATTGTGTTCCCAAACCAACGTTCCTCGTTCCTCGGGAGTCCCTGAGTCCCCGAGTCCCCGCGGCTGGGCTGGGTGAGGGGGTGGACCAGACCCTGGGCGGCCCTGGTCTGCTCAGCGGGGCGGGCCTCAGGGTTCCCGTGTGTCCCCACTGACCCCCCGCCGTCCTCCTGCTGTTTTCTCCCAGATGATGGCGCGGCGGGGCGGAGAGCTGGTCCGCTGCCCGATTCCTGTCCTACCCCCAGTACTTCTGTCCCCAGTGGGCGGCCTGAACATAGACGGATCTGAAGGCACCACGCGAGAGGACACCAGAGCCGCAGACCCCAACCCCCTTGACCGCAGGACGTTTCCGTCATGTGACGGGCTCTCCCGGTTTCCTCAGGGAGCCAGCCGAAGTCCTCGGTCATCACTCTCCGTGGCCACACGCGTTTCCAGTCTCCCGGGCTGACGTGACCTTCACCAGCGTCGGTTCCCGTAGGAGAAGAACTTACAAGCCTTCGACCCTTGCTCCGTGGCCGCGTCGGCCACCTGGTCAAAGCTGGCCGACTAGGACATCTGGTCTCTCCTGGGGTCTCTATGCCCACCTTGTCCAATCGTCCTGGGAGGTCCGAAGCTCTGAGCAGAGCCCCGCAGCCCCGCACAGGCCCCGGGCAAAGAAGGGCCAAGAGCCTGAGTGAGAGCACCTTTCTCGGGGCCACAACGGCTGGACCAAAGTCCCCAGGGCCAGCTGGTCACTTGTGTCAGCCGCCCGTGCCTGACCTGGGTTTGATACCCTGGTGTCCTTCTTCTGTTCTGTCCGGCGACGATCAGGGACGTGCCCCCGGCCAGCCCACTCCCCTTCCCCTGTCCAGTGCGGTCGACGTGATGTGGGCTTCGCCCGGAACAGGGGCTTCCTGCCCCTGCCGCCCCAGTGCCAACCTCTCGCTCGCCTGCATTAGTTGACCCACACTGGGCAGCGGATGTGGACAGCAAGGGCCTCAGGCCAATTTCTGTGCCAGGAACATCTGTCGTTTGCGAGCAGTGGGACTCGGGGAGCGGGCAGTTGTTCCAACCTTCTGAGGCAGAGACCCCCCCGGAGCTGGCCTGGCCCTGCTCTGGCCACCTGCTTAGCCGCCGCTCTGGCCCCACGCGCCACCCTGCCCCGATCCCGGGCTTGGGCCCTTGAGTTCCCGTCAGGAGCCGTCTCCAGAACTGGCCCTAGCTGGTGGCTTCTCGGCAGCTCTCGTGGAGGTGAGAGCGAGGACACTGCCCCTGCCTCCTCGTGGGCGGAGAGCGCACCTCCCCTGCGGTCAGCACGGCGCGAGGACTCTGCCCGGGGAGGAGGGCACGCGGGGCCAGCGGGAGCGGCCGGCCTTCGGGTGGGCTGCTCTCCGGACCTGGCGGGGGCCCCGACTGGGGCGAGTCCTGTCTAGCCAGCCACGCCCCGCCCCCCGCCCCGCCAGACACGCGTCCCCCTCCAGCCTTGCTCTGTCCCTGATGCTGCCCTGGGGGAGTCCCCTCCCTGTTGACAAACTCGTGTTTCTGTCCTGGGCAGGAACGACCGTGTCTTGTGCTCACTGGCAAGATTCAAAGGGGTTTGAAGAATAAATGTTTTCCTAAGTTTTAGCTGACATTCAATTTTAATGACTTTTTAAACAAAGTAACTACTAAACGTGTGCTGTTTTATGGTCTCCTGATGTCTGACAGGTGTTTTTGCCCATGTGGGAAGCAGATGCTAATCGCATTCCCCCTAATAGCTCATAAATAACAAGCCCCTGGCATTTCCCTTTGTCTGTGGCGCTGCCAATGGCCAATTTGTTCTTCAGAAGTGGCCACGCTGGCCTGTCAATCAGCTCTTGCCGTAGGCGATTTTTGGTGATTAGAAGCCCCTTAGAGAGCGAGAACTCCAAATTAGTTTTAAATAAAAAATCAGAATATTCATGCTGCTGAACATCTAACGGCAGGAGAAGCAGCAGAACCCAGACCAGCCGGCCGGGGTCCTGGCGTTGCTGGCGGAGGGGGCTGCGGGGCCTGGACCCGTGAAGACGCAGCCCCAGAGCTGGGGGGACGCAGGTGACCCGGCGTCAGCCTGAGACACTGAGCCACATGAGGGTGGCCTTGGCGGCCCAGTTCACATCTACTGGTGCCTTTGTGGGGACACGAAAGCTGCTCCCCGGGAGCCGGTCTCCTTGACAGGAGAACGAATGTCCCTGTTTGAAGAAGTTGGCGGAGGACACGGCGTCCCGAGCGGGCAGCGGCGTGGGCGTGCCGGCTGCGATGCCCCCTCCCCTCGGGGCCAGTCGAGCAGGTGCCGCCCCCGCCGCCACCCTCCTCCGCAGGGGAGTCTTGTCTGGCTGCTGCGCCCTCTGGGAGGTGGGGCGGACCGGCAGGACCCCCTTCCAGGGTCGTCGCTGGGCGCCCAGGCCTTGGCCCTGTCCGAGGTGCTGACGCCAGGCATCCTGGATGCGGTCCTGCCCAGCACCTGTGGGACGGGGACACGGGCTGGCCTGGGCGGAGAAGTCCGGGCAGGTCCCCCCGGGGCGGTGATGCGGAAGAGATGGGAGGATGCTCAGGGCTGAGAACAGGGTGCAGAGGCAGGAGGGTGTGGAGGGCTGCAGGCCGACGCCCCTCTGGGCCGTTTCGGGGGAAATGCTCTGGGAGTGGTTCTTGGGTATGTGGAAGCCTCTGGCATCTTCCTCACTCCTCCAACTGCCCAGGAAGTGCTGGCATTAGGGTTGGGGAAGGATCCAGGGGTGCAGAAGTGCCTTGGCCAACCTGCCATGGGGTCAAGCGGGTCATCTCTGTCCTCCCACCCAGCAGACACTGTGGGCAGGCAGGAGGTGGGGGAGGGGGCAGTGAGCACAGAGGGACAGGCCCAGAGCGGGGGCAATGGGACTGAAGAGGGCGGGTGGGCCCACCTGAGGCCCGCTGGGGGGCCCTGGGTGCAGGAACCCTGCTCACTGACTGCCGGCCTCTCTGGGCACAGGATCGTGACCGGGCCAGACCATCTCCCCAGAAGGTGCCCTACCGTGCCCCCTCCGCCAGCCTCGGAAGCCTGGCAGACACGCCAGACTGGAGAGGGCTCAGTTTCCCCTTGGTGTCCCGGATCGGACCCTCCACACGTGTCCTTCGTGGTGTCCCCTGTCGGCCTGGCCCTGCGTGAGCACTTCGGTGCTCTGGGCGGACGCAGAGGGCCACACCCGCTGCTCTGAGCCATCACCCGGATCCGGCATCTGGGGCTGGGGTCCTCAGACTGTGTGTGGCCCTGGGGCGGGGGCCCGTCTCTGCTGGCCGGCAGGAGGACGCCAGTCTGAGGCACAAGCACACACAGGTCGGTTGGTTGCTCCTGCAAGGCCGTGACGCACTGTGTGCCTGGTGGTGGCCTCAGGTTGCCCAGGAGGGGTGTGGCATGGAGACGGGTCCCCACCAGGGCTGAGAACTCTGCATGGCACCGGGACCTCGGCTTCCCGGGAGCCGGGCTGTCGCACCACAGACTTGGGGTCAGTTTCTTGGGACTTTATGCCTTGGGGTGCTCCCGGGAGCTGGCACTGGGCGGGGACTCCCTGCAGCCCGGACGCAGGCTTGACGCCTCTCCCAGTGACCCACCCTCGCAGTGCAGCGACCTCACCGGGGAAGAGTGGGGGCCGTACGGAAGACCTTCACCAGGCCTGGCACGTGGGAGGGGCTCAGGGAAGGGCCCCCAGGGGCATGCAAAGTGCCCTGGGATCCCCCTTCTTTCTGCACGGGTGACCCACTGTTCCTGGGGCAGGCACAGGGTACCCGGCCCCTCCCCGCCAACCTCTTTATTCTCCGCCCCCGTCATCCTTCTCTCATCCCGGAGAGCCACACTGCTGCCTCAGGGCCTCCCCACACCTGCTGTCTCCCCGCCTGGACCCCCCACCCCCACCATTGTCCTGAGCTCAGCACAACACCATCTCCTCCAGGCAGCCTTCTTCCATCTCAGGCTGACTTGCCTGACTTCTGCCCACGCCTGCTCTCAACAGTGCATTCTGCCAGGGCCAAAGCCAACTGTTCTTGCTCATTACTGTGGCCTCGGCAGAGAGCTGTGCTGGACACTCGGTCATGAGTGACCTCTGATGGTCAGGGTCAAGGCCATCACAGTCAACACCAGCATCATGCCTTTGTGACTATCTTTGACAAATTTACCATTTTAAGCATTTTTATATTTTATTTATTTATTTCTGAAAATTTTATTATTCATTTGACACAGAGCACGAGCAGGGGGAACAGCAGAGGGAGAGCGAGAAGCAGACTCCCCGCTGAGCAGGGAGCCCGATGCGGGGCTCGATCCCAGGACGCGGGATCAGGACCTGAGCCGAAGGCAGACACTTCACCAACGGAGCCCCCCAAGTGCCCTTTAAGCATTTTTAATGTCGTGCGATCCTCATGGTCTAGTTCCAGAAACTTCTCGCCTCTCCCGAACGCCAGCCCACACCTGCCCCGTCCCCCTCACCCCCAGCCCCTGGCAGCCATGCCTCCGTCTTCTGTCCTCCCGGTTCGCCTCTTGTGGACACTCGGGATCACACGATGTCCCATAAGTGGGATCACATGCTTTGTGGCCTTTCGTGACTGGCTTCCTCGCTCAGTGCCACGTTCTCAGAGCCCGTCCCCGCTGGAGCGCGTCCGAACTCCACCCTCATTGCGGTGAGGAACGAACCGTTGTCTAGACAGCCCACATTCCATTTACGCGTTCAGCGGCGGATGGCCTTTGGACTGATTCCATCCTTGGCTGCGTTTTGGTCCCGAGCAGCACCGAGCAGCGTGGTGACGGTGCCGCCGTGGACGTGCGTGTCCAGGATTTCAACCGTGTTCGGACTTCACAGATCCTCGCTGTGCAGAGGGTCACCCACAAAGCCATCGCCAGGCCCCGAGGGGAGTACATTCTCGCTGCTCCAGCGGGAAGAGCCACGCCCACCGCGATGGGCCCGTGGTCCTGGGCCGGAGCCGCTGGGTGCCCGCTGGTGCCACGGCGGCCCAGGTCTCCAGCAAAACCCCTGCCACACTATTAAATATTTTAGCAAATAAAAAAATTTTCGCCGAGCGGCCAGATGTCCAAGTTGACAAAGTGCTTAAGGCATTTGACTGATGAAAAAAAGCCCTAGCCCTTGGTAAATGGGATTGAAGACAGGCCCTGAGGCAAGTGTGCGATATTGAAAACATCCTGGGCCCCTTTGTGCTGCGCTCGGGCGCCCCGAGGTTTGGAGGCGAGCGTCCATCTGCCGCCGCCGCGCGGCCTGACACTCTACAAAGCCGGAGAGATCTCTGGGCCGGCGCTCTGCAGCGGCCCGAGTGGGACGCTCATCATCAATATTCATGGCTGGGCCTGCTGGTGGCCCCGGAGCGCCGGCGCTGGGGCTGGGCCTGGCGGTTTAGGAAAGGACAGCAGCAGCTTGGGCTCCGCGGTCCCCGCTCTTGGCTTCAGTCGACAAAGAGTAACTGCTTCCTGGTGAACTCTGCCTCCCAAGTCTGTGGAAGCATCCGAGGGATGGACGGGGACCCACGGAGGTCACAGTCCACTCCTGGGTGGGGGGAAAGATTGGGCCAGACCTCACTCGAGGGCGGACTTCTCCCCACACTGAGAGGACGGAGCGGACAGGTCCTGGGTTGGGATGGGAGGCTGGGGTGGGGGATGG
>CM052885.1:121040193-121063791 GCA_028534135.1 Potos flavus
GGGGGATGGGAGGTTGGGTAGGGGATGGGAGGCTGGGGTGGGGGGATGGGAGGCTGGATGGGGGATGGGAGGCTAGGGTGGGGGATGGGAGGCTGGGGTGGGGGGATGGGAGGTTGGGTGGGGAGTGGGAGGCTGGGGTGGGGGGAGGGAGGATGGTGTGGGGCATGGGGGGCCAGGAAGAGATATACAAGTTGAGAACAATGAGGCAGAACGATTCTCAGAATTAGCAGGAAGTCTGAACTCAGGCTTCGTAAATCCAGGTGCGTGATTTCCGAGAACACTCCCAGGGGCCGTGTGTGGGTCTGAAGTACCGAGGTGGTGACGGTTGTTGGGACAGCTGGCTTTGCTGACCAGGTACCCGTCGGTCCTATTCTGGTTTGTGCCACTAACGTGCTAGTGTGTGGTTGAGCGGTGGTGGAAACTAGTATCCCCTGTGTCCCCGTCCGTGGCCCCCCGTCAGCTTTCAGCCCTGTCGACCTCCAGGTCAGGAGCGCCTCCCCCTGCAGAGGGGGGCCCAGGCTGCACGCGGGACGGGCTCCGGTTTAGGGCTTCCGCACCCTGTCCTTGGGTGCTCCTGTCCCTACATCTGGGAAGTGCGGGTGCCTGTGTCCTCCCTGTGGGCCGCGAGGGGGTCAGCGGGCAGTTGGCCTGGGCGCTGGTGACCAAGCGAAGGTCCCGGATGAATCTGGGAGCTGATCCACATGGGAGAGAAAGTGTACCAGCCGCACAAGTTGGTGTCCGGGGACCCCCTTCCCCACGTGCTGCCCAGGGACCCCGAGCAGGTCGTTTGTACGAGGGCGGCCTGCCTGGGGGTCTGCCGGGCTGTCTGTTGAGCCCGAGGGGGACAGGCACGCACCTCCCCAGCCTGGAGAGTCTTCATGACCCCCATAGACCGCGACCCTGAGGCGCAGGCGGCCAGCGGCTTGTCCAGGCCTCTGGCCCTGTCGGGGGTGTCCGTGTCCCGTTTGCAGCCTGGCCACCGCGGCTGGGGAGGGACGGTGCTGAGGACACGTTCCAGATCCCGGGATCTGAGGGCCGCCCCCCGCCCCACACCCTACCTCCCGAGCCGAGCATGGGTGTGGGGCTCCCGCAGCCCCTCGAGAATGTTCTAGCAAAACTCTGCTTCGTTTCGGAACGATGGAAACTTAATGAAAACGCTGCGGAGGAAATTTTGTCATTGAGGGGTTTAGGGAAGATCCAGGAAGGCCCTCCTGTGACAGGCGTCGCCGCTGTCAACCCATCCCGTTAATTAGCACGGGCATTTATTACCGCCAATAAAACATAATGCGCAGGACTGACAGAACCGGTGTATCTGTGTGTCTCCCCCCGCGGCAACGCGTTGGGGGACAGAGGGACTTGGGGAGACGCTGGGGGACCCAGTGGGGTCCGAGGGGAGGCGTCCGCCGAAGGCTGGGAAACGCAGCCTTATCCACGCGCCCAGTGCCTTACGTCCCAGCACGACCCAGGCACCGAAGCAGGGGCCACGGGGACGGGTGTGGCCCAGGGGACACAGGTCATTGTCTGCAAGGACGTCAGCAAAGACCCCCAGACAGAGGACAGCGACGTGCTCTGGGAAAGGGTCCAGAAGGGAGCGCCCTCACCTGGGGCCCCCCACCCCCACCCCGGAGCTTAACTCAAGCTTAACTCAAAGAAATGAATGTGAGGTGGAATTCAGTCCCTGTGCTCATCACAATTTTACATGTAGGAACAATTTTACATGTAGGAAGGGTGTCTTTTCTTCAAATGCCCCTGAGTGAAACATCCCAGTGTGGGGTCTTAGGCAGGGCCGCTTTCTGGGAAAACTGTCCCCTCAGGAGGCTTTAATTCCCCCTTGTTGAATGTGAGCTAGACCCGGTGATGGGCGTCCCCTGAGCACAGTGTGGGGGGACGGGGAGTCCCCAGATGGGGGGATGAGTCACAGCTCGCCCTGGGGGGCCGGCCGCGGGCTGAGGACACCCACGCAGCCCCGGGGAGAGTCCACGTGGGTAGGAGCCGAGGCCGCTGCCACGGGCACCACAAGGGGCCCTCCTGGGAAGGGGATCCCCAGCCCCCTGGGGTGAGCAGCGCCTCGGCCCGTGGCCCGCCTGCCACCTCAGGAGAGTCCCTGCCCGGAGCCGCCTGGCTGAGCGGCTCCTGAATTCGGACCCTCGGAAACTGTGCAGCGGCTGCGGTGTTTGGGGCTGGTTTGCTACGCGGCAACAGACCCTCAGTGCGCCCGGGAGGGACCCAGGCAGGTACCCAGGCGGGAGGAAAATGGTAAGGTGGGCTGTGGGCCCCTCGCCCGGGTCCTCGGCTGGCTCCTCTACCCCCCCCCCCACCCAGTGAGTGACCGCGGCGGCCCCTCTGGGGTCTCCACCTCTCACGCCACCTGCCAGTCGGGACTGGCAACACCACGCAAGGCCACATGCTGATGTCCACTGAGCGTGCCACGTGACAGCACTCACCACGCCCCATTTGGTCAGTGCCCGTGCCCCCCAACCCTCCAGCAGCCCCGACGAGGGCGCCGGGCAGGGGCAGTGGGAGGGCCCGTCCGTCCAAGCCTCTGCCGCTCCATGCGGGGATCCCAGGGCCGGTCTGTGCAGTGCAGCAGCTGCGTCACTGCGTGACTGTCCCTGGATCCTGGGGGCAGCCGCACAGCGCACGCACACACAGGCGGGGGGATTGCACGCACGCACGCACACACGCGGGAGGATTGCATACACACACGCAAGGGGATCGTATGCACACACGCACACACGCGGGGGGATCGCACGCATGCACGCACGCACGTGGGGGGATCGCACGCATGCACGTGGGGGGATTACATGCACGCACACGGGGGGATCGCATGCACACATGCACACATGTGGGGGGATCGCACGCATGCACGCACGCGTGTGGGGGGATCGCATGCACGCACGCACACACGCGGGGGGATCACACGCACACACGCACGCATGCGGTGAGGGGCCTGGATAAGCCACGGCCGTGTCCCCCTTTGGAGGAATCAGGTCACACAGGAGAAACGGGAACCTGCCATCGGAGGCGCGTGTGGGCGCACTGGACACTCTGTGTCCACCGAGTGTAGACCTCTCCACCTCCCGCTGCAGGAGTTAGGGTCAGGGCTCTCCCGCTGCTGTGGGGCTAGAGTCTGCGACCCCCAGACGGCGGGTCAGCGCAGCTGGGCCCCCTCCGGAGGCTCTGGGGCAGGATCGTCCTGGCCTCTTCCCGCCCTGCCGGTGGCTGTCCACCCAGGCTCATAGCCGCCTCCCTGCCCGTCCTCCACCAGCTCCCCGGACTCCCTCCGCCCTCGCTCACGTGGGGGCCCAGCCGGGGAGTCCAAGTCAGGTGCCTCGTCTCAAGGCCCTTAACTTGATCACACAGTTTTCCATATGAGGAATAGCCACAAGGTCCCGGGGTTAGGATCGGAGCCACCACTCGGCCAACAACTGCTGCTTTCTGGTTTGGGGGGTTGTTTGTTTTGTTTTGTAATTAAGATTTGTTTATTTATTTGAGAGAGAGAGGGCACGAGTGGGGGAGGAGCAGAGGGAGAGGGAGAGTCTCAGGCAGACTCCTCGCTGAGCCGGAGCCCGACCCGGGGCTTGAGCCCCCGATGCGTGAGATCAGGACCTGAGCCGAAATCCAGGGCTACCCAGGCGCCCCTAGTCTGTGGGGTTAAGATATTCGTGGTGTGGGGCGACGGCTCAGTACAAACGTGCTGCCGGGGGCCGGGCTCCCTCTCCTCTTGCCTGCAGGGGCCAGAGCCGCCTCCCCAGAAGCCCCATAGCGGGCCACGTCTCGGCTCCCTCCAGAAAGACTTACAGCTGCATAAACTTTCCTTCCTTTAAGACAGGAATCAGAGCGTGTTGTCAACAGTGCTTCTGGTCACTCTTACTGGGTGAATCTTGGCGACTCCGTGTCCGGGAGCGTGCCTGTCCCTGCCTCCTGGGGGCGGCCGCACAGCGTTCCATACCTGGGAGCCAGGTTGCATGTGATACGTGTCATGTGCAGAGAAGCAGGTCAAGGTTTCAGATTAGCGGCCGACCCGGATCGAGGGCAGCCGCCGTCCATCTGGGAGGGCGTGGGGAGACCCGTCCGCAGCTCAGCCCACAGGCCCGGCCCACTGACGTCTGCCTGTCTGCATTTAATGAGTGACTTCGGATTAAAACGGGAGCCAACAACAGGGCACCAATCTATATTAAATCTCCGCAAAATGAAAATTGCAAAGATTTACTTCGGGTCGCTACATGTGGAAACGTAATCACAGCCTCATCCGGAACATTCCCTCGCCGCCGCTGCCGGACAGGTAATTGAGCTGCCATGCGGGGGATTATGAAAGCCTCCTGTTTATGAAGATAGCGCCCCGCTGACGTCTGGGCCCCTGACGCCGAGGTCCAGCCACCGACGCTCGGGTCCCCGGTGGCCAGGCCCCGCGTGACGTCGGTGACTCACCCGGATGACCCTCACTGTGCCGGTACAACAGGAGAAGGCAGTTGGTACCGGGGCTCAGGAGGATGAAGGCCCTCCCACCCGGCTCTGCGGTGTCCACGTGCCTTGGCGGCGTCTGCCATCGGGGCCATTTCTGTGACTGCGCATTTGCCGCGACCGTTTCCTGTCTTGTGACAGGGTCGTGAACAATGGCTTCCTGAGCGCCCCGGGAGGGTCTGGAATGTGTGTGGGCTGACGCCGGCTGAGTCGCAGCTGGGGAAAGTGATATCACGGGGGGACTCCCCACTGGGTGCTCCCCAGGGCCCCCTCCCCGATCACGACAGCCGCGTCCTGTTCAGTGCTTGCAGGGTGAGCACAGCAGGCCCCCCATCCCAGGCCCTACAAGCAGGGAGCATTTAGTGGGGCGGGGGGGGGGGGGTGCCCGGCCGTGCCGTGCCTCCCCTTCCTGAGTGTAGGCCACCTCGGCAGCTCCTTGTCCAAACTCTCAGCCCCCCTCACCTGTCAGAGACGACCACCGGCAGCCAGGCGTGCCATGTGAGTTTTAACCCAGAAGACATGTCTTTGGGAAGGGGAAGAAATGTAGGGGACAGGCAGGCTGCCTCCGAGAGCGGCCGGCATTGACGGTGCTGGGGAGCCTGTCTCGCTGCCTTGCCGGCCAGGAGCCACAGGCAGGAACCGTCTTGGGAAATCTCGACACACACCAGCTGGGTCTTTCTGTAAAAACTAGGGTTGGCCTGCTCAATTCAGCCCCGAAAAGTCTCTTTCACATCACAGAGGCTCACGCGAGGCTTCTGCCAAAATAGAGGTGGGGCAGGTGTGGTGCTAAGATTTACGGAAACAGCTCATAGAGCGCCCTCAAAACCCCACGTGCTGCTGAGATTACACCCCATGGCAGAACTGAGGCAGAGAGGGGGCCCTGGTGAACCTCGCGTGTGCCGTGCTGAGGCCACATGTGAGCGATCCCTCCCCAGGAGATGTTCTGGGAAAGGCAAGACGGCAGGCCCTGGACGCCCGTCAGCGGTCCGGGGCTGGGCGCGCACGGGAAAGCTCTCTGGGGAGATGGCAGCATTCTCTATCTGACCGTGGCCGTGGCCCCCCAGCCGCGCGTTTCCCACGTTCTGGAGTGGTGCGTCGAGGCAGGTGCATTTTACTGGATGTACGTTCTGCCCTAATGAGCCTGACTTGAAACAAACGAACTTACAGGCGATGACGGCGTTCTGGGGGGAGACGGTGGTGGCGGCGGCACGGCGCTGGGAACGCCCTCCACGTCGTCGGGCGGGGTACGTCACCACTGTTAAAGGTCAGTCTGTCTTACCGCAATACCAAGAGGACCCAGTGACGCTGGGAGACGGCCAGTGACCCCTTTAGCGGCTGCCCCTGTGGGGGCACTGGGGACTGCTCGCGAAGTCGCCCCGAGTCTGCCGGTGCAGAGCATGCCGCCCGCGGACCTCGTGTGGCCAGGCAGCCGACGACGAAGCCGACGTGGGCCTGGGGAGAGCAAAGCCCCTGGTGCGGGTCCCCCCGTGCCTGTGGGTCCGCTCGACAGAGGAGGAGACGGGTCCCCAGCCCCCCCGCCCCCCCCAACCCCGCTGTCCCACCGCCTGCGGTGCTCGGCGCGGCCCTCCGCCATCCTGACCCAGGGCGCTGGGTGAACGCCGGCCAAGCCCGCCTGTAGGGGCCTCTGACCTTGTTTGTTCATCTGTAATTATTTTGGAAACAGTTCGCTCACGTAGGTGGTGGGGGGAGGGGAGCGGGAGCGGCTGAACGCCGAGCGTTCCCTTTAAAATGACATATGAAGCACTCCGCTGCCGCAATGAGGCAAGTGCATCCCCGTCCCTCATCTGTCAGCCCCGCCACCTTCCAGCGCGGTATTAATGAGCCGCCGTGTCCCCTGCCGTGCCGGAGAGAGGCCCCGTGCCAAAGCGAGCAGGTTTAGCGGAGGCATGGCTCCTCAAAATTACGTCTCGAACCAGCCTTATTAAGCAAAAAATCAGAGTGAGATCAGCCGGCGACGCGCTCGTTAGGAGACGCTGATTCCCACCAACCCCCCTCGTTCCGACAGCTTCGCCCCGGGGCCGCTGGCTGTCCTCCCTCCCGGGCAGCTCCTGCGCCGTCGGTCCGGCCCGCCGCCTCTCCTGAAACCCAGTGGGCACGGTTTGGTGCCCGCGGCCGGCCAGGCTGGGTGCAGGCATCTGCGGGGGAGAAACAGGGCCCAGGAGACGGCCGCGGCTCGGGGAACGGGCCCCCTCCCCAGTCCAGCTCTCGACCCCTCTCCGCAGAGTCGTCCCTGCCCGTGAGGACATTCGGCGCCCTCGCTCCCTCCAGGTCCTGCTGGGAGGAGGTCCCCTCGCCGGACGGAAAGCACTTCTCCCTCGGGTGCTGCCTGCGGTCTGCGTCGAGCAGCCCCCCTTCTGGAACGGCCACGGGGGCAGCAGCGGGCCCCCACTGCGCTGACCCGTTGCTCCAGGCCATGGTCACTGCAGAGAGCAGGGCTCTGTGCCCGTGTTTTATTTATGGGGCTTACCCTCCTCCTGTTTTCAGAAAGCGTTTGGACCTAACCCCTGGGTGACCAACTCAGCCTCTGGCCCAGGACTTTCCAGCGCTTAAAATGGAATCTTTGTGTCTAGGGAAACCTGGTCCCGACGAGCAGGCAAGGGGTCGCCCTGCTGACCTCAGTCAGGCACACTCAAGGCCAGGCCGTCTCCGGAACAGGGGGACTTGCTAAGACTTCTTAGGGCGAGGCGGGGGCTCGCGGCGGTGCATCTGGTTGCCCCGGCGACAGCCGAGGACCCAGGGACCGGCTGGGAGGTGAAACCGTGCATAGCGTGACACACGCAGGCACACACACTCTCGCACGCACACGCACACGCGCACGCGCGAGTTCAGGACACACTCCCGGGCAGAGGATGACAGTGGCCCTCGCCGTTCCTACCCTGCATCCCCCAGGCCCGGCCTCCCCAAAGCCCGACGTGGTTGGCACCGCCCGGGGTAGTGACCGGCGTCTGGAGACACCAGGATACATTTCAAATATTTTAAGGAGCACGCGTGCTCGTTAGGGGATCAGGGCTGCCCGCAGGGAGGGAAAGGGTCGCAGGCTCTGCTGCTGCTTTATTTCTTCTTCCCAAAAGCACCTTCAGGAGAGAAAGAGCCGGAGACACAGACAGACAGACAGACAACATGAGCAAGGATAGGTGTGCCGGGAAGGGGGCCTGGGGACGTGTCTGTTCCCTGAACACAGGCGTTCCTGGAAGCAGCCGTCGGGCGGCTGGGGCGAAGCTCTCACCCCGTCCGGAACCCTGATGTCACTAAGGTGGAGACCGGGTGGACGGGAAGTCTGGAGGGGCCTGCTCGTTCTGAGCGCCGCTGCCGGCCCCACAGCCCGGAGGGCAGACTGGAGCGCACGCAGAGAGCAGTGTTCTGTAGCGAGAAGGCTTTTGGTTTATTCTAGAATCCCAGACTCCCGAATATAAAATAAACACCTTCCCGGATGTCTGTGATGTTGGAAATGCAGGTGCCGCCCGCACAGGTCTGTCCATCGGGGCCCGAGGAGGGCCGCTGGCGGCCGGGCTGGTCCGGCCTCGCGGGGTTGGGAAGTGCTGCGCTCGGAAGGAGACAGGATCTCTGCACCCGAGTGCTGTTCAGATGCCCTTTTCCATCAGTCGCCTGGCTGCCCCTTGGCGTCGACCGACTCCCAGATGTGGGGTTTCTGAATCTCGGTTACCAAAAATCGTGGTGTCTCCACTCGCGAGTGCTGAGCTGCTCCCTCTCCAGCTGGCATTCCGTGGACGGAGCCCCTGGGGCGCTCGGCCGGGCACACCTGGCTTCCGCAGGCGCCTCGACGCGCTGGCGGGCCGGGGCCCACGAGTCCCCTGTCCGACGGGCTCTGGTGCCGCCCGGGCAGCTGCGGGCTGGACGGACACTGGACTCTGCCCCGGGCATGAGACGTAGAGACTGTTCCCAGGGATTTGTGACCTCGGTACCTCTGATCAAAAAGCAGGGAAGCACCGGGCTGGCCTGGGACACACGGCCTGGAGCCGAGAGCCAGCCAAGCCAGGCTGCAGAGTGAAATGCGTCTTGTCCTGTCACGTGCCTCCTGGCCATCGGAGAGCGTTGCAGGCCCCGCTGGTGTCTGGGCTTTGGGGCCACTTTGCAGACTGGTTGCGGCCTTGCGGGCACCCAAGCACTGTGTGCACGGAGCTGGGAGGTTGGGCTCCTGTCAGGCTGAATCAGGGCCCCCAGGACAGCCACCGACGGTGGCCTCACCACTTCAGACAACGAGGGCTTGGGCGAAACCGGGCGGATTGGGAAGGCTCTCCCCGTCTGGCAGGCAGGCAAGCTGCTCCTAAGAAACCCTTGAGCTAGGATCCCGTCCCAGGCGGCCCCACGAGGCCTGAGCATCACGGGGGACAGAGGCCACCGGCCACGCCTGCGTCCGGCTCTGCTCTGCGCTCTGACGGCCGTGTCTCCCGGGAACGCAGACTGCAGCGGCCACGGGGGCCACAGAGGGACGTCCCTCGGCCTCCTGACCAGGCACCCGCCCTGGGAGCCCAGAAAGCCAGCCGCACGCTTACTCGGAGACCCCCTTCCAGGCGCGCATTTCACAAGCCCCTGCTCTATGCCTGCTTTCTAGATAACCTGCGTCCTCCTCCCCGGAGAGCCTCCCCCATCGCAGCCTTTCTTCCCTTGTCTCCGTATATACGCCCCTGGCACTTAGACCGGGACCAGCCCTCCTCACTCATTCTGTAACGAGGGGAAAACGCTGGCCTCAAAGGAGATTTGCTAACTATCGGAGCCTTTTTGCGTTTGTGGTCAATTTAGCTCCTTTGCCAACGTGTATTAATTTTCTAATGTTATGGAACTGACTGTTGGGGAGATAACATCCAGGGTTATCATCCAAAGAGGTAATTAATTGTTGGAGAAATGATTTAATACATTGTAAATCCCTCTGTTTCCATCCCTTAAAATGGGATGCCAAGAGCGATTAAAGATTCAGGACGCATCACAGGCAAATTCATATGATAAAATTGCTATAATCACTGTCTGCTGGATTAACCGGGGCTGCGGGGCCACTGCTTGGTCGTTCTGATGAGACTTCTCTCGCCGAGGGCGAGGCAAGACAGGCCGTGCTGCTCGGAACCACACTGTGCATTTCACGCATCCTTTTCGGGAAACAGTATTTGTCCTCTGGGAGGAGGTGCCTCTTCCTTTAATGTCCCAACCTGCAAGGGAAATAGACACGCATATTTGGCAAAGCAGGTGTCTGCCCGGGACGCTCATTAGCTTACTCGTAAGGAAAAAGAAAGTTCCCCGAGGATTCAACTGACATCAGCACGAATGAGGAGAAAATCCCATGTTTGGGATGAAATCAACCAAACGAAAGAGTCAGAAGCCAATGTGCTTGGTACGTGAGGGTCTGGATGAACTCTTGGGGGCTGGACGGCCCTTGCCTGTCCCTACCCCGGCTCCCTGGGGGCTAGGTGAAGACGGAGTTCTGCTCTCCGAGCGTGGATGCCGTTATCTGGTACTGAGAACCAGGGATGCTGTTTTAGGTGAGCGAATTTCCTACTTGGGGGAAGACAAAGATCTCTGGGTGTCAAATGTCCTGGGCACCACGGCAACGGAAAGCGCTGGGGCCGTGGCATCTTGCCAAGTAGGCAAAAACGGTCCCACCAAAATACCCAAAGGACACGGAGAACTATGCTGTTGGCCATTTTAAAGAAAGGAAGAAAGAGGAGGCGGCGTCTGCCGTGCAATGCTCAAGCAGTAGCTTAACCCTAGAGACCCCCTACTTTCGTTTTCCAACCCGTGTGCCTTCTGTCTCCACCTGGCAAGCCGGGGGTGTTTGCAGGCGCACCGACCACGGAGGCGCCGGTCAGGGAATGCAGGCGCGGTGCGGGACCTCAGCCCAGCAACCTGCCTCTCCCGACCCCAGCAAGGGTCCCCTGGGGAGCCACCCGGTCAGGGAAGCCTGCCCTAGGCCCCCACGAGCCGGGCTCCACGGGCTCACAGCCTGATTTTGAGTGAGCCTTGGTCTGCGAGCGGCTCCGGCAGCAGCCGGCGCCCCCCCAGCGGCGTGGTTAACAGAGGACGAAGGCAGTGTCGGCTTCATGACACCCACTCGGCTGCAATGTCACCGCGCTGCTGGCTTCCCGGGCTCGGGCGCGGGTGGCCAGCGCGCTGCTGGGAGGCAGCTGGAACGGGTGACTGTAGATAAACTGCCACCATTTCGTGGGAGAAAACGGGCCACGGCGTTTCTAGCCCCCTGCCCTGGCCTCGGCTGGCCTTGGCGAACCAGGCCTGGAAGAGCAACAAGAACGGGGCATTTCCTATGTGTCTCACTCTAGAATTTAGTCCTCGAATCGGCGGGCGTTTCCTGCTTATTACGAACAGGGAGGAAACAAAGGTCCCTCACAGCTTTGCCTCGGGCTGCAGGGTCCACTGTGGCCGTCACCAGCCACGCGTGGCCGCTGATACTCGAAACGGGGCTGGTCTGAACAGAGAGGGGCTCTAAGGGCAAGACACACTGGGTTTTGAAGACTTAGTATGAAAAAAAGGAACGTGCAATATCCCCCCTAATAATTAAGAAATACTGACCGTGTGTTGAAATGATACTATTTTGCATACATTGGGATAAATGAAAGTCACTACAATTAATTTCACGTGTTTACTCTTTTTACGGAGCCAGTAGAAAAGCTACCATTTCACGTGTGGCCCGGTCTCTGCGTGGCCGGCTGGGTTCATAGGGTCACTCCCTTGCGCCACATCTGGACGCGCCGGCAGGTTCATCTTCCCTTGCCCTAAGACGGTCCTAAAAACAAGCACCTGGGAAAAAGGCTGTTTCACAAAGAACAGTTATAAGCAAAGTTCTTTCCTATTTAACTCCTCCCCCGTGCTGGGGAAGAGCGGCTCTGGGGGGGTCAGATGCACGAGGAGTTCTGGGGGTCCATGCCCAGAGCCCCCGCCGGATGTTCCCAGGCAGTGGTGGGCTTGCTAACAGGGAGCCTGCTTCGCTGTATTTTGGGCACAGAGGCTGTGGGGGATCAGACCTTTTGTGCTGGGAGTTCTTAGAATGGGGGAGGCCGAATGACTCGTATCTGATCGAGCAGACTGCTACATTAGCCGTGTTGAAAAGCCAGCCTAATTTCACATAAGAAATGACCTCTCCGCTCCACCCAGCGCGACGCAGCCTGATGTTTTGGAGAGAACAGTGGATCAGAAGGCACATGACTGAGCAACCAGAAAGAAAAACACGTTTCATTTTTTTGAAAACCGAGTAACTGGAAGAACATATGATTAGTTAGATGGTCCTTTAAAAAAAAATTGTTTTTCATCCAAGAGGGGGCAGAGAGATTTTTTTTTTCCTTCACCTGTTTCTTAACATTTCCTACATTTGGTGAGTGGTTGCTTACACAGCGGCTGTCTGCCCCTCAGGGACTTTCTAGACTCCGTGATTGAGAAGCATGGGGTCCAAGCTGACACAACTCTCTGAAAATTGAAACTGAGTTCAGTCACAAATGAACATATTTAATTTGGTATTAAAATTTAATCATATTATTTAAAAAAATAAGTTGCAACTGCAACTTCATTCTAAATAGAAAACGATGTACTAGAGGCGTCTGGTTTCAACCAGGATAAGCAACTCTTTCCGTTTATGACCCGTAATTTATAAAGTTGATTCAGGAGCGTTTTGAAATGACCCTGGGAGTAAATGTCGTTGGAGTTCACAGCTGTCCTGCCTTCGGTTACCCGAAAAGGATTTGAAACGGAGCTCCTGGCTCTCAGCTTTCGGAATGTGCAAAACTGATAAGGTAGTATGTGAGGGAGAAAAAGACAGTAAAGAAATAAATATGGAAATTAGCAAAAACCAGTATTAAGCATATGTCTTTATGAATAAGACTTAATCACACACTTCATTTTGCAAATACAAAAGGGCCTTTTGAAATGTATTAATTAAAGTTAAATGCTTTAGACAGGCCGCTTTGTAGGGCGGAGGCCCTCTCCTCATTAGCACAGCGTTAACGACAGCCGAGGAAATTGGGTTAATAAAGCTGGGTACTGCAGCAGAACGGCTGGGGTGCAAGCGCTCACGGACAGCCCAGTCCCCAGGGTGGTTGGCCGGTTGCGCAGAGCCTGTGGACCCCTACGGTGGCAGAATTCTGCCGCGTGCACCCTCATCAGAGAGACGGACCCCAACACCAAGAGACAAGCCCATCACCTTTCCCCAGGTCAGGAAGCAGCCCCTCCCACCAGCCTACTCACCCATGGCCTCCTCCCCTGGAAACGCTTGGGGGGGTTGGTGTGGAAGTCAGTGGGGCTAGACCAGGCCCTTCCCTGACCGCCCAGGCCAAGTGTGGGGACCGTCCCCCGGACGACTGCCTGTGAGCAGAGGGCGCGCAGCGGCTCTCAGTCCGACTCCACGCGGGCCACACCCTGGCGGGGACGTTCCAGCAGGAGCGGTGGTGGCCGGGGAGTCCAGGGGCGACGGTTTAGGGGACGCATTCTGCAGACTTGGAGGCAGCCAGTGTTGGCGTCCACTCACCTCCAGAGATTCGCGCCCCTAGGCAGGCAAGAAAATGAACATAACGCGCTCTGACTTGAGCTACTGCCGGGGGTCTTCCGGCGTCATGGGCAGTCCAGCTGCTTTGCGAACGACAGTTGCCGGCTGGGTCCGTGCGCATGGGGCCGCTGGGCGGCAGGGGCGCGGAGGCCGCCGAGCCTCAGAGACCGGAGGTACCCTGGCGCGGGTGCCGCACAGTTTGGGGAGAACCCAACGGAGAGCCCCGGCCGCCAAGCCGGCTAAGCGCTCTCCCTGCACTCCCCGAGACCCCGGCTGGTGCCGAGCAGGACCACTCTCCCCGGGGCACGCCGGTCCCCGCTCCGCCTGTGGTCCTGGTTTTCTTTTTCAGGGTGAGCGGCGGTGTCTGGACAAGCAGGTTGTTGCCAGCGGAGGTTGCCCAACGGGCGCGCTGGGGGCTCCCGGGCGCAGATGCCAGTGCCCCCGCTCTAGGGCTCAATCCCGTGCCCAGACGTGCTCTGAGCTTCTTGCCGGCCTTCCGCCGGCGGGTCAGCGCGCCCCGGCTGGAAGCGACGTCCGGCGGCCTTCTCCCGGTGGGCGGGGTTCAGTCGGGGCAGGGTGACACAGTCGTGGGGGCAAGGTAAAATGCAGGACGCGTGCGGGACGAGGGGCGGCCAGGGGCCCTCATGGCTTCTCGTTACAGTGTTTGCAGAGCGCCGAGGGCGTCCCGGAGAAGGCGGTGCACTTGTCAGGGCCGGGCAGCGGGGCGCCCGCGGAGAAGGGGTATACAGCGGCCTGGCCGAAGGGCGTCAGGGGCGCAGCGGCCACAGGCGCCGCCAGGCCCTGGCCCTGGTTGAGGTAAGCCACCAGGCGCCGCATCTCGTCCAGGGCCTGCGCCTGCATGAGGATGTAGTTCTTGGCGAGCAGCAGCGTGGCGATCTTGGAGAGCTTGCGCACCGACGGGCTGTGTGCGTAGGGGATGACTGCGCGTAGCCCGTCCAGCGCGTCGTTCAGGTCGTGCATCCGCCGCCGCTCGCGCGCGTTTATGCTCAGCCGCAGCGAGCGCTGCTCCCGGGGCCGCCGCCGTGCGTCCGCCGCGCCCCCGGGCCCCCGCCGCCGCCGCCGCCGCCGCTGCTCGAAGGCATCGTCCTCGTCGCCGCTCTGCTCGCCGCTGCTCTCGGCCACGGCCGCGGCGTGGGGCGCGGGCGCCGCGGGGAGGTCGCCGCCCGGGCTCGGCGCGCCGTAGCCGCGGGCCGCCTCGGGCCCCCGCGCCGCCCCGTAGGCCAGGCCCGCCGTCGCCGTCGCGTAGCCGTGGCTCAGCGCCAGGTACGCGTCCCCCGACAGCGACTTGAGCTCGGCCATGGCCGCGCGGCCGCCGCGGTTCAGCTCCGGGCTCGCGCGTCGGTCCGGCTGTCGGTCGGTGCCCGAGCCTCCGCGCGCCGGGCCTCTCTGGCCGCCTCGGCCACGCCTCCGGGTCGCCGCCTCCTCTTCTCCGCGTTCTCTCCCTGCTCCTCTCCTCCCCCGCCCCTCGCCGCCGCGTGCAGGGCTGGGCCCGGGCTAGAGCGCCCACACGCTCCGATCGTTTTAAGGTGCGGGGGCGCCCGCTGGGACTTCGCGGCCATCCAATCAGAAGGGACTTGGTGACCACCGCCTCTTCGCGGAGCCTGGCTCCAGCGGCGGCGCAGACCGACGGCCCGGGTGGGGGGACCGCTGGGATGGAGGGAGCTGGAGGTCTGCGTGGAGAGGGCGGCGGCGGCTTTACCGGCTTCTCGGCGTCTCCAGCGGTCTCCTTCTGCCACCCCGGGGTTGCCACCACGCAACGCTCGCGCCTCACGTGGGCACCTGCCTCTTGCGTCCCGTCTTCCGTTCGTCTGGCAGGAGCCGGGGGCGGGGAGCGCGCAGCACAACCTGGGACACTGTGCCGCGCTGGCCGGAACAGGTGCGGAGCGCGCGCCTGGGGTCCTGCGCGGTGGTCTTGGGCGCGCAGCCCTGGTCGTGTGCCCTCGCGGAGCCGAAGCACAGCTGCGCAACCGAGTCCGCAAACCATACCGCTCACTCTGGCCACCAGCCCTGGGGCGTCAGGCGCGGAGGCGCCACCAGGGACCTCCCTGGGCCTCCAGTCCCCGCCACCCACTTTCCCCGGATTCATGCGTCCTGAGGTGGTTTCCGTGCTCCCCCAAGTCGTAGTGATGTAAGGCTGGGATTGGAATTTGAGGACAAAACGTCCTGTTTAGGATAAACCTCTTGTTTCAGTTTTCTGGTCTTTCAAGTATTAGGGTTTCTTACCCTTGTCGGAGGGCAGAGAAGGAATCTTCTGGGTTTCTACTTGCCAGGCACGGCCTCCGTGGTGAAGTTGGGGAGGATGGCTGGTGAGAGACTGGGGGTGGAGGGGAGGCTAACGCATCTGTCTATGCTGGAGCCTCGCGCTTGCCCTGCCTGTGCCACTGAGAAGGGCGGGTCTCGCCCACCAGTGCGTAGGGGCGGCAGAGTTGGCGAGGATAAGAAGAGTCTGGGCTGAGGCCAGGCACAGGCCGGGGCTGGGGACATCCTGGTGCCGACAGGAGGCTAGGGGCTGGAGGGTGAGTGGGTGTTAACTCGGGGGAGGGCCTGGGATGGGGGTCTACAGCCGTCGGAAGGAGCATGGCACCGCAGCGAACAGCAGGACAGCAGCGGGGGGCCGGCGTGGATGGGGGTGATGGGGCTCGGGGGGCGGCATGCTATGGACCTACCGAGTGTGGGGGCATGTGGATCACCCAGGGGCGTGGCGGCAGGATGGGTGGTGACTGAGCACAGGTGTGGATGAGATTGGCTGGGTAGACCCACACAATGGAGTATTACTCGGCCACAGAAAGAGGAAAGTCTTGCCATTTGTCATGACGTCGCTGGAACCAGAGGGTGTTATGCGAAGCGAAGCAGGTCCGTCAGAGAAAGAGAAATACCATACGAGTTCACCCCTATGTGAAATTTAAGAAACACACAAGAAAAGGGAAGAGAGAGAGAGAGAGAGAGAGAGGCAAACCAAGACCCAGACTTAGCTCCGGCAAACCCACTGCTGGCCACCGGAGGGGAGGGGCGCAGGGGGGGCGGGGGAAGCAGGTGACGGGGATGAAGGTGTGCACCTGTGATGAGCACCAGCGCATTAAAATAAAAACTTAAAAAATTCAAAGACCAGGGACACCTGGGTGGCTCAGTTGGTTAAGCAGCTGCCTTTGGCTCAGGTCATGATCCCAGGGTCCTGGGATCAAGTCCCACATCGGGCTTCTTGCTCGGCGGGGAGCCTGCTTCTCCCTCTGCCTCTGCCTGCCACTCTGCCTGCTTGTGCTCTCTCTCTGTCTCTGACAAATGAATAAATAAATAATTAAAAAAAAAATCTTAAAAAAAAAAAATTCAAAGACTGAACCCTGAAGCAAGCTGGCCCGGAGCAGTGTCCCGGCCTCGGCTGCGGGTGGGCATTACCCGGGGAGACTAAGGGGTAGCCGGCCTGTTGCAGCCTGGGGCCAGTGGTGGTCTGGGGCCGGGCATGGCCGTTGGGATGTCTAAACCTCAGGCCAAGGCCATTTTCTGAACGGCCAGGTAACCAAGCCCCTTCGGCAGCTCAGAGCAGGACTGGAGGCAGGGGCGGGCCTGCGGGTGGCTGGCAGCACGGGGAAATAGCCCTCAGGAAGGCCCACCCCGCAGAAGGTGGAAAACCAGCCACAGATCCCTGCAAAAGGCAGGGAGATGCACCTTTTTTGGTCAAGGGCCGCCACCTGCTGGCCGTCCAGGAGACTGCGCTCCACCCGCGGACACCCACGATGAGAGTTCCCATCTCACAGCACAGGGGCTGCTTCTCATGCTTTGTATCCCTCGGGATGTTTCAACTGTTTCTTTTCAGACATCACTGACAAATTGCGTATTTTACGTAAGGAGCTGCATTGGTGGTGCAGGGACGTGGGGCGGTTTGCACACAGACCTAGTGGGTCGTGGCCTCTTGATGGGGTACCTAGAACCCAGTCCCCCGCACCGACCTCCTCCTGAGTGTGGCTTATGACTCTCAAATCCTGTCCCACCAGTGGGACCTTCAGATCCCCCCCACAGGGGGCACCTGCTGGCTGTTCAGGAGTCTTGGAGGCAGGTGCAGCACGCATCAGCATGAACTTGTCTCCCCACACTGTCTCCTTGGTGGGTGGCCCAGCCACTGACGTGCAAGTGCAATAACCACAAGACAACTAGTCCGCGTGGAAGGTCGGGGAGGGCTTTGGCTTGGATGACTTTCTTCTGCTCCGATCCCTTTTCTTCACCAGATTCTGGCTGATCAGATCTCTTTCCACTTAAATTCCCAACATGTATTGTGTTGTTTAAATCCTCATTCTCTTATTTTTTGGTGTATTTAGTAGCTGCTAAGCTGTGGCTGAGTCTCACTGTGTATCTGAGCGAAATCAGACAGTGGCAACCGCTGGTAAAGCCATTCTGCTGGGGGGGCGGGTGGTCAAGATTGCTCGGAAAAATTTGCTCCCTAAAGACATTACTGTGATTACTTATTTTCTTTTTTGAAGATTGCTTTCAGCTCAGCCTATGGTCAATTAATACACTTTTTTTTTTAAAAGAGCAGTTTTAAAGTTTGTAGAAAAACTGATGGAAAAGTATAGTTCCTGCTTACCACCTCCCACCCCCATGGTTATTAACATGGTGCGTTATTAACATGGTGCGTGGACTCTGCATGTGCTCCCGCTGATGAGCCAGCGATACATTATGACAACTGAAGCCCACAGCTCACATTAGCCTTCGCTCCTTGCGCTGGACACTCTGTGGCTCTTGGTAGATACATAATAACAGGGATGTACCACACGGAATCGTTACAGTGCCTCAAATGTCCTGTCCCCTCCCCTGTGCCTACCTATTTGTCCCTCCCTCCCTCTCTCTCCCCAGATTTCTATAACGATCTCGTACGGTTAATTTTTGTAAAATTTGTAAAAATTTTTTTGGTGAAAGAGGTACATTTCTCAGTTGTTGGGTGTAGTGTTCTATGTAAGTTAATCTGGTCAAATTCACTGATTGTATCATTGAAGATGTCTACATAGCAACAAATATCTCTGTCTGTTTCTTCTGTTAGTTGTTGGCAATTACGAATGAAGTTGCTATAAACATTCATGTGCTTGTGACTGATAGCCCAGAAATACAAAGGATCGTAAGAGACTGCTGTGTACACCAAGTTGGACAGCCTGAAGAAATGGGTAAATCCCTAGAAACATACAACCTACCAAGACTGAGTCATAAAGAAATAGAAAGTCTGAACAGATGAATCACTAGTAAGAAGATTGATTCAGTAATTATGAACCTCCCAACAGAGAAAGTCCCAGGACCAGAGGGCTTCAGGAGTAGATTCTCTTGGATGTTTAAAGAAGAATTAACACTGATCCTTCTCAAAATCTTCCAAAAAATTGAAGAGGAGGGAATTCTTCCGAACACATTTTGCGAGCGCAGCATTACCCTGACACCAGGGAAGGATACCTCAAGAGAAGAAAATGACAGACCAATGTCCCCAATGAAAGAAAATTTCAGAAAAGAAATTAAAGCCATCCAAATCAGAAAGGGAGAAGTGAAACCGTCTCTAGAAGATAACATGGTATTACATAAAGACCTTCCATGACTTACGATGGGGTCACATCCTGATAAACCCGCCATAAATTCAAAGTATCATTTAAGTAGAAAATGCATTTAATACACTTTAGCTGCCAAACAGCACATCTTAGCCTAGCTGAGCGTAAACGTGCTCAGAGCACTGACGTGAACCTGCAGCTGGGCAGAATCATCTCCCACGAAGACTATTTTAAAACAAAGTGCTGAATATCTGACTTATTGAATACTGTATGAAAAGTGAAGAACAGAATGGTTGAGTAGGTGCAGAATGTTTTTAGGCGTATCTCTTGTTGACCTTCCTGATCACGTGGCTGCCCGGGAGCTGCCGCTGCCCAGCATCACAAGGCAGGATCCAACCACGCATTGTTAGCTGGGGGAAGATCAGAACTCAACGTGCGGTTTCTACTGAGTGTATATTGCTCTCACACCATTGTAAAGTCAAATAATTATAAGTCAAACCATCATAAGTAGGGGACTGCCTGTATAGAAAATCCTGAAGACTCCACGAAAAAACTGTCACAGCTAATAAAATAATTTAAGAAAGTTACAGGATACAAAATTAATACACAAAAGTCAGTTGTGTGTTTTTTTAAGATTTATTTATTTTAGAGAGAGAGCATGCAAGTGGGGAGGGGCAAAGGAGAGGGGGAGAGAGAGAATCTCAAGCAGCCTCCCTGCTGAGCACGGAGCCCAACTCGGGGCTCATCTCATGACCCTAAGATTATAACCTGAGCCACAACCAAGAGTTGGACATTTAACCAACTGAGCTACCCTCAAAATTAGTTGTGTTTCTATACACTGAGAGCAAACCATCAGAAAGAGGAATTAAGAAAAGAATCCCATTTACAATTGCATCAAAAAGAATAAAATAACTAGGAATAAATTTAACCAAGGGAGTGGCAGACCTGTACTCTGAAAACTCTAACACTGATGAAAGGACATTGAAGAAGACACAAATAAACGGAAAGATATTCTGTGCTCATGGATTGGAATTTAATATTGTGCAAATGTCCATACTGTCCAAGGCCATCTATAGATTCAATGCAATCCTTGTCAAGATTCCAATGGCATTTTTTACAGAAATAGAAAAAAAATCCTAAAATCTGTATGGAGTCACAAAATACCCTGAATAGCCAAGACAGTACTGAGAAAGAAGAACAAAGTTGAAGGCATCATGCTTCCTTCTTTCAAACTATGTGACAAAGCTGTAGTAATCAACACAGTGTGGTCCTGGCATAAAAACAGACACATGGACCAGAGGAACAGAATAGACACCCCAGAAATAAACCCACACATATATGGCCAATTAACTTATAACAAAGGAGCCAAGAATATTCAATGAGGAAAGGACAGTTTCTTCAAATAGTTGTTGTTGAGAAATCTGGACAACCACATGCAAAAGAACGAAACTGCTCCCCTATCTTATACCGTCTACAAAAGTCAACTCAAAATGGGTTAAAAAACCTGAAAACAAAAACTCCTAGAAGAAAACACAGATAGCAAGCTCCCTGACGTTGGTCTTGGTGATGATTTTTTTGGATTTGACACCAAAAACAAAGGCAAAAATAAACTCCTGGGACTACATCAAACTAAAAAGCTTCCTCTCAGCAAAGGAAACCATCAACAAAATGAAAAGGCATTCTACAGAATGGGAAAAAATCTTTGCAAATGTGAGATAAGGGGGTAATATCCAAACTGTGTAAAGAGCTCATACAACTCAATAGCAAAAACTAGAATCCGATTAAAAATGGACAGAAACCTGGCCTCAGATTCTGGAGGAAGTGGAAGTTGGCCTGAGTTCCCCACTGCTGCAGGCACACTGTGTGCTCTGGGGCCCAAGGAGAGTGTGAGTCCAGCTCTCCAGTTCCTGGCTTGATCACGTCACGCTGCCTGCAGTTGGCAGGGAAGACAGGAGGAGGGCCATGAGCACCCCGACGACAGAGCTGGTGTGGGAGTCCTGGAGGCAGAGTCCGGAGACGCTGCAAACAAGACCAGAGGCCGGTGGGCCCCAGGCTTCCCTGGGCAGATGTGTCTCTGCTGCTGATGTGGGACGATGTGGAAATGCCCTCAGGCTCCCTGACACTTCCTTTCTTCACCAGGAGGTGCTAAGAAGTGGTGTCCTGAGATCTGCCCCCGTTTCTGGCCTTTTCTTTGGGGAGGGGTGTGCCCTGGTCCACCTGTGAGGGGCCAGCTCCCCCTGCAGCCTGTCACGAAGCAGTGGACAACCGATGGCCTCCCAGCCAGTGTCCCGCTGCTGTGTGGGGTCCCCACGTGTACTCTCCCCCAAATGATGAGGGGGTCCTGGTGAAGCACATCGGGCGAGTCCCTGCCGTGGTCCCCTCACTCGGAATAAAGCTGTGGCCCATCTGGCCCTTTGCAGTGGCCCTGGCTACGTCTCGGAGCCGGGGAGAACAGTGGCCTCGCCCCGCCTGGCCCCCTGCCACCTTTGCCAGGTGGCCCGTCAGCGCTGGACACCTGCCTGTAGGCAGAGCTGTCCCTGCAAGGCCCATGCCATCCCCCCCGCCCCCTGTCCTGCTCAAACGTCTCTCCTCTGTGTCCCCCGCCTGCTCCTACCCCACTAACGAGCCGAGCTGTGCTGGTCCTGGCTCGCCACCTGACCCCTCGCCCATGTTCTCTGAAGGCACCTGGTGATCATGGCAGTGACTGCCCGGCACTTGCTGGGGGCACCTGAGGTCACCGTGCCCCGAGCCCCTGCCAAACACTTTACAGGTGTTGGCATGAGTGGGGGGCTCTGCGTGGGCGGGAGGGGCTCTGCCACAGCACCTTGTGGTGCTGACGGAGGGTAACCTGGGTGTCCAGGGCCCTGGGTGGAGGGTAGGACGGCCCCAGTCCCTCCCCACAGCCCCGCCCTTCCCCGCCCCTTCCCCCCGGGGCCTCAGCGGCTGGCAGGGCAGAGGGCGGGATGGCCCATCAGGGGCAGTTCTCCTTCTGGCCTCCAGGGGGCAGCAAGCCCCTGGGTTTGTGGGTCCAGCAGGCGGTTCCAGGGGAGGTTTGGGGCCGCGGAAGCCCGGAGTCTGAGTATGTCCTTGGCTGTTCTTGGGCCACACCTCAGGCCCTGGAGTCTCTGGAGTGACCGGGACACAGCTGGGAGGGCCCCTGCCTGCCGCCCCCCGGTCCCCCTTCCCGGGCCCCCTAGGGCTCTGTGTCCAGGTGAGGCCCAGTGTGTGTGTGTTGGGGGGGACTGCAGGCACCAACAGCGGTTCTGGGCCTGGGAGGGGGCAGCACAGAGGGGGCAGGGCTGTGGGGAGGGGGCAGGAGCGTCCCCGCAGTGCCCGAGGGGGCCCAGCCTGGTGCTCGAGGACGGCGGGGTCTGGCCGCAGTGGGGATCTAGGCCCAGGACGCTGAGGATGGCCCCAGGCATAGAAGGAACGGGCCTCAGAGGACAGTGGTCAGGGCCCAGGAACCTGGGGCCGGGCCGGGGCAGCCCACGCTGGACCCCCAACTCCATCTCACCCGCAGGATGGGTAAACCAGGGCCGGCCGGCCGGCCTGCCTCCCCCGTGCTGTGCACTTACGCGAGTTGGGGACCAGACCGGTGTGGCCACATGCCTCATGCGCTTCGGTGGGTCACCCTTGCTGGGGTGACCAGAGTGTGGACCCAGGGGCCCTGCACTCAGGGCCAACCGTCCAGGAAGGCCACACTCTTCCCCGTCTGCAAAAGGGGGTAGCAAGGCTCAGGGTTGCCTGGAGAGCTGGTGGCAGGTCGGCCTCCCACGTGGGGGTCCCCTCTCCTTGGCCCCTCATCCCCAGCCACACCTCTCGGGACCCCGGTCTGAGCCCTGCCCCTGTGGCAGGCTGTGTGGACGCAGAGGCCCCACGCTGGGGCGGTGGGTGCGGCCCGTTCAGGCCCCGGCCACACACAGCAGGGGGTGCCGTCCTGGCATCGGAGTGCCCACTGCGGACGGCAGGACACGGCGCTGGCTCAGGGGCCCGTGGGAGCCCCCCTCCACAGCTGCGCTGGACACCGGGCCACGTCCCGGCCGAGCGGTCGCCGACACCCGCTGCTGTGTCCGTGTGGACGCCCGAGGGCGGCTCCTTGGTCCCGTCGGGGCGGCGGCTGCGCTGCCCCGTGGGGTTTGGGCAGGTGCGCCTTTGACATCCCGGACGAGTGGGCTCTCCCCCCGGATCCAGCCCGGATCCTGTGTGCTGGGCGGCCCTCCCCGCCCCGCTGGGCCGCCTTCGGGATGGGCCGATGGTGAAGGTGAAAAGGGGACCCTTGTAAACACTCAGTCCAAAGGGATTGCGGGGAAGAGGCAGGCAGGCCCCGGGGGCGGGGGACGAGAGGAGGAGCCGCAGAGCGTGGAAGGGGCACCTTGTCCTTCTGTGCGGACCAGTGCGGGGTCGTTTCCCTGGTGCCCGAAGGACTCTGGTTTCTTTTCTTCCCCGAGAGCCTGCTGGCGGTAAATTGACTTTTTTTGTTTATTTAAAAAAGTTTTCTCTGTGAAGATATTTTTGTACGACATAGGGTTTTAGCCGGACACATCTTCTTTCCCTTCGGGCGCTTTAAGGTGCCCCTCCTGTGTCTGGCCGGGAGCGTTTCCCCGAGAAGCCGCGGTTCCCCACCCGGCCCCGTGGGGGGCTCGTGTTCCCTTGTCTGCTTGCGGGCTTTGCCGCGGGACCCCGACAGTAGGATCGCTGTGCCGCGGTTTCTTCCTGTTTATTCTCCCGGTGGGCGTGTTGGTCTTCTTCAATCTCTGGATTTTCAACAGATTTGGAAACTTGATCACTATTTCTTAGGGCATAATTTCCTGTCCCTCCAGCACCTTCGTATTGGCCGGCGTGTCCCAGAGATTCTTTCCTTCAGGGAGTTTTCCCCGGCGGGCTCCGTTTTGGATGGTTTCTGTGGCTGTGTCTTCAGATTCACTTTTCCCCCTTCGCGACGTGCAACTTGCCGTTTAATTTGCCGGTTGTGTTTCTCACTTTGGAGGCTGCAGTTCTCGAGTCCGGAATGAAAAGACCCTTTGGTCTCGTTCCTCCCGCTCCCCCCACCTTCTGACGGGGAAGGGAGTCTCCACC
>CM052885.1:121064291-121094242 GCA_028534135.1 Potos flavus
GCCGGGTCCCCTCCCAGGCCTCAGGCCGCCCAGACTGTGCAGGCTGTGTCCCCCTGCCCTCCACGGCCGCGCCCGGCTCCCAGCCAACCTTCCGAACCCACCCTTGGGAACTGCCGGGCCGAGCAGCTTTGGACTGTGACATGTGGGGAGCCTCTCTCCGGGACCACACGGTCCCAGATTTTCTCCCCAGTGCTGGATTCAGTTAGAAATTCTAATTAATTTCCTTTTCAGTGAAAGGCAAAGCTATTTTTAAATTGCACACCTGATTGAGTTAACAAAACGTGAGACAATTGACAGCCCTCCTTTTTATATTTTCATGTCCTTTAAAATGCCGCATTTCATTTTCTCTTCCTCATCCTCCCGTGGGTCCCAGTTGTGGGGCCCATACGGCTCGGCCCAGGACACCGCGGTCACGGGAGGCCCGTCCCTGCCTCTCTGCGGCTCCGCGGTCCGTCCTGCGCCCCCGCCCGCACAGCAGTACGTTTTCAGGGGAAGTCCTGTTTGCCTTCCCGTAATCGTCTCCCCGCATCCTGTGGTTTGCTCCCCACATCTCGTCCCGGAGGGGCCGGGGCCGGGTCTGGGGCGGCTGCCAGCTCCCGGGGCAGGCAGGGCAGGGCAAATAGGAGGCTGGAAAGGTCAGAACTGGGGGAGCGCCCGACCCGGTGGTTGGCCCGGTGTGCCCCAGAAACCGCCTCTGCAGCCACAAGGCCCCCCCAGGTCGGGGGCGGGGACCCGGGCGTCTGAGATCAGCTGAGGCCGCGACCACAAAGCCCGGCCGAGGGCAGCTTGGGGGGGGTCAGACAGAGCATCATCCCCCCCGCCGCTCTGCCAGGGTGCCCCCAGAAACCCGCAGCCCTCTGCGCCCCTGTCTGTCTCTGTCTCTCTGTCTCTGTCTCTCTCAGTATCTCTCTATCTCCGTGTCTCTGTCTCTCTGTGTCTCTGCCTGTGTCTCTGTGTTACTGTCTCTCTGTGTCTCTCAGTATCTCTCTGCTTCTATCTCTGTCTCTCTGTGTCTCTGTCTCTCTCTGTCTCTGCTGTCTCTCTGTCTCTGTCTCTGTCTTGCTGTCTATTTCTCTGTCTCTGTCTCTCTCAGTATCTCTCTGTCTATCTCAGTGTCTCTGTCTCTCTCTGTCTCACTGTCTCTCTGTCTCTCTGTGTCTCTCAGTATCTCTCTGTCTCTATCTCTGTTTCTCTGTATCTCTGTCTCTGTGCTCCGTCTCTCTCAGTATCTATCTCTCTATCTCTGTCTCTCTGTGTCTCTGTCTCCACGTCCCTCGGCCTTCCCTCCGTCTCGGCTCCGCATCTTTCTCTCACCAGGACACCTGTCATTGGATTTAGGACCCGCCCAGGTCCAGGGCAGCCTCATCTCAGGACCCTTTGTCACATCCGCAAACAAGGTCCCCTTCAGAGGTTCCAGGTGACGTGTCTTTTGAGGACGCCATTCCACCCGCCGCCGCCCAAACTTGGAGGCCCTTGAACACCACCAAGGACCGGAAGTGAGGCTGAATCGGCCCGGCGCCCGGAGGCGAGAGCCAGAAGTCCGAGAACGGGATTCGACAGGGCAGCCGGTCCGAGGGGCAGCCGTGTGTGCCTCCCAGCGGCTGGTGGCCTCTCCGCGGAGACGCTGACCCACCTCCCGGCGGGCGGGGCGCCCTACCCCACCTGATAGGACGCTGCCCAGGCAGGTCTTCCAGCAGAAGGGAGAGGGAGAGGGGGGAAAGCGGGACGGCTCGGAAAGGGCGGTGAGGCTGATGTGCCCTGTGATGGGGACCGGGCCTCGGGGGACAGGGACACAGTGGCTGGCGAGCCTCGTGAGCTCTGGGCCCCGCACCCGGGCCCTGCGGGGAGCTGGGGGCTCAAGGGGCTCCTGAGGGGGTGCTGACCTTTAGAACCTCAGCCATTTACGGAGGTGAAACCCCCGCAGCCTAAAATGAGCTACTTCGAAGGGAATAATTCAGTGGCATTTAGCACGTGTGTGAAGTCTTGCATACCACCACCTCTGACTCCAGGCGCGATTCCGTCCCGGGAGCGAGACCCCAGCCCCGTCAGCCGTCCCCTCTCCGCCCGCGGCCCCACCGCCACCTCTCTGTGCCCGTGATCGGACGGCGATGACAGCGGCCGCGGCGAGCGGCCCAGCACTTGTCCCTGTGGGACGGGTTCGCTTCACTCCGCGCGAGGCCCCTCGCCGCAGCGGGTGTCTGTCTGCTTCCTTCCCAGACTGAAGGGTTTTCCCACAGACAGACCGACCCCGCTCTGTTCATCCGTGTTTGTCGAGGGCCGCCGAGTTGGTCCCGCGTCTTGGCGGTCACGAATAACGCCGTGGGGACCCGGGGCGCACACGCCTCTCTGCAGCCCTGCGTGCTAGCTTGCGGAGCGGCCGTACAAACGCCCCCGTCTGGGCGGCTTCAACAGCAGACCTCTGTGGCCTCCGGTCTGGAGCCGGCGAGCCCAGGACCCAGGCGCGGCTGGGCTGGCGTCCTCGGAGGCCTCCCTCCCTCGGCGCGTAGACGCCGCCTCTCGCCGGCCCCCAGCCCTCTGTGTGAGTCTGTGGCCTCATCTCTTCGAGGGACGCGGGCCGTTTGGTTTAGGGGCCCCCTAACGAGCACCCCGAACGGGCCCTCTCCACTGCGACGTCACACTCTGAGGTCCTGAACTTTGGGGGAACACACTGCAGTCCATAAAGCCTGCTTTCGATTCTTTGCGGTTATTCCCGGGGATGGACTTGCTGGGTCCCGCGGTATCGCCACGAGGACATGGCTCAGCCGGCTAGACCGGCCCCACCGCGGCCGCCCGGGCTACAACCCTCCAGCCGAGGACAAGCGCGCCAGCTTCTCCACGGCCTCCTTGGCCCGGCCGACCGGCCCTTGAGCCCAGCGAGGGAGGGACCTCCCCTGACGGCGTCTCGGCCAGGCTGCTGCTCCTTCCCTCCCGAGCCGGGGCGCTGGGAAGGGCCGGGGCCCCTGGGGACCATTTGGGACCCTCCGGGCCCTGAGGCAGGATGGCTCCTGGGCCGCACCCTCAGGAATGTCACCTTGGAAAGTGTTTGAACGGGGAACGGAGTACACACGAGCCCTCGTCCTGCCGTACTCTGGTCATATGGGCGCGTGTCTCCAGCGGCCCATCTGCCGTCCCGGCGCGAGCCGTCCCCACAGGAAGGGCCCCTGCACCCAGCCAGACCGCCCGGCGCCCAGCTCCCCAGGGTCCGAGCTCTGCCCGCCCCTTCCCTGCCCGGCTCTGCCTCCCACTCTCTTCCAGGCCCTGCTCCCCTGCCCCGAAGCCCCCACGGGAACCCCGCCCGGCCTCCCGGTCAGAATCAGCCACCTGCCGGTGTGATTTCCCAAGTCCCTGCCCGTTCTTATCACCCACCTGGTGGAGAGCCTGACCTTTATTTCCCAGGCCGCTGGGTCGCCATCACCGCGGGGCCGCCCACGCCCGACGGAGCGGAAGCAGTCTAGTTCAGACAGTACTGACCTTCTCGCGTCCTTTTCCGCCGTCGCTGAATTACAGGGGTGGCTCTAGAGCGTGCCTCTCACCGCCGGGGGGCCCAGAGCCCGAGAATCTCGCTGCTCGGAACTCGGGGGAGAGCCCCACGGAAGCCCCTCCGTGGGCTCCTCTCTGCGTCTCCCCGGGGTCTCCGGGGGGGGCTGGGGGCTGCGCGGGGAGAAGGGCTGGCGGGCCGCGGCCGGTGGAGAGGGGGCTGCGAGGGGTCGTGTGGCCCCCGGGGTTGGCCCCTGCCCCAGGCTCTTGCTCGGACGCCCACACGCATGTTGGGGGACGCGCGTTCCTTTCCTCGGGGCCACCGTGCCCTCTCCTGGAGGACCCACAGAGAATCCCCCCACGTCAGATTCGCCAGCACGCCCGAGGGGTGCCATGGGGCCCACCGCACACGGTCCTCACGTGTCACAGGATCGCAGGCTGGCAGGGAGAACGGTGTGTGTCCAGAGAGAACAGACCCCGTCCGGGAGGGAGGAGCGGGTTTCCAGAGCCGCCCGGGACCTCTCGGGACCACACAGGCAGGAGAGGAGAGCCGTGGGAAGGGCCCTCCGGGTGGAGGGAACGGAGGGATTAGCCAAGGGCCTGGGAGGTTGCCGCTGGTGGCCAGGCCCGGCCAAGCTCCGTGCCCAGAGCCCGGTGGAAACCCAGATGGCCGGCCGGTCTCTTCGAACCCCTGGGCCTTTGGGCTAAGAATGTGCTGGCTGCTGTGGGGCCTGCCGGTCTATAACGGTCTCCACAGACCACCTCGTAGGGGCAGGTGGCCGGGCCGGCGACACGGGTGGCTCGTGCGTCTGTCTGGGAGAAGCTGCCCCCACGTGGTGAGCGGCGCGCCGCTGGGGGCTCCCGGGGCGGTCTGTGCTGTGCTCCCCGCCGGCCCACAGACGGCTCATGAGTACTTCCTCTCTTGGCATTTAATACATTTAATGAATTTAAAGCATCCAGTGTATATTAGAAACAACTTAATTAGCTTATCAAACCCCTGGGTCACTCACAATCCATTTTCCAATTCCCCGAAGCTATTGGTTTCAGCTACTAACCTCCCGTCTGGAGCGGAGGCTGCAACCATTTCCTGCCAGACAAGAAATAGTCCACGTGGTCTCAGTGGCAGCTTCCCAGCTCCGCGGCTGCAGGAGGAAAGCCGCTGCAGACGCCTCGTGGAGGACGGGGGGCCGGGGGCCAGTAAAACTTTATTTATAAAAGCAGGCTGTGGGCCATGGGCCGGGCGCAGAATTCAATGGTTTTTACCCGAACCATGTGTGTTGGGGACATGCGGCAATGTCTGCGGCCTTTTCTGGGGTGACAACGAAGCTGACTGTGGAAGGGCTCGGCCGGCGTGTGGGGGGTGGAGGCGGGGGTCACCAAACATCCAGCTGGGTGTCCTGGCACGGGGGCCGGGGGGACGGACGGCAGGGGCTCCGGTGCCTCCCCACCGCCCAACGCCACCACACTCAGGCTTCAGCGTGGGAAATCGGGGACACACACCTTCACGGCCGGCAGAGGACACACGGTGCACCCCGCGGGGCATGGGCGCCAAAGGCAGGAGGGCGTGAGGGAGGGCGCGAAGGGCCAGCCCACGGGCACCGCCTGCTGCGCGCCCGTCTCTTGCCGGCACCTGGGCGCACGATGGGCGCATGGATGGTCACCTGCTGGGTCCTCATCAAGCTGCCGCACAGGTGAGAGGACGGCCTGGGGGCTCCCGGGGGGTAGAGGTGGGCTGGCTTCCAGCCTCGGTGGTGGCAGAAACAGATGCCTTTACGGGCCGCGTCCTCCAGCTGGCAGGCAGCCCTGCCGTAATCCCGGGGTATTAGGAGGAGAACGGCTTTCTTGGAAATGGCCCCATCCGCTGCGTCCGCGATGTGAGGTCTCCTGGCCCCTCTCCCGGTAAGCGGTGTTGCGCACGGGGTCTGGCTGTGCACGGGGAAGCCAGGAAGTTAGAGGACAGGACGCCGTGGGAGGCACACCCGTGTGCAAGGCCAACCACCTCCCGTTAATGTATAATTACGTGCTGAGAGCGACTCCCTATTTGTACAGCAACTGTGCATGCTGTGGATTACCGGGTTATTCACCCAGAGGTAGCATGTGGATCGGGGCCTCATTACCCTGCATACTTGTTCAACCTCATAGCAACACTTCAATTTGCAAAGCGGAGGTAACCATGTGATCACCCTGCAACTACAATGACAGTTACTAATCAATTACTCGGACACAGTCCGCCGGTGTTTCCGGACTGCCTCGCGCCCACGCGCGTTTCCCTGAGGCACTGCTGGGGATCGCCGCCCCGGCCTGGACGGGCGTCCGCCCCCCGCCGCCTGTCCCCGACAGCCTCCCTGGCTCCCCCAGGTGCCGAGGGCGCTGGCCTGGCGTCGCCCCCGCCTGCCAGCCTCCCACCTGGAGCATCTGGAAATACCCGTTACTCAGCAGCAGGAGCAGCGGGGGCCCCCGCTCGGAGCCTGCGATGTGCCAGGCGTTTGTCCTCACCCGAACTTGAGGGTGAGGGGCTAGGACCCCTCCGACGTGCAGGGGGGGAAGCTGAGCTCCGGGCGGGGCGGGTCCCGCGGGTTCTCGGGCTCCGCTGCCGGCAGGGCCAGGGGAAGCCAGCACTGACCGCACGGGGCGCGCCCTGGGCGCTGGCGTGGGAGGAAGCCCGAGCTCGAGGCTTGTCGCTGTGCCTGCTTCTTCCCAGGCCCTGCCGCGTCCAGCCCGCCCCGCCCCGGAGGCACGTTGCTGTCACCTCCCCAGGGCGTCCAGATACAGCCTCGCAAACTCTTTTTGATTCCAGAGTTGAGGCCCCGCCGAGGGGGTGTGGCACGGGGAACTCGCGGTGTTTCCCCCCCTGGAGAAAAAGTGCTCACTCCTGGCCCCGGGCAGGCCTGGACACGGCAGACAGGGCCGTCCCCCCGGAGCGTGAGGAGCCCGGCTCGCCTGGGCCATCGCACCTCCCCGGGAACTCACCGCACGGCCGTAAATGACCCCTCAGCCGGTCCTGCTCCCTCGTTCTCCACGTGCCGCTGGGGCGCCCTGAGTGTGCAGGGACGGGAGCTGGAGCAGCCGGAAGCTGGCCCAGCCCCTCCCCCGGAAGCCGCTCCTCACCAGCCCGGGGCTCTGCGGGAGGACCCCACGCCTGCTGCGTGGCACGTGTAGACCAGGCCGGGCAGGTGCACACGCACAGCCACACCTGCTGTGCGCACAGGCCGTCCGCCGCATCATCCAGCCTGCTGCCCTGTGCCCGCCCAGCTGCAGGCCAGTGTGGCCGCTTCCCGGTGGGGATCGCCTGGGCTACGGGACCTCAGGCCACTCCCGGAGCCGAGCAAGCGACCGCCCTGTTCCTGCCACACCCAGCACCCCAAATCTCAGCAACGTCACGCCTTCGGATCCTTCAGTGAGATGACGTCATGCGGCGTTTTACCTCATAGGGCCAGCCCACAGCCACTCTCCGGGGTGTCCCACACCTCGCTGTCCCCTGCAGGGTCCCCCCACTTTCTGTCTCTGTGTGAGCTTCAGCCTCCCTTGGCTGCCGCTCCCCCGGCTTCGTGTCCCTGCCCCTCCCCCGGGCCCTGGAGAACAGCCTGCCACATCCCGAGACGCACGGGGCCACAAGGGTCTGGTCTGAATGGAATAAAATCAGGACGCTGTGCTTCGTCCACGGGGGACCCGGTGCCCTGGGCCGGCTACCGCACAAGGGGGACACATCACAGCTCCAATTGAGGCTCTGATACACGGACGGCCCTTCAAGACAACAGGTTGAGGGCACAGCTCCTGCCCCACCATCCCTAAAGATGTGGTCCCCACCCCCGCCCTCTCGGACTTCTCTCCCCAGCACCCCACTCCTCTCCTTTCAGACAAAGGGCGGTGACGAGCACTCTCTTGATTTCGGCGTCCTGCAGGCTGCACACTTGCTTTTCAAGCAGTCTGAAACCCAAGATGAGAAATAACCATCTCTCCGAAGCAGACTCAAAATAAACCCCAGGACGAAACGCCGCGAGCCACATTGAGAGGTTCTCTCAGGTCGTTTCCTGCCTTTTTCTCGGGGGATGCGAAGTGCAGGGGCTAGCCCTAACCCTAACCCTAGCCCTAACCCTAACCCTAACCTCCGTCCCTCCTTCCTGAGCACCCGAATGCTCACACGGGCCCTACAAGTGTTTCTTCCGGTTTGAAAAGGCAGATGTTCTGTGCGGGTGGGAAAACACGCGCAGACACACACACGGGTGTGAACACACACAGGTACACACAGACGTGCACATACACACAGGTGCCCACAGACACACATGGGTATGCACAGACACACAGACGTGAACACACACAGGTGCACATAGGCGTGCACACATGGGTGCACACACATACACAGGTGCACACACAGGTGCACACACATATGCAGGTGCACACACACAGACAGGCAGACACACAGGTGCACACACAGAGACATGCACATATAGGTGCACACATGCAGAGGAGCACACGCACACAGACACGTACAGATGCACACACACACGGGCATGCACACACATAGGTGCACACACATGGTGCACACACACATACACAGGTGCACACACACAGAGGAGCACACAGGTGTACGCACAGGTACACACACAGAGACATGTACACACAGCTGCACACACACAGAGGAGCACACACAGGTGCACACACACATGCGCAGGTGCACACAGACACACTTGGATGTGCACACTCAAGGCTGGGAGAGGCTGGAGGGCCTGGGGTTCCAGGGGAAGCCACATCCTTAATGATACATCCGATAATAAAAGAGACAATAAACACAATTAGCATATGTTTTAAATAGTTTATTAGTGAGGCTTACCATAAAATCAGAGTAGAGAGTGCTCCAGGGCGGGCTGGCATAACAGCTTCTAATCCTTTGAGTCGTAAAATCTCTGGCTCAGAAGAAATGGGCGTCCTCGCTGAGGGGATCGGCAGGCCGGGCTCCGCCAGCTCCGGCCCAGAGCTGCACGGCGGAGGCCGAGGCAGCGGGCCAGCAGACCTGGGGTTGGGGGCAGGGTGCCGCCGCGGGGAGGGGGTTTCTCCCCTGGGGCACCGGGGTGTTTGCAGCATCCGGGGAGGGGCAGGAGAGCCCCGTGCCTGGGGGGGACCCAGGACACTGGCCTGGCTCCCTTTGCCGACGGCCAGAGGGTCTTTGGCAGGTTCAGCCGAGAGCAGGTTCTGGAAGTGGGGGACGTTTTGCCAGGTGGGGGAGAGGCACAGACCCCAGAGCCTCTGCCCACCGGAGGCACCAGAAGTCGGTCGGTGGACACGGGCCCCAGCCCACAGGGTCTGAGGTCCATTCCCCCAACCTGCTGGCCTCGCCCAGCTCCCGCCTTGGGCCGCCAGCTCTCTGCTCCGGGGCGCAGCTGCCCAGGTGGCCGAGCCTCGTTACAGCGTGGGGCACTGTGTGCAGGGGCAGCAGGGCTGGTCACGAGATTTGCCCCCAACCCAGACCAGATCAGGCGTGTTCTCATCAGACGCGCTGAGCTGACGTTTGCGTGCGCGGGGAGGGGAGCTCCCGACATGAGGGATCCTTTCCGTAAAAATGTGCAGGGGTCCGGCCTGGGCTCTTTACACACTCGCCTCAAGGTCTCTTGGAATTTCAGGGCTGGGGGGACGGCGGCGGCAGCGGTGGGGGCGCACTACCTCGGTGGGGGGGCCCCGGGAAAGCCACCAGCCTCCGGAGCCTCACGCCCTTGGCAGAGGACCCCTGGGGCTGGGGGGTCAGGAGGCTCCAGGGGAGTAGGGGCTGCCAACCTCCAGGACGAGGGAGGAATGCCCGAGCGGTGTGCCCAGTGACTGTCCCCTCACGCAGATCTCTGCCACCACAGAAGTCGAGCGGCCGCGCCCGTGCCCGCCTGGAGGTGCGTACCCACACAGATGTGCCCCTCTGTGCCTTGGGGACTCCCTCTCTCACCCATGCTGGGTCTGCCTCTTTCTACCCGGGAGAGCCCATGCCTCCTGGGGGAGCAGAGGGCTTCTGACCGGCGGGGGGGGGGGGGGGGCCTGAACGGCAAGGACACGCCTCTCTCCTTCAGGGCCCCACCTGCCCCCAGGACCGCGGCTGCCCTCGTCCTCCGTCCTCCTGCCCTCTGCACACCGCGGTGCTCAGAGCCTGCCTGGGGCTGCTTGTCCTCAAAGGGGCGGCCACCCTGCCACCCTCGGCCGCCGCACAAGGATACGGGTGTGCTCAGCACCCCCACCTTCAAGCCATACCCCTCATCTCATCCTTGCTCTGGCTGCCACTGGAGAGTGCGTCGGGCTCCCGGGCCACGTAGCAAAGGGCCACAGCCTGGGGCCGCACGCACAGAACGTATGCTCTCAGCTCTGGAGGCCAGAAGCCCGAGGTCAAGGTGCTGCAGGGGTGGTCCCTGGAGGGACGCCGAGGGAGGGTCTGCCCCAGGGGTCTCTGCAGCTTCTGATGAGTGGACGTGCTTGTAGACGGGTCCTCCCATCCCTGCCTCCATCTTCACAGGGCTTCTCCCCGTGCGCCTCTGTCCAAACGTCCCTCTTCTCGCGGGCGTGCCGGTCACAGGGCTAAGCGTCCACCCTACTCCAGGGCGACCTCGTCTTCACTAATTACTCCTGCAAAGACCCTAGGTCCAAAAAGGTTACTTCCCAAAAGTCTGGGAGGGACTCTGTCCCGTCCAGTTCAGAGGGGGTCTCAGCACCGCCCTGTGGGGGCGGAATGGGCAGGGAAGCAGTTGGGGTCCATTAGAGGTCTCCAAACCCCGCGAGGAGCTCTGAAGCCACGATGACCTTCGGGGTCATCCCAGTTGAGGGCAGGGGTAGGACCTTTGTCCCCCCATGCTGACAAGTCATCAGATGCAGGCTGACCCCGGGAGGTCAACCCTGGGAAGGAGACTTGGCTGTGAGCCGCCAACAGACCCCCGGACCCCCTCCTCTCCGTGAGCCTCCCCCACCCTTGTTGGGATCCTGAGCCTATTCCTCCCCATTTCCCCAACTTGCAAATGCTGGGGGGCCCCAGGCTTGGTCCCCAACACTTCCTCCTCCAGTGTCAGGCTTCCAGACCACCCAGGCTGGATGGGGTCCCTGGAGCTGTCTGCAGGGAGGCTCCCAGGGAAGCCAAGTGAGTGCCCCAGTGTTCAGTAGTGTCTCTAACACCACCCATCAAAGCCAAATTCCCAGCTTCCCCTCTGAACCTGCTCTTCTCGCAGCCCTCCATCCCAGTACCTCCTTGTTGCTCAAGCCTAGTACCCAACACAGGCCAGGTCACTGCTCTGCTCAGAAGTGCCAATGGGTTCCATCAATCCGGATAAAATTCTACAAGGTTCCATGGCTCTATCCCACTGCCCCTCCTCGTCCTGGAACATTCCAAGCACACTCCTGCCTCAGGACCTTTGCACCTACTGCTCCCTCTTTTGGGGACACTCTCTGTCCCCTGGACCTCTGTGCGATCCATCCCTTCTCTGCCTGTAGGTCTCAGCTCAGATGTCTCTGGTCACGGGCCTTCCTGTCTCCCCAGCTCAGAGAGCGCCTCTGCGTCTTTGCTCAGTCCTCCTGCCTGGCCTCGCCGTTCCTCTGGCACCTGGTGCCAGTTAACTCTCTTCGTGCCCGTTTGTTTGTCTTCGTAGTATAACGTGAACTCCCTGGAGGCAGCAGCTGGTTTGCTTTGTGCCCAGCAGGGGAGGGTTGTCCACTCCGGGGTCCGCCTGGTAGAGGGCAGCCTCCCCCAGCACCACACCTGCCCCGGGGTGTGAGGGCTGAGGGAAGAGGACCCACCCGTGAGCCACTCGGAATAGCTTACACTCGTTATGGGCCAGTGTGCTACTTGGGAGCTATTGTGCGCATCTCATTAACAACCAGCCTGGGGTGGCCGGGTGTGGTGTCCCCTCTCCCTGCAGCCCCGCACTGATGGGAAAGGCCCATGCAGCCAGCAAAACACATTTTTGTGTCCAGCAGCCCAGCTACAGGGCAGAACTCACACTTAGAAATATCTTATTCAGACTTGTAAATTGGGAAATTTTGGCAGGGATGCTGTGCAGGCCCTCGCATATGGAAAAGGCATCTCTGTGGTCTGCCAAGTGGCCTGGCCAGCCCGTGGCACCCACAAGGGTGGTCCCTGCCCCCGGCTCTGGATGTGTGGTGGTGAGGACCTTCTTAATCAAGCCACTGATGGATTCTACGTTTCTCACATCCATCAGTCTCCTCCACCACCTGCAAGACAAAACTCTTGGAAATGGATCCTCCCCAGGCAGGTGCAGGCTGGGGCCGTGGCCATGGGCAACTGAACATCCCCGAAGATGGGACGTGACCATGGACTCAGCAGGACAGAGTTGCACAGGCCTGCAGAGTGAGCTCAGACTTCAGGACCCAGCAGATGCAGTTTACACGTTTCATCAGAAAGATTCCTCTTCCGTCCTCTGGTGAAATAGTGGGTATTGGACGGAGGCCCAGGGCAAGTGGCAGGAGCCCTCACACTTCTTCACTCGAAGGGCCCCGGGAGCAGCTCTCACACTTCCCCTTCACACGGATCTGCTGTCTGGGGAGGGTGTGTGCAGCACGGCTTAGCATCTCCAAGAAATGGAGCAGCTCATTAGACACGTGGGCAGCAGAGGAGCCCTTCCCCCCTCCCTGGAGAACCCATGAACGTGGCCAGGGTCAGCACCCCTGGAGGCGTCGGGCTTTCCCCATTTCTGTTGCCTGGGGAGGAACAGAATTCACCTGCGAACATTCATTTCCATTGTCTTCAGAGCCTCCTCCACCTGGAGATGCACAGGTTTCTCCTTGGCACCCCTCGACCCTGGCGGGGGGACCCCTGCTGCACGTGGCCCTTTGTGTGGGTGTCGGGCAGGTAGGCTGAACACAGCAGCTGAGCCGATGCAGAAGCGTCTCCCTGATGACACAAGAGAGGCAGCCACTGGGCTGGGAAGGACCGAAACCCACAGAGGAGAGCCCAGGACCCTCCACCTCGGGGCGCAGGCTGGCAGCAGAGCCCCCGGCTTTGTCCCACCAAGTGAGTGGCAACAAACAAGTGCCTGACCTCTTTGGGCTTTGGTTTCCTGCAATGAGCCGTGAAGGGCAACATCAGTGCCTGCTTTGGGTAGGACCCAGGCGACTTTCCTAGCCACCCCCCCTAAGGATCTTTGTGGGGATAAAAGAAGTGTCCTTCAGTCATAAAACACCCTTCCTATGAGCATCTCCATCACCAAGTGCACAGAGTGGGCACCTGCCGAGCGGGATGGCGGTGCAGGCATTTGCTGGGCTCAGAGGAGCCATAGAGACGCAGATGCAGAGGGACCAGCGGGTCCCTCCTCCCCCTGCCATGTCCTGGGTTGGGGGAGGTCACCCTCTGAGTCAGATCATTTCCAAAGTGCAGACAGCTGCATGCCCCACCCCACATGACAGCTCTTTTGCAAAAAGGAAATTATTGGAAGTCTAGGTTTTATAGAAGATGGCTTATCGAATACAGATGTCAGAGACTCTGGTATAAAAAAACACATGGACACCATGAGAGCCGCGGGGGGTCCCATTCCCCTTTCTGTGTGTCCTTGGAGAAAGCCAGACAGGCAGAGGAAACAGCCCGTGCAAAGGCCCTGAGGCAAGAACAGGTCTGCCCTGTCCCTGCTAATGCACCTCCAAGACCCCCTTGGGCTCTGACTGGAAGCCACTCCATGCGGTCATGTTGGCAGACGTCACTCTTCCCTACTCCAGTGGCCCTCCCAGAAACTAAGGCCATCCCCTGCAGGGCACAGGATGTGCAGAGAAGCCGCCCTTTCCAAGGACGGACAGGGTGAAGAGCCACAGCAACCACGGCAGCCACGGCCAGCCCAGGGCCCCTCACCCCGAGGAATGCCCAGCCCCCCGGGTGCCCAGCCCAACATGGAAGCTCTTGAAGCAGCTGAACAAAGCTGAATAAAATCTGACCTGTGCAGATCCATCAGAGGCTGGCTGTGCACTGGCCGAGGAAGAGGTGTCCCTGGAGGCCTGGCTGTCTCTTCCCCATGGAGGCACCTGGGTCAGTTGGGGGACATGGGAGTGGTTCCAGCTGGGCTCCCTCCACCCCAACACGCGGGGGTGGGGGGCTCAGTGGGAGGCTCTTCCTCCGCTCTGCCCACCATGCAGCCTCCAGGACCGAGCTCTCAGGAAGTGACTACTTCTATTATTCTTGAGAAGGTGTAGATCGAGCCCCACGGGTGCTGGCCAGGGTGCTGACTGTGGTGCTGGCCAGGGTGCTGACCATACTTCCGTCTGTGGAGTCAATTCAGGTGACAGGTGTCTCTGCCAAGGACAGAGGCTCCAGGCTCTCTGCCACACTCACTGGGCTGAGCGCCCATCTTCACAGGGACAGTGACGGTGGAGCCGGCCTCATCAGATCTGTGTGAGTGGTATGTTCCCCAGATGCCCTCAATGCCATCTCCCATCCCACACGCTGTTCTTAACTGTGGGTCTCGGACCCCCTCTTGTGTGGAAAGTGACACGGCTTTTTCCCCTTCTTGGGACACTGGCACTTAGAACCCAGCCCCCAGGCGTGAGAAGCCCCTGCGGACACAGGCACAGGTGGAGGGAGGTTGACCCAAGTGAGGGCCCAGCTGGGAAGGGGTCCTCAATTCCCACCAAGATGTCCCAGCTAGAGCCACTTGTGGCTGGTTGCGGACTTCCTCTCTAAGGCCCAGGAGATTGCAGATCTGAGAGCTGAACAAATAGTCGTTGTTCGAGTCGCTAAGTTTTGGGGTGGCCATCATGCAGCCATGCAGCAACCAGAGAGGGGTTGGTGCCCAGAGGCGGACGACCCCCCAAAGCAGCACCCTGAGGAGGCAGCATGGATGGGGAAGGGCCTAACAGGCAGAGTGGAAGGAATTTTCCGTGGTGGGAAACGGGTGCCCACTGGACACGGAGGGCCAGTCCAGGAGGCTTCCAGGCAGTGCCCTCTGTCTTCCTCTGGCCACTGTGGTGAGCGCAGGAGGGCCAATGTGCAGGGAAAGGAGCCACACAGCTCAGGGTAGACATTGCAGTGAATAAGGAGGACAGCCCGGGGGCCAGGAATGCAGCTGACCCTCTGTCCGCTCTCCCTGACACTCAGACTGAGAAACAGCTCTGGGCTGTGCTCATATCAGGGTGAGACTGGAGGACTGTCACAGCCTCGGACAGGTTTCAGGGGTACCCCACAGAGCCCTCCGCCAAGGGCCTGTGGAACAGGGGGCCTCTGGGGACTTGCGGGAATCGGCGTCTCTGAACCTCACCAGGGCCAGAGAGAGAGGGCCCATCGTAGAGGGATTTGCGGGTGTGGCCACCCACCCACAGGGGGACCCTAGCAGTCTTGACAGAAGGCCTACAATGTTTTATGAGATGCTTCTGCTGGGAGCATTGCTGATTTGGACTGAAGGGGACAGAAGTGGACAGAATGAATAGGGCAGGGCCAAGAGCCCAGAGGACAAGTCCCAGGTGAGCTGATGGAGCCCTCGGCGAGGAGCCATGCCCCCTACGCCCAGATCTCAGGACCGATGGGAGCTTCTACCTTTGCCCATTTTGGACAGTGTGTGCTCAGCAGTTGGCCTGCACCTGTCCTGCCATGCCGTGTGGAAGCTCAAGCAGCCTGAAGAGAGGCCTGCATGGAGAGGACCCCACGGCCAGCCCTGCCTCTCCTGCCCTGCGGTGTGCCCTCTGGGAAGCGGGTCCTCCAGGTGGAGTCCACCTGCCCCAGCTAATACCGTGGAGCAGAGACAAACCGACCCCTCCAAACCCCGCCCAGATTACAGATTCCTGATCAGGATGACCATTTTTAAATCACTATGTCTTGGGATGGCTTGTTACATAGTAGTGGATAATCGGGGCATGTTAGGACAGTTCCTGGCACATGGGGGGTGTTCAGTGAATGTTAGCATCTATTTTTATACTTCTTATGATTACTACCATCAACAACAACAACATCAAAGAAGTCGGTCTGGCAGAAATTATCAACTTCCAGAGATCCAAGGGCCCAAATAATATTCTAACCACCTGGGCTCCAAAACCAGACACATGGACATCAGGAACAAAGGATGCAAATCACCTCCCCCTTGGCTTTGTGGTTTAGCTCGTGGAGACATTGAAGTTTCACGCTTTCTTAAAAAGAACGGGAGTAAGTGTTGTGCTCTGGGTTATTACAGTCTACACGCTGTTTTTATCCTTGTCCATAATTTCTTTGCCTAAAATGTAAAAGATGGTGAACACGTTTGAGGCCTCAGTTCCTCTGACTTAAAACTGCCTGACTTGGCTTTTGCAAGTGGTGCAAAGGCACAACACTCGTTTTTGTTTGGGTTTGAGCAAGGCGTTCTCAAACACTAGCCACGACCCTGTGAATTGGCAAGTGGGAGGGATGTAGCCAATTTCAGGACTGCCCTGCGAGAAACCGGGGTCTTGAGCCTTCCCCTCAGATTTTAAACACAAGTAGGGTCGTTTGGGGCCCTCACACTCCTCCCTGCAGGTCAGGTGGGGACCGCACACCCCCAAGTTCCACAGTCGGGTGGGACCTGGGGCTGCCAGGGCCTCCGCACTGGCAGATCCCCTAGAGCAGGACAGCCCCCTGTGGGGGTGCCCCTAGCTCCCTGCCTGGGCCACCCTAGAGCCGGGCCCCCTCTGCACGTTCCAGGCTGGGGGCCTCGGTGGCGGCCTGGCATGGGGTGGGGGCTTCCCGAATATCTCTCGAGCCCCGGCGCCCCATGCTATCTCAGGGTTTCATCCCCCACCCCTGTGGCTCCCCGTGGAAATGGCCCCTAGACAGGGACCCCTGAGCAGCCAGGAAGAACAAGCCCGTCCCCCCCAGATCTCGAGGGCCTGGCCTCAGGAGGCACCCGCACCCCAGTCTGCAGCAGCCTCTCCTCTGCTCTCAGGGGACCAAGGGGCCGTCCAGTGGTCGCCACACAGAGCCTCTTGCAAAGGAAAAGATCAGCTGCCGGGAGAGCCCCGTGGCGGGAGAGCCGTGTGGCCGTGAGGTAATCAGCCTGCAACGTTATTATCATTATGCTGCTAATTAATTCCCAGCTCATTACATTTCCTGTGGCTAATTTGTACTTGGGCTGATTTGATTAAACTCATCTCTATGCTAATAAATGTGCTTTCCATTTGTTTTAGTGGCTGAAGGAAAAGTGTTCGATATTTACATATTTTGACGTTTATCAGAGAAATCGCAGCATCTGAATTAATGAATCTCGGCTTTACAGTTTGTAGAAAGCATCGTAGGGTCGGGCACTTCCGGCAGGCTGCCCTTCTGCTGTGGGACCCTCAGGCCCAGCCCAGGGCGGGGTCTCGTCCTTGGTCACAGCCCTCCTGGGCAGTGACCCCTCCCTCCCTCTGTGCGATGTTGTGGGTACGCCCCTCTGCTCATAAAGAGGTGCATTTAGGAGGACAGCACAAAACCCCAGCTTTCTCCTCCATCCAAGCCTGAGCAGCAGGGTACGGGAACTTGCTACTTCCCTTAAGCCAACTGTATCTTGACTATGGATGGGGTCCCAGCCCCTCCCCCACCGCAGGTCCTTCCAGCCAGTGTGAACCCCACCCCCTGCACAGACCCTGACGGGCCCCTACAGGTCGCTGCTCCATGCAGCCCCTCCCCAGCACTGACCCATGCCGCAGCGTCCCGGGGCCCCTCTGGCCTCAAGGTCCCAAGGGAAGCAGAGTGAAAGGACCACCTGAAATTTACCCATCTGCTTCCCGCCGCCTGCCCCTGTCTGCACCGCAGCAGGTCCTGCTCGGGCCCAGCTCCGTCTCCCTCCTCCAGTCCAGTCCCCTACCTCCCACCAGTCCTCCCACCGTGGCTTCTGTGCCACTGCTGACCACAGCCTCCCCGGCCCCTCCCTGCGGGACCCTGGGCTGGGACGGACGGAGGGATCCACCGGGCCAACCCATCCCTGCTTGGACAGGGCCTTCCATGCCAAGCCATCCCAGACTCATCCGGTCCAGGCAGCGTGCGGGCTCTGGGGAGGGTGTCGGTGGGCACGGGCCAGCCCCTGCTCCACACGTGCAGGACCAGCCTCCAACCCGGGCCTCCCTGGAGAAGCGCCCTCAGCCCCTTGCTGCTCCCACGAAATGCTCTAGGGATGAAGGCCGCCCAGGCATGACTGAATGGATGGCCCAGGGCAGGAGAACGGACACACCTGGCAGCAGGTGCGGAGGGCCTCGGGGGTCTGCGCGGACCAGCGACGGTGAGGTCTGTGCAGTCCCACCGCCCACCGCCAGGGCTGCGCCTGCCCAGGGTAAATAGAGGGTGTGGGTACCCCGCGGTCAGGGCCTGGAGGGAGCAGGGCTTGGGGGTGGGGTCTCTGGTGGGGGCAGGGCCTCTGCGAGGTGAGCGTGGGTTCTTGGGGGCAGCGTCCACCCCTCCCCTGGGACCCACCTGCGTGGACCCCACCCCGCGGCGGAGCCAGCACTTTCTCGAGATCTTTCTGCAGAGGACACTTAGGGCCGAATCACTGTTTCCTCAGTCTCTGCTCTTTCCTGGGCAGTGGCCTCCGAGCCCAGACTGTTGTCACCTATCCAGTGGCCAGACAAAGGTAACACGTACGGAAGGCGGGCATGGAGGGGAGGGGGCTTGGGAGCCTTGTGAGGATGCAGGGATGGTTGCCAGAGTGCCCCCGGAGCCCCTGCAGCCAAGACGGGAGAGACCTAGGAAGGAAAGCGGGCAGGGGCGGGGGGGACAGGGAGTGGGGGAGAGGCGGGGGGAGCAGGCCGCCCAGGGCACATGGGGGTAATCTCCTGGAGCCTCCTAGGAATCTTCCATGGGGCCCGGCCCCAGGCGTGGCGCCTACCGCATGCACCCATGACACTGTTACCTGAACCTGGGGGCGTCTGGCACTTGTGCACTCAGCTCTGTACATTCCCGTGTTTCAGGACACCTGTTTCCAGCCAGCCTGGGCATCATTTCAGACTCTAGAGCCCCAGAATCTGCCCTGCTTACATTCCAGTTTCTACCCTGGGCCCCGTCTTCCACTCCAGGGGAGGGGACACGTTGCTTGTCTTGTCTTCTCTCATTGTTGCTATAACAGGTCAGATATGCGAGCGTTGCCCAAATTCTGGGGGCTCATCTGTGACATTCTGGCCCAGGGACAAGCCAAAGACTCCCAGAGGCCGTGCTCCCCCTTGGGAAATGCCACCAGGGCTTCTTCATCCCCGTTTCTCTTCCTCATCCACTAGCTTCCCCACCCAGCCCTGGAAAGAGGACAGAGAAGCTGGCCCCTTTTTCCTGATGGAACGTCGACCCCTCCCACCAGGACACTGTGGCTGCCACACCCCCCCCCCCCCCGGTAGAGCTCTGCCAAGGGGAGGGGCTGAGAGAGGAGATGTTGGCCAAGATTCACGGTGGGAGCTCATGGACTGAGCTGCAGAGAAGGGAGGACGGTGTCCCTGGTCGCTGTCCTGGAAGAGCTGGGACACCGGCTCAGTGCCTCCCACTGGCCCCAAGCACTGCTCAATACACACCACTCACCGGGGGGGGGGGCCATGAGCCCTGGCCCAGCGACCAGAATTTATAACAATGGGCCCCTGATAATGGAAACTGAGAAACGAATAATTGTTCAAAAACAAGCTGTGTGTCTTCTCAATTTGAGGTCACGCCCTCAGTGGTGCTCCCCAGCATGCCCCCCTTTGGGCTGCCTCCATCCCCAGTCCACACTCAGACGCGGGCAGCCCGCTCCGAGCCCCCCACACTGCATGCGTTCCCCCTCAGTGACAAGGCCTGGGGAAGAATGCAGTGACAGCCAGACTAGGTCCCAGCACATGCTCATCGCACATGGCACTGCAGGCCAGAACCACTGTCACCAACACATCTTTGCTTCCTGGCAGAGGTTCCAGGCAGGTGGAAATGGCCTTATGTTGGTATCAGAGTCTGTGCAAGGGGTCATTCAGCTGGATATTCGGCTTCACTAAATGGGATGGGGGGCTCCATATTTCAGTGTCAGGGCCTCTCAAGAGGCCAGAGAACACAGGCCCCTCCTCCTTGGCGTGTCGAGTGAGGGATTACACTGAGAGGCGCCCGGGGAACGTCTGCCCCGCACAGCTGCCTGAGCCCCAACCCTCAGGGCGAGCAGACACTCAGACATTTCCTAATCCCTTTCTCGGGGGAGCAGGCAGAGGAAGGGTGTCCTCTGTCCCTTTGGGGGATTGCCGTGCAGAGGGAGGGAGGGGAGGGATGAGGGAGAGAGGGACCAGTCAAGGAAGGCAGCGGGAAGGCTCGAGGTCTGACTGAGGCTAATACAAACACTTATGTCCCTGAAGACACGCAGGCAGAACCATAACTCATGATGTGTTCAAGCGAGGCCCAGTGCGCCGGGCGTTGGTCAGAGCGGCTGAAGTTCTCCGAGCCCGAGCCTGGCGGGTTGTCTTCAGCACCTCGGAGAGCGCCCCAGGCCGAGGCCGGCCTGACCGCATCCCAGCACCGCGGACAGCGTGCCGGACCGGCCCGGGCGCCCCGAGGGACAGGGACGGGCAGGCACAGGGACCAGCCCTCTCCGGGCGGGGGTGGCATGGCTGCCGCCAGCTGCCTCCTAGGGCTGGCTGTCCTCCGTGGGGCTTCTGACATGTGCCCCTGATGAGTGATGACAGCTCAGCTCCCTTGTGGGGAGCAGGAGCCTCTCGGGGCCAGGCATTGCAATTGGCCTCTAACCAGCAGTTTTTAAAAGCCTAGAGCCCCTGAAACGGGAGCAGATCGGCTGCCCTTAGAGGTGGAGTGTGGATGCAGGGGAAGGGCCCCTATATACCCCAGGGCTGCACCCCAGTGAGGGGCAGCTCCGCTGGGTGGCAGGGGTCTGGCCCTCCATCCCAGTCCCACCCCAGCCTCCTTGGATGATGCTGGCTCTCTGCCCCATGGGCCAAGGGAGGCGACACTCAGGTTGTGGCTGAGCACAGAGGTTTCCTCCTTGTTCTGCTGCTGTGGCTTCCGTGGCCTGCTGGCTATCACAGCAGGACCGTTAAGGTGCCAACCTTCACGTTTTCTGAACCCCAACAGTGATATCCACACATGGCTTGGCCACCTCCGGGCCCTGTGCCCAGAGACCTGGGAATGAGCTCGCCTGCTGCTCCCCTCAGAGGCTTTTGGGGTGAGCCTCTCCCTTCCCCCCTCGAGACCCCACCAATGCTCCACGTGCATGAGTCCAGGTGGGGCTGGGGGTGCTCTGCTTTCCATTCCTGCACCAGGCCAGAGGCAGCTGCTTGGGCCAGAGAGGTTTCGTTCAGGGGAATAGCCCACAGGGACATCGGTCCAGGAGTCTGGGGCCTCTACCTGGAGTGGCCTTCCCTCCCTTGTTCACCTCGGAAAGAAATCAGCTCAAATGGCACGTCTCCCCCAGAAAAAAATTGTGTCATGCACATACCTGTGTCCACTGCGAGCTGTCCTGGGGCCTCCTCCCTCCCTTCTGCAGGTGGTGGCAGCCGTCAGGGACAAACCTTCTGTGGTCAGGACCCCACTTCTCCCACTGCAGGACGTGCTTCTTACTTCCCGACCTCTAAAAAACTCACTCTTCCCTGGGAAATCCCTTAATGACTTCCCGGGAGGGAAGAAGCATGCAGATCCCTTGGCGGGGGGGCGGGGGGGCCGAGGGGAAGAGCTAAGGCTCCTAACACCCGGCTGCACCGTCCCCCAGCCTGCTGCTTCTGTGGAAAGCTTCCATTCTGCCGTTCCTCCCACGCTGCCCGCCCCAGGAGGCCTGGGTGTGTCTGGGCTTCAGGAAAGCAGATGGTTTCAGTGGGGCAGGAAGCAGGTCCCAGATCCCGGGAGCTGGGCGTGTGCCTCCCGTCCTGGCCACGGCAGACCCCTCGCATTGGCCCAGGACGGGGCAGGAGAGCTGGAGGGAAGAGGTGAGCTGGGCTGTCTCGGTGCACCCCCCTTCTTTGTGTCTCTTTGTCTAGGGTTTGTCCAGCCCCGACTCCCGCCTGTCGACGCTGGACCCCCCTTCTCTCTGCATGGGGTGGGGCTAGGGTGCAGGGCCGAGTGAGGACGCAAGCAGGCGGGGAGGGGGGAGGAAGACGAGGAACCGGCCGGTGCTCAATCCGCGTTTGCCCCTCAGCCACGGGCTGCGCACACACCTCCAGTGGACATCTAGGGCCCTGACGACCCAAAAGCCAGGCGAAGGAAGCTTCCGTCTGCATCAAAATAGAAAGGCCTCAGCCTGGGTGGTACCAGGCAAATGAGCTGGAGAATCAGTTCCGTGACCTTGGGAGCAGAGAGCATGTCGAGTGTGAGGCTTTATTCGAAGAGCATTTAGTGTTATCCAACCTGAGAAAAGGCATTTCATCACGAACGTCCTTGAGGCTGGAGCAGGCTTCCATTCAGTTAGGGTAACAGGGCTGACTCTGGGAGCGGCCGGTCCAGCCCCCCGCCGTCCCCCGTGCCGCAGCGCTCGGTGGCCGGTGTGGCTCATCACGTGCCGTCCCCAGGAGGGCAGTTACTGCACACGGCTGTGACCGAGAGGTGGGGACAGCTTCGGGGATGGGGGGCCCCTGGGCCCCGGCAGGGTCTGGACTGGCATCCCTTTCCCGGAGAACCAAGCCACTCAGCAGCGGGAGAAAGCCAGTCCCCGGGGCAGACTCATGCTCCAGTGCCCCCGAGGTCCGAGGTCCAACACAGGCTGTGTCCAGAGGCTGCCCGGCCGGCCACCTCAGGGACAGCAGGAGGCAGCACGTGAGCGCAGTCTGTCCCCGGAGGGTGATGGCCTCCTTCCCTTTCCCCCTGGGGCTCCGCCTCTCTGCCTCCCAGAACCAGGCCTGCGAGAGTAAAGCTGCTTCAGCCTGGTGAGCAACAATCCCCCCGAAATACGATACCAGGAGAGGGAGGGAAGGGAAGGTGAAGTGGTCTCAGGCCTCCATCACGTGGGTGCAGAGAACGCGGCCCCACAGTGGGGCACGTGCCCATCTGCAGGGCGGCCCGAGGTCTGGGGGACCCCACCCCCACCCTGACCCCAGGGGCACACAACGCAGACCACCCACTCTCCAGACAAAACCCCGGCCCGGGAGAGAAGCCGTCGGAGGTGCTGGACCGGGAGCCGGGAAGCGGCCACGCACGTCCTGCAGGAAGGGCCAGAGGAGGATGGGCTTCCTCCTGGGGAGCGGCAGCCGGGCCTGTGCCCCACGTGCCCACGGGACACAAAGGCCTCAGCACGCGGCCACGTGGGTTAGCACAGCGGCCAGCGCCCGCCTCCTAGGGGCCCCGTGAGTTTGCAAGCCTCACTCCTCCCCGGGCCCAAGGAAAGCCCGAACAACACGCCAGGCCACGCAGACGGGTCGCAGAGGCTGCGGGGCCGGGAGAGGCGTGGCCGCCGCCTTTGCCTGCGAGGCCGCAAGAACGTGCAGCCCAGGGTTCGGTCCCGTCAGCACCCTCCTCCGATGACGACAACCATTTGGGACTTTTACCAACCAGGAAAAATGGAACCCACGATAAACAATAGCTTCCAAAATTATTCCAGTTCTGACAGTTTGGAGAAGAATTAATGCCTTGGCGGGAGCTCCAAACACTTGCCGTCTTGAAGCCGGCGCCACCTCAGCCGACCCCGGATGACGGGGAGAGTCAGGCAGGCCCCCGGGACACCCACAGGGCCCACGGGCCGGGCAGAGGCCAGGCGGTGTCACCTCCCAGAGGCTGAGCCAAGTGTGTGGGGGGAAGCGGCCGGCGCCCCGACCAGCCCCGCAGACGCAGCGGCTTCTGCAGAGGTGAGGCGCAGCGGGGCGTGGGCAGACGCGCCTGCAGGCGGTGGGAAGAGGCCTCCTGCAGGAGAAAGAGAGACCAAACCAAACCATGGGTCAGGATGCGAAGCCGCTTGCCTCCTTCCCCTGGCTCCCCGGGTCCTGCCATGCCACAGTGTGAGGGGACCGTCCCTGCTTGAACACATCCTTGATGCCTGGGAGCTCAAATGGACCCAGAGTCCTGCTTGCAGGTTATTTTCCCGCGGAATTAGCCGTGTCGCGCACCCTTGAAATGTTCTTTCTAGAGGCCTGTTTTAATTCTCATGGGTTTCTGTGCCTCCCCTGTGGCTAATGGATCTGGCCCTGCTTCGTCAGGGTGGACGCCACAAACACGCAGAGTAGAGAGGAAAGCTGTGGGTTCAGTTGTAAAAAAACCCCGAATCTGACGCCGAGACTGTTTCCGGACAGATCCCGATGGGGAAAGGCCCCACGTTCTGCGCTGGAGGAAACCACGTGAAAGTAGGTATTTTATTTTTATTTTTATTTTTATTTATTTATTTTTTTTTGGTGAAAGTAGGTATTTTAAACCAGTTCCCATACTGCTGTTAATGAGGCCCAAACAGGGCCTGCGGGCCCATGGGAGGAGTTTCCAGGCGCAGACTAGCTCTTGGTCGAGTCGGCGCCCCAACCGGATCGCCCGCCCCGCGGCAATGGGGGAAGATGCGGAGACGTGCTTCCTTATCCGGCGCTCCGGGCCTGCTCGGGATGTCCGTGTCCTTGTAGGAAACCGCCCGGGCGAGGCCGACACAGCAGCTGAGTGCTAGTACCCCGAAGCCGCCGTCTCCCCTCCAGCCAAGGGGGGGGCCCCAGCCCCACCACCCAGCGTGTGGCCGCAGGGACCTCTGACCCCTGGGGGGCTGCTGGCACCGAGGCTGGCTGCCGCAGACTCAGCAGCACCCCTGCAGAACGGCAGCAGCTTCCTCGAGGCCTGAGGCCCCTCCCTCTGCATGCGTGACCCCCCAGGGGTACGCCGGCCCTATCTCTGCCCCAGCCACATTCGCTCTGATGCAGAGGGTCCGTGTCCCTCGTGGGGTCCTGGCCCATGCCGATCAGGGCATCCAATTCGTGGGCTAGCTGAAGCCAACTAGCCGGCTCGAGCAGCAGGTGCGTGGGCGCTCAGTGCCCCTCCCCGCGGGGCGCTGCAGGCACAGCAGCGGCATCCAAGGCAGGTCCCCGACTCTGAGCCGAAACTCTGCCCAGAGCTGGCCGAGGAGGCAGCAGACCACGTGCCTTCCGCAGGACAGGGCCGAAGGTGAGAAGGAGCACAGCCCCCAGCGACTGCCGTCGTCCTTCAGTGCTCCCGGCCGCCACGGCCGCCATCGAGTCACGGACGTTGGGAGGCTCTGCCGAGCCTGCCCACGGCAGCCCGGCAGCCGATCCATGCTGAAAACCAGGTCAGAGTGGGACACCCCGGCATCAACGCTACTTAGGGCCAGGACCCCAGTGAGGGAAGAAAGACCCGGACCGAGGGGCTCCAGGGGCGTGTGTGCCCGCGTGTGTGCCCTGTGGATCAGGCTCGTCCTCCGAGGCGACGAGCTGCCCTCCGTGTGACCCTTCCCTGGCCCCCAGCCCACCTGTGCCAGCTGCTGCTGGCCTCCCTCTGGCCCCGGCAGCCCCCCGCCGGCCTCCCCGAGGGGAAGGCCAGCTCCGCGCCGGAGAGAAGTGGAGCCCGGGGCCGGCAGCCAGCCCGGCCTCCACTGCTCCGTCCCGGTGCTCCACCGCGGGAACAGGTCGGCGCAGGGCTGCGCTCCGGGGCCCTGAGGAGGAGCGGCGGGGACGCGTCTGCCATCCGCCCCGGGGGAGGTGCCGCCAGCCGCCACACTGACCCAGTGCGGCTGCTCGGCTCCCAGGGGGGTCCACGCTGAGAAGAGGAGACGCCAGGCCCCAGACGGTCTGCGCACAGCTGCGCGTGTGCACACACATGTGCACCAACAGACCACAGCTGTGTGTGCACACACTCCCACGCCGGCGACCCCTCGTGCAGAGCGTGCCCTGGACAGCACATACCTGGGCGTCGTGTGTGCACACTCACGGGCTTGTGCACGCACACGCAGAGCCGTGCACATGTGTGAGCACACGTGAGCACGCACAGGGCAGGTGACGGTCAGACACCCCCTCTGGGCGGCAGACCCTCTCTCTTCTGGCAGAGCCCCTCTTTCTGAAGCAGGTTTGGGGGCGTCTTCTGAACCTTTGTCCCCCCCGCCTGGGCCTCCGCCGGGTTTGCAAGTCTAAGTAAAACTTTAGGAGCACTTCCTCACCAAGCCGCCCCACGGCCAAAGCTGGAGGCCTCTCAAGCCCCTCGGAGACCGGGTCCCCTGAGCACGACCGACGCCCCCTCCTTCCTTCCTGCGGTGACTTGTCTCTTCTCCGAAGAGTCCCTGGTGCTGGGAAGAAGGTGGCAGGGACATGCTGTCTTCCTCGCCGGCAGGAGGGCAGATCCGCCACCCCCAACCCGCGGCAGGGCCGAGTCCTGACCCACAGGCCAGAAGCCAGACTCCTTATGTGCCCCTGGGAGCACGAGCGTGAGCCGGGGCCGCGCCTGGCGGGGTCTCAGCGGCAGCGGCAGCGGGGGCGAAGCAGGACCCCTGCCCGGCGCTGGGAATGGCCTGCAGACTCTGGTCCTCCAACTCCACCAGAGATAAATGTTCCGCGGGCCGAGGGCCACATGAGCCGTCAAGGTACACAGAAGGGCTAATAGCTGTCACTCCCATGCCACTCTCTGCAGGGCTCTGGCCTCTGGACTTTGGGGGGGTCTATGGAGACCCCAAGGGCCAAATGTAGGGCCTGCTTCCAGGGCGGTCCCCCTGCCCCTGGCCCACCCAGCGGCCGGCCTGCCACTGCCCCCTGCTGGCCATGCCGGCCCACCGCACGCTGGCCCTGGAGGCAGAGGGAGGGGCCACAGGAGAACTCAATGGTGTCAGCTTCAGTCAGCGGCGCCAGCTGGTTGCCGTGGCAACGGGAGGGTGGGGGTGGAGGGGCTGAGTCCTTCAGGAAAGCAGAGAATGTGCGTCCTCCTTCCGGGGAGCCAAATTCCTCATGCTCTGCCTCCCAGCCAAGCCCATGTGACCAGGCAGGCCTGGGGAGGGGGCTCGGCCCGCTGTCCTGAGGGGCCCCACCCCAGGGCCCTGGCACCCTGAGCACCAGGAGCCCGGTTCTGCCTGGGGTGTCGTCAGCAGGGGGGACTCTCCCTCTTCCTTGCAGCCAGGGCCCCTAATGTCCTCACAGGGCATCCCGGACAGACAGACAGACAGACAGACCGTGGGATGCCCAGGGCGGTCACTGGGCTCCCCTGCCGGGTTACAGAGGAATCAGGGAGCTCAGCCCAATGCGGAGGCTGGGAGGGCCTGACCTGAGCGGGGACCCCCAGGCCTCAGGCCCCGCCAGGCACACCGGCCTTCCCCTGACGCTGCTGTGCAGGCACCCACCAGCAGGGTAGCCGCCGAGCCGGCCCAGGCGGGAGTCAGTTGGAAGCCAGGACCCCAGCCCCGCGGCCCCGTTGGTATGCAGCCCGGGGGTGGGGGGACGGGTGCCACCCGGCAGGCACTGGGCCAGGCCGCAGCCTCAGGGGCCTCGCGGGCTGTCTCACCCGCCCTACCTCCCCGAGAGGGGTGGGCATCCGGGGGGAGCGAGGAAGCCCTGACCGCGTGTGCCGCCCAGTGAGAGGCTGGGGGACCCAGCTGTTTCTTTGGCGGGAGATGCCTGCCGGTCCTCAAGCTCTCCCTTCATGCAAGCAAACAAGACAGTCGCTGGTTCTAAATAAAGTTATCTGTCTGTGTAAATTAATATATCATATTCTGTCCTGAACTAGAGAGGGTTGTTCGTCTCTGGAGGAATCATGTCGAAGACTGACAGAGGGTCTAACCGTGTTCATTTGCATATGCAGATATGTCTAATTATTCAACTCGCAATTAAAGGCTTGTGTGTCAGCAAATGAGACTAATTAGATACATTTATCTATGATAATCAGCTTTTTACAAACAAAATAGATCCCCTTCCCTTCGCAGGGCTGCAGCAGGGGAGGGCTGCGGCCAGCGGGTCTGCTTGGGGGCGGTGCCCGGAGGGAGGGGCCGCGGCAGACCCCGCCCCCTCTGGGCTGGCCGGGCAGCCCCGCCCGGGGAGGAGCAGAGGCAGGCGGATGGGCCGTGTCCGGGCAGAGCCTGTGCCCACCGCGGAAGGGGGCCCTGCAGAGGCCGAGGAGCAGAGGGAGGGCCCTGGGCCAGAGAAGGTCCGGGGGGAGAGTCCGACACCTGCAGAGTCCGGGGCTGGAGAGAAAGTGCAGCTGTGCTTCTCGTGAGGACAAGAGAGCCTGCGGGGTCACGGGGAGCACCCGGGGTCCCGGGATCCGGAGCCTCAGGCGGGCTGGTGTTGCAAACCCGGGCTCTCCCGTCTGACGTCCGTCTGGAGCTCAGGGCACGGTCCCTTTCAAGAGATCAACAAAGCAGGCTCTCCAACATGCCTCACGTCTTGGGCGGGGAAACCGTGCAGCAAGCCGGCCCGCCAGCATGGTGATGGGGCGTGAGGGGGAGCGCGGCGGGCCTTCCCGCAGCCACAGCACGCTCCCACCCCCACCCCCACCGCCTGGCTCGTGGGTGAGGCCGCCGCAGGCACGGTCCACGCCATCTGTCCATGGCAGTGACCTGTTGGCAATGCCCACACTGCTCAGCAGCCTTCCCACCTCACGGCCCCTCTGTGCCACCTGGACAGCCCAGCGCTGCCCACAGAGTATGTCCACCTTATCCAGAGTCTTTGCAGGTGCGGTTAAGGTAAGGATCTCAAGAGATCATCCCGGACTCGGGAGAGCTCTAGGTCCACTGGTGCCTGTCCTTCCGGGACGAGGGAAGGCAGACCCAGGAAACAAGCAAAGACGGAGACCTGGATGCATGTCCACAAGCCGCTGGTGTGGGCAGCCCCGGAAGCGGCAGAGGCACCGGGAACAGCCCCCAGGACCCCGGCAGGAGCCTGGGACTGGCCCCTTCTGCTCTTCTCCGCAGGCAGGGAGGGGGTCCCAGCATCAGAGGACCCACCAGAGAATCCCTTCCAACAGTGGGTTTCTCTAAAGAATCCAAAACACGGCTAATTCCTGAAAGTGGGACTTGACACGCTGCTCCAGCCAGAGGATGTGGGGGCCGCAGCAACGCGGCCGCAGCGGAGAAGGCAGACTAGGGCGGGACTACGGCCACACGGGGAAGGACAAGGCCGTCAAGGCCAAGGGGCTGTCAGTCCCAGAAGTGACCCTCTGAGCAAGTGGAGCAGGTGCGAGTGGGGCAGGGGTCCCCCAAACCCCCAGCCTGGTCTAGAGGCAGGTGGGGGCGGCAGGTGTGGCTGGAGAAGCAGGAGACTTGCACTTCGGGGGTCCGGCAGAGCAACCCCAAAGGCTGCCACTTCTGGGTGGTGAGTCCATGCTTGCCGGGGTGGGGAGGGCCTTGCGGGGGGAGCGCAGGCCGCCGTGTTGGGGTGCTGCCGGCGGCCGGCACTGCTCTGGCTGGGGGGCACCAGCCTGGACACTCATGGAGACTGGCCCGTGCTTCAGGCAGCAATAGGGGTCTGAGATGGGGGTGCAAAGCTCCCCACCACGAGGCAGCCCCCAACCCTCCTTGCCGGGGCCCCTGTCCGGGTCTGTCTTCCTACCCTGGCCCCCTCTGGGGACGCTGGTGCCCATGAGCCCAGGAGAGCTGCCCTGGGAGCCTCCGTCCAGAGGTGAGGACAGCCAGGGAGCCGGGGCCGCGGCGTCCAGCAGGAGCAGGCCGTTGCCACCTGCAGGGACCCGGAGGGTGGAGAGGAACTGCCTTTCCTGCCAGACTCCTCTTCACAGTCATCCATTTGGGGCAATTAAAGCCTTTATTTGGAAGACATAACACCCAATTTCCTCAGCTGAGCAGCTTTCCAAGCAGCGTATTATTATCTCGCGTTGTGAGAGCAAGTTGTCCCTCAGAATCACCCTGCCCGCATCCTGAAGGCTCGTCGGCCTCCCCTCTGCCCTCGGGGGGATGCAGGACAGAGCCGGGGCGGGGAGCAGAGTGGCTGGAAGGGGACAGGTTGGCAGGGGGGCCCCGGCACCCGGAGCCCGTGCACAGGGTCGGCCCCACGCCGCCCCGTCCCTGCCGAGCGCCCAGGCTCGGAGCGCGGCCGAGGCTGCCTCAGCAGGTCCCCCGGAGTTGATGGAAATCTAATCAGGCAGGCAGTCTGGCACCAAATGTCCTCATTTCCCCAACGCTCAAGGGACACGAGTGTCTCTTCGCTGCCGTGCCTCCCAGTCCCACCTGGCCTTCGCCTCCTGCTCGTTTCGCGGGCCGAGCTGCAGCTGCGCGGAAGACGAGGCCCATCGGAGGCCCTGGCTGCTCCTGGAACATGAGGCCCCCGTCTCGAAAGTTGCTTAAAATATTGCCGACGTGTTCCCGGTGTGGGCATGAGGGCAGGCAGAGACTGGGCCTCCGCGTGCAGCCGCGGCTCCTGGGGTCCGCGCACAGGAAGGGGGCCGTGCTGGCGGATGCCCTGCCGGCAGGACCTGGGCCCCGAGGAGGGGCTGCAGCAGGACTTGGGGGGCCTGGCGCAGGGATCTGGGAGAGCGCCCGGCAGTGTCTGCCGTAGGGGGAGCTCAAGGTCAATGTGGATTTGCATCACTGGCAAGGGCGCTCCTGGTTGGGGCACAAGCGTGGGTACAGGGGCGGAGGGTCAGTGTCTGCCCTGCCCTGGATGGACACCCTGGAGGGTGTGAGGACAGGGCAGGCCTCCAGATCCTTGACCCTGGACCTGTTCCTGCCAGCCCAGGTGACTGGCGTGTCCTTGAGGAT
>CM052885.1:121094742-121112237 GCA_028534135.1 Potos flavus
CTTGACCACACGCTGCATCACTCCCACCTCATCCAGAACCCAGGAGAAACGCCCCGAGGACCGGCTCCCCTCGTCCCCTGCGGCCACCACTCCCTGGGGACAACGTGGCTCCTGGGTGCGAGCCCCTCTATTCCAAGCCCACGCGGGCCACTGCCGAATGTTGACGAGGCTCCAGCCGCCGAGGGGGCGGGTTGGAAGTCAGCGCCGCAGGGGGAAGCCCTGGGGGCCTCCGGCTTCCACTCCGGGAGGGCGGGGACGAGGGGCCGTGTCCCTGGGCACGGTCCGTGCCCAGTCGGGCACAGGCTTCGATGCTAGGGGGGAAGCCCACCGCAGCCCCTCCCGCTGGTGGCTCCTGCCTGCACCCGGGCCCTCTGTCCCCAGCACAGGCCACCGCTGCCCCATGGCAATGCCTTAGGGGCCCGCACAGCCTGGCCCTGCCCGGGGTCTCTGGTCCCAGGGCCACAGGTTGGGGAGACCCCAGGGAGGGGCCCCAGTCTCGGGGCCCTGTGGGGCTGCTCCATCACAGCTGACCCTGGTGTCCCCCTGCACGACGTTCCTCAGTCGTGGACAGCACGGAGGCTGGGAGGGAGACCGGGGTCAGGGCCCCCAGGGTCTCCTCACCGGCAGAGTACCCAGACCAGACACGCGGTGAACCTGCCTGAGCTTGCTCTCCTCCACGGAGGGGGCGGCGGACCCCGGGCGGCTGAGGAGTAAATGGGGCAAGTCGGGAAAGCTCTCCACCCCACAGCGGCCGGGCGTGTGGCCCCCAGACTCGGACTCCGCGGCCCACAGGGCAGGGCCGGGCACGGCGGGGGGAGGAGGGCGCCTCTGCTTCGGAGAGCCCCGACCCGCTCCCTCCCCGGCTGCCCGGTCCGACAGCTCTCCGCAGCCGGGGGGGTGAGGGCAGCGGTACCATCTCCATCCCGGGCACAAGGACACCGGGCTGATCCCTGGGCACGAGGACACCGGGCTGACGGCAGAGCCTGGGGGGCTGACCCTCGAGTCTCCGACCCTTTGAAAACTCTCCAAAAGCAACGGATCTCTCCCCAGAGGCAGGCCTCACATCAGCGAAGTGCCCGTGGGAGGGGGCATGAGGTTGGGATGAGGGGTCCTAGGGAGCGGACGCCGGCGGACGCCTTCGCCGTCTCAGCCACATGCTCCCTCTGCCGGGCTGGTGAGAGGACCAGGGCGGGGCTCTGGGGAGAAACCCCAGGTGGAGTTCTCTGCAAAGCACTCGCCGCAGACTGGCGGGCTGGCAGGGCCCGGGCCTCGGCGAGCGGCCGGGAGGGGCCGGGAGCCAGGCCTGAGGACACCGTCACCCGCGAGTCTGGCAGATAAGGACATGAATCAAGGAGGCACACTTTAATTAGGTTAGTAGACAGCGAATTAAATGCTGCTGGCTGAATAAATCTTTTGGAAAAATCATTATCTGAGTTCAAGATCAGCGGCACTGGGTCAGCCTAATTGATTCTGAACTTGGTGATTTGGGATTCGCGGGGAAGTTTAGTTCCTTCTTGACTGAGTGTGTCACGTCCACAAGTGACCTCCTCGGGCGTCCCACCGGGGGCTCCATTCCCCGTGTGACACCACCGCCACCGGGACATGTCCGAGGCGTAGACGTGCGCGCCAGCACCTGCCACTGGAGCCGAGGGCACCCCGTGGGGCTCAGCCCACACCTGACCTCAGCCCAGGGGTGCAAAACACAGCTCAGGGCTCCGTAGGTGGGCGGGCCTCCCCCACGTGGACCACAGTAAGACTCAAAGAGGTAAATAGTATAAATCTTACTCTGATCAAAACTAGTAAAACCAGAAAATAATAATGGAAACTAAGATTCTCCAATTTAATTATAATTTTTCTGTCACAAGACAGGACCAAGTACACCCTGGGGCTGAGAGTGGGTGGGCGTGGGGCCCCGCGGCCTTGAACTTCGTGTTCCCAGGCAGAAGTAAAACAGAAGGCACGTGTCCACAGCGCAAACAGGTTAGAAAAGCAGCGGGAGGCAGGGCCTGGGGGAGGCTACAGGGCTGCTGGCTCCGGGAAGAGGTTTCCAAAAAACCGGGAGCAGCGATGTGGCCATGGCCTGGGTGCAGCCCGCCCCGCTGCCCCTGGACGGCCCCGGGGGGTCATCGGGCCGGCAGAACGCTGCAGCCGAAGCTCGGGCAGCCTCTCCGGCCTCTGCGCCCTGCCCAGCCTGCCGGGCTCTGCGCCTCGCGGGGCTCCCGGGGACTCTGACCGCGTCTGGGAACTGCCCTCCAGCGGCCACAGAGGACCCTGGGCGTCGACAGTGACCACAGGCTCCGTTTTGCACACAGCGGGGTGGGGGGAGGGGGAGAGGGTCACAGCCGGCACGCGCCGCCAGGGCTCCCCGGAAGAGGCGTCCACGGGCTCGGGCTCAGCGCAGGCCTCTCACCGTCTGGCCGGTAGACGCACCTCCACAAGCGCCCCGCCCCAGCCCCCGCCCCGTGCAGACCCCCCCCAACCAGGTCTAGGCGCCTTCGTCTCCCTGGAGCCCCGCCCCATCCCAGTCCTAGGCAGCTGCTAAACTACGTTCTGTCCTTACGGATTTTTGCCTATTCTGGGCATATCCTGTAAGTGGGGGCATACAACATGGGGGGTTTCGGGGGGTGGGCTCTGGCTGCTCTCACGGAGCATCAGGGTTCCAAGGCCCACGCATGTCCAGCGTGCGTCCCTGCTTCCGTCCTTTCCGCGGCTGAGTAATACCCCTTTGTGGGATGGGCCAGGCTCTGCCCGTCACCTCTCGGCGGCTTGTTCCCGCTCTTCGGCTGTCCTGAGCAGGGCTGCTGTGCACGTGCGTCCGTGTTAGTCTGCGTGCGAACGTGGCTTCCATTTCTCCCGGGCATATGCCTCCCCGTGGACCTGCGGGTTCGTGCGGCGGCTCTGAGGACCCCAAACTCTCGTCCGAATCCCCTGCCGCACTTCACGATCCCACCAGCAGCGCACGAGGCTTCTGCTCTCTCTTCCCCAAAAACTTGCATCGTGAGCAAGAAAGCTCTGCTCGGCGCTGACAGCGGGCGGCCGTGTCCCGAATGTGCGTGCGCCCCTCAGGGCGGCGGGGCTGGGGTCCTCTCATGCTGCTGGCGCACAGGGCCTCCTGTCTCTGCCCGCGCCCCTGGGGGCACCTCCGTGGGTGTGCAGACACACGCACAGGGGCCGTGGGCTTTCTGCAAGTGACAACGAGCCTCGAACGCCTGTTTCCCCCCATCACTGTCTCTCGAGCAGGAGCAGGGGTGCGGCGGGCTGAGGAGATATTTTCAGGCTGACGAACATTTTCCCATCCAATATCCCAGCATCTACCTGCACACAAACCTAGCGGAGAAAACAGCGATTGACTCCGGACACCCCGTGCGTGCTGCCAGCTGCTTTAAGCCGATTTCGGCACAGAGCCCAGGTCACCGGTGAGACCTGCAGGAGGGACCGTCCGGCAGGAGGGACCGTCCGGCGGGAGGGCACAGTGTTCGAAGCCTGAAACGTCCAGAGCTTCGTGAGCTCCAGCGGACAAAACGAAAGAAATCCGTCAGAATGAATGAGAAGACAAGCTCCCCACTGTGAGAAGATATTTGCAAGCCCCTCAGACGAGAACACAGCTGGAGTTTGTGAAGGATGCTCAAGGGGACCCCGGGGGGGCTCCGTCGGTGCAGCCTCTGCCTTCGGCTCAGGTCATGATCTCAGGGTCCTGGGATCGAGCCCCGCATCGGGCTCCCTGCTCAGCGGGGAGCCTGCTTCTCCCTCTCCCTCTGTGATCTCTCTCCCTTTCACTCTCTCTCAAATAAATAGATAAAATCATAAAAAATGCTCAAAATTCAACGGGTAAAAAACAAGCCAGTTAGAGAACAGGCAGAGGACATGAGACTTTTCGCCCAAGAGGAGACACGGAGGGGAAGTGCGGACGTGTAGGGGCAACATCATCGGCCATCAGGGCCACGCAAGGAGCCCACGTGAGAGACCACACCCGTCGGAACGGCCGCGACGACTCCAAACGCTCGATCCATCGTCCACTGCTGGTGGGAAGGCCAGCCGGAGCGGCCACTCTGGGAAACAGCCTGTCGGTCTAGCACCGGAGCCCGTGCTGACCGTGCGACCCGGCCCGCGACGCCCAGGCGTGTGTCCCGGAGAAAGGGGTCCTCGTGTCCACAGGGGAACCTGTGCACAATTATCCTGACGGCCTCCCCGGACCGGCCCCGCTGGACGCAGCCCAGGTGCCCCACGATGGACGAGCAGCCGAACAGACCACGGCCCAGCCAGACGGCGGGACGCGTCAGCCGTAAAAACCACCGTCGCTCCTCGCCGCGCCCCGGCGGGGTCTCAAGGGCATCCCGCCAAGGGAATGAAACCGATCGCAAAGGTCACACACGGTGTGTTTCCATTTATGTAACCTGGAAACGACAGCATCCCTGAGGTGGGGAACAGATTCCTGGTTGCAGGTGGGAGGGGAGACCCTGAGGACCAGCGGGAGGAAGACTTGTGACAATGGAACAGACCCGAGGCTAGCTCCCGGTGGCCGCGGGGACCTGCCGTGGGACGCGCGTCAGAGGACTAGACTCGGGGCTTGCACGGCGCACAGCGCCTGGGATAGAAGACGCCGCAAACGGTATAGACGGGGAATCTGCACGGCACCTCCACGCGATCGGTCTTTGCGCGATCGGTCTTTGCAACTTCCCGGGAGTCTGTAATTGTTGCAAAATAAAAAGTGTTTCTTTTAAACGACAGCAGGCGCTGCTTTGCTCTCGGCAAGTCAGACCCTGGGCGGTGTGTGTGTCACGAAAGGGGCTCACACGGCATTTATCTGAGCACACTGTCGTTCTGGAGACCGCTACCCTGGTATCATTTTATCTCATGTTCAAAGTTATGAAAAAGCTTCGTTGTCGTAACAGCGATTTTTAAATGTTTGCACTGCAAGACAGCCACCGACTACAGTAGGCTTGCGGAGACGGGGAGACGGGGAGACGGTGCCCGCAGCCGAGGTTCCTCGGCGCCCTTCTTCACACCCCAACACGATTAATCCAAAATAGACCACGAGCACGGGGGCAGGGCGAGCGTTCCCCAAGTCATGGCCCGAGTGTTTCAACACGCTTGCGGCCACGTGACGCTTCTGCCGCCGCAGAGTGAAGACGCTCCAGTCTCTCAGGCTTCCCTGGGCGTGCAGAGGACAAATATTATGGGAACCACGTCCTTCCTGATTTTTACAGTCTCTCTGCCGTCGTCCCGGCCGGAGCCATCGCAGTCTCATGGGAGCAGCTGCCGGGATATTCACAAGACGCGGCGGTAACAAGCGCCATATAATTAGCCTCCTTGTTCCCGTGAATGTGCAGTTTGAACGGAGAACAATGTGCAGTGCATCTCTGCGTGGCTGTAATTAGCTCAGCTCTCCCGCCGCAGAGGGCCAGCCGGGACCGCAGCTCAGGTCGTGCACTGAAGGCAGGTCCCTCGGAGGCCCTGCCCACCCCCTAGCCCCCCGCCCGCTTGCGCCCTCTGTTGGCTGGCCGTGCCGACCTCCTCTGGCAAAACTTCTCCGCACCCGCACCTGGTCCCGGTCACTTTGACCCTCAGCAGCTCCTCCGCGCGCAAGATCATTTGTTTTCGTGTTTTCCGAGAGCCCACGGTGAGGCAGGCTGGGGTCAGCGGGGAGCCGTCACCTGCCCGCACACAGCAGAGCAGCACGGCCCCACCCGACTCCCCTGGGGAGAGCGGAGAACGGCTCAGGCTTCCGTGGGCAGACAGGTGCCCGAGCCGGGAGGCAGGTGAGGGCGGGGTCCAGGCCAGGATGGGCGGTGCTGAGGGGCTCACACACTCAGCGGGCTGCCTGGAAGAGGAAGGCTTGGAGCTGCCACCTCCCGGGGGCGTGCCACCACCCAAGCGTGGCTTTTGTCAAGGGCGTCCTGAAGGGACAGCGGGGGCCTGGTCGGGCTGCGGGCTTTCCCTGGATGCTTCTCTGGCGGACGAAGCTCTCTCCACCCCTGGTCTGGAGGGAGATTTTACCGTAAGTGGGTGTCCGCTTCTGTGAATTTTTTGTCTGCATTTATCTAGATGATCATATGTATTTCTCTGTTGTTCCATTACGACGGTAAGATAGATGGATTGGTTTTAGAATGTGGACAGAACTTTGCCTTCCAGGATAAACAATACTTGGGCACAGTGTGTTGTCCTTGTATTACATCCCCGCATTTAAACTCACGGCTAGTCTGTTAAGGAATTTGGTATCTCCATTCCTAAGAAACATTTGGCCTGAAATATTGTTTAGGTGTAATGTCTCTGCCAGGCTCGGGTGTCAGGGTTCCCGGGCCGTGACTCTGATGGAGAAAACACGTGCCACGTCTCTCCCCGACGTGACCCTCGGTGACTTGACGCCGGCCTCATAAACACGGCACGTCAGACCCACACGCCCGTCGAGCCTCCTGTCAATCATTCGCCAGAAAGCCAGCTGGCCTCACAAAGCAAATTGTTTTTCTTTCCCCCCTATTTTCTGAGAGACTTTATGTAAGATTTATATACCTCTTCCTTAAGCGCTTGGCACATTTGTCGGCGAAGCCAGTGGGGCCTGGAGTCTTCTCTGTAGCAAGATTTTTGAAAATCTATCACAGCATAGATGCAGGACTGTTCACGTTTTCCATTTCTTCTCGTGTCAGTTTTGTGCAGCTGTGTTTTTCAAGAGGTTATCCCCTTGTGTCCATGCCGCCTCACGTACTGGTATAAAGTGCTCATAATACCTTCTTTTTTAAAGATTTTATTTATTTATTTCAGAGAAAGAGAGCGTGCACAAGCAGGGGGAGGGGCAGAGGGAGAGGGAGAAGCAGGCTCCTCGCTGAGCAGGGAGCCCAACATGGGGCTCGAACCCAGGACCCCAAGATCATGACCTGAGCCAAAGGCAGACGCTTCACTGACTGAGCCACCCGGGCGCCCCCTCTTAATACCTTCTTATTCCTTTAATGTCTATAGTATTATTCCCGAGGCTGAAAATCTGTGGGGGTTTTTTCCCCTTAATCCCTCTTACTGAGTGGTTATCAATTTTATTAACCTTTTCAAAGACCCAACTTCTAGCTTTGCTGATTTTCTCTCTTGTTGGCTTGTTTTCTGTTTTATGGGTTTCTATTCCTATCGCTATTATTCTCTTCCTTCTACTTATTTTGGGTTTAATTTGTTCTTATTTTTCTATATTCGTAAGGGGAAACTTAAAATAATTGATTTCAGACATTTAGTTCTTTCTGATTTTCTGCTCTAAGCATTTAAAGCTTTCCTCTGTGCACCATTTTGTCTGTACCCCACAGCCTCTGGTATGTTGCATTTTTATTTCATTTCACTACAGATATTTTCTGGTTTCCTTGTGACTTCTTGGTCCTATAGGAGATTCATAAATTTGTTGCTTAATTTCCAAATATTTGGGGCTTTTCTGAATATCATATAGCTCTCTAATGTAATTCTATTGTAATACTCGAACATACCCTTAAAGATTTCAGTCTTTTGAAATGTATTGGGGATTATCGGAAAACGGGCGTTTGGCCGTTGTTTGCTAGAGTGGTCTGTCCCTGCCGGTCAGGCCGAGCTGGTTGGTGGCATTGCTCAAATCATGTGTATCATTACTGACATTTTTCCCCTTGTTCTTTCCAAGACTGAGAGGAGGGCACTAAAATCCCCAAAACTGTGATTGTGGATTTGCCTATTTTCCCTTTAGTTAAGTTGAGTTTTGGGTCCTGTGTTTGAAGTTCTGCTCTTGGGGGCTGCGTGTCTGTGATTTATGTATTTCTGATGAAATGAGCCTTTTTCGTGATGAGACAGACCTCTTCTCTCTGGTGACCTGCTTGATGTCAGGGTGGCCACCTCAGCCTTCCTGAGCTACCGTCAGCATTGCAAGCCCTCCCCCCGCCCCCCGCCCTGAGTCTCTGTATTTAAAGGGCCTCTAGAGTGTGGACCTGGGTCTTGCTTTTTCGCTTTGGTTGGACAATTCCTGCCTCTAAACTAGAGTGTTTAGTCCATTCGCGTTTAATGTGGTCCTGGTCTGGCCGGCTTTATGTCCACCACCTTGTTGCTTGTTTTTCTTTTGTTCTATATGCTTTTGACCCTGTATCCTTCTGTTCCCAACTTCCTTGGGGTAAATCAAAAATTTTTTTTAGTATTTCATTTTATCTCCTCTGTTGACCTATTATAGCTAAAGTAAAACCCCTTCTTGTTAGTGGATGACCTAGGAGTTACAATATGAATTCTTAAATTACAGGAGCCACTTACAATTAATATTGGTTCCCTTTACATAAATTGTAAGTAAGGTTACAACAGCGTAATTCCATTTACTTACCCTCATGTCTTTTACGCTATTACTGACATAACCTCTTACTTCCCCAGACACTATACATTTCACAGCGTTTCTGTACTCAAATATTTCCCTTTTCTGGTGCTTTTCACTCCTTGCCATAGGTACGAATTGCACGTGGTCCCCTTTCCCTGCAGCCTGGAGGCTCTATTGAGTCTTAGCTCATGCCTCTGACAACGGATTTTCTCTGCTTAAAAAAAAAAGGCTCAGATGTCTTTATTTCACCCTCATTTTTGAAGGATAATTTTCCCTGGGTGTAGAATTCCTGATTGACAGGCTTTTTTTTTTTTTATTTTTTTAACTAAGCACTTTGAAGATGTTGTTCCATTATCTTCAGGAATCCGTTGTTTAAAATGAAAATCGCTGGAGCCCCTGGCAGGCTCAGGCAGAGAAGCATGTGACTCCTGATCTTGGGGTCATGAGTTTGAGCCCCATGTTGAGTGTAGAGATTACTTAAACATAAAAATCTTTAAAATGAGAATCAGCCATTGTTCCCATATACATTATATGTACATCCTTTTTCTCCAACTGCTGTTAAGATTTCCCTTTGTCCCCACCTGGCAGCAATAACCGTATGAGCCTAAGTCTGCTTTTCTTTGTGTTTGTTCTATGTCCTGCATCCATGGGTTGATTTTTTTTTTTTAAGATTTTATTTATTTGACAGAGAGAGAGATCACAAGTAGGCAGAGAGGCAGGCAGAGAGAGAGGGGAAGCAGGCTCCCCGCTGAGCAGAGAGCCCGAGGCGGGGCTCGATCCCAGGACCCTGAGATCATGACCTGAGCCGAAGGCAGAGGCTTCAACCCACTGAGCCACCCAGGTGCCCCGCATGGGTTGATATTTTTAACCAAGCTGGGAAACATTTCAGCATTATTCCTTCAAATATTTTTTATGCTTTATTTCTCTCTTTTCTTTTTGGGGTTATGGTACCTACTTAGTAGGCCACCGATACTTTAGTCCCATATATTAGCACAGGACGCACATTCGAGGCCCAGGTCAGTAAGGCCGTGCTGTTTTCTCTGTGTCCTTCCAACCAGACAACTCGGGTCGGTCTTTCCTCAAGCCTGCGGACCCCCCTTCTGCAGTTCCAGTCTGCTCTTGCCCCCCCCCCCCCGGTGAACGAGCTCATGGTTCCCGAGTCTCTGCTGAGCCTCCCGTCTGTTCACTCATCACGTCCATGTTGTTGGTTACATCCTTGAAAATATTTATAACGGTCGTTTTAAAGTCCTTGTCTGCTAAGTCCAACATCTAGATCATCTCAAGCTCTGTTTCCATTGACTCCATGTCCCCCCTTTCTTTGTACGTTAACATATTTATGTTTAATTTTGGACAGCTTTGTTGTTTATCACCTGCCATACAGGCTGCTAATTGAACGTGTGTAATTAATGGCTTGTGATACATCCACAGAGTTGTGCAACGCCATCACAATTAACCCCACACCTTTGGCCTCTGAGCCTCTCCCCCAGCCCCTGGCAGCCACTCATCTACCTCCTGTCTCCGTGGGTTTGCCCGCCCGGAGGCACAGAAACTTTCGAGATCCGTCCATGCTGCAGGGTCTCAGGGCTCCGTCTGCTTTAGGGCTCGAGGCAAAAGGCCGCCTAGACACTGCTGCGTTTTTGCCAAGCCCCACCCCCGCCATTGTGATTCTGACATACGTGGTCCTGAGACCACTGCAGGAAATTCTGGTCTGTCTGATGGGAGAGCAGCTGCCATTAACTGGGGAGCTCCCATGAGCCTAAGCGGAATGCCCCCCAGATGCAGCCTCGGCGGCCCAGCATGCGGCCCACGCGCATGAGGCTGGGCTGCCCGGCCCTGTTGGTCAGATGGGGAGATGGGGGTCGCATAGCTCGCACGGTGTAAGAGGCAAGGTGCCCCCAAGCAGCCGGTCTCCAGAGCCCCAAGCCGCAGTGTGGTCTGTCCATGCCCCTCCTGCCTTTGGCCACCTCCCAGGACAAGTTCGCCCGTCTCTGGGTGTCCCCGGGAGCTCACAGCCCGGCCCCGAGGCCCCCAGGCTCAGTTTCCCCCGTTCCAATGCCCATGGGCAGTATTCACCAGGACCGCGCCAGCACCTGGCTCGGTCTACGGGAAACCCGCCCGGCAGGAGCCCAGGCCCCCGGTGAGAGTATTCAGTTTGTGCGTTGCCCGGGCAGCCCTCGGAGACACGGATGTTGCCGGAAGAGCTCACTCTCTATCTGGGCCGCACGTAGCGCGAGCACGGACTGGATTGGAGGCCCCCAGACTTCGGGTGCCGTGAGGACGGACAGTCAGGTGTGCGGCTGGGCTCCGGCATGGTGGTCCTTCCCGCCCCCGTCCCGTGAGCTCCGTCTGGCCAGGTGACGGCCCCGGGAAGGCCCCTCTGGCCCGGCCTGCAGCGGACAGGACGGGCGGAAACGAGGGGTGAGCCTGGACTCGCGGAGCGCTGGCTATCCGCGGTGGGCTGCTTCTAGGATGGGGGGTGAGCGCCGAGATGCCCCCCGTTGCAGGGGAGCTGGAGAGGGGCTCCGACTCATGGGGTCGAGCCCCCAGGAAGTCCGTTCCAGTGCCGGTGCCTGCGACGTGACCTCATCTGGAAACAGGGCCCTCCGGGCTGATTAGTACGCACAAGACGGCATTGCATCCGGACGGCCCGAATCCAGTGGCCGATGTCCCCTCAGGGAGGGGAGCTTCCCAGACACACGCAGAGGCGAGAGGCCACGTGACATGCAGGCAGAGATGGGAGCGACGCGGCCACAGCCGAGGGATGCCCATGGCCACCGGCAGCCATCGTGGCAGAAGGGTCATCCCTTTGGAGGGAGCACGGCCCTGCCCACCCTCTCGCTTTGACTGCTGGCCTCCGGACTGTAAGAGAGGAAGTTCAGGCTGTTCTAAGCCACCCAGCATGTGGTCCCTTGTCGCGGCTGCCCTGGGAAACGAATGCCGTGTCTAAAAGCAGGATCCCTCTGTCTGTCCCCTCCCGGGTCATGGAGCTCACGGTGGCATGGCTTGGCGAGTGTGGGACGTGGAAACCGTCCCATTCTCCTTCCGTCTAGCACTCAGACTGGACGCCAGGCACGTCCGACAAGCCAGGTTTAGGCAGGACCAGCTGGAGGTCTACATTGCGGGGTTGAAGGCGGCCCTGGGCAGGCCACCCCTCGGCCCCCATGCCCCTGCACCCCAGGGCAGCTGGGGAGGGGGTGCCTGGGGCCTGGAGTGGGCGGGAGACAGAGGGCTGGCCAGCTGTGCCCCTGAGGGCAGGAGGGGCTTGTGGGACACGCCTCCTCTCCCCAGGACTCCTCGATGGTCCCCCAGGGCCAGACTATTCTAGTGGTCGAGGCCACCCCTCTCGGCCTCGCTGCGTGGGTGCCTCCCAGCCCAGCAGTCACTGTGTCCCTCAGGCTCTGCCCTCCCCCCACACAGGCCCCTTCCAGCCCCCTCCTGGTCAGTCTGGGCCAGTGCTGACCTCCACCAGACCCGGGCCCTGAGGCTGGGCAGCAGGGGGGCGGTGAGGGGACATCCTGGCTGAGGCCGGGGCTGGGGCAGCTCTCTGGACCCGACTTGCTATCCTGGAGTCCACACCAAGCGCCTGTGGGGCTCGGCTGCAGCACGCCTGGGCAGGGGAGCAGGTGAGGCAGGGAGTGGGCAGTGGGGAGGGCTCCATTGCTCAGAGCCGCAGTTGGAACCTTCTGGGGCTCCGGGTGCAGACACTGGCCAAGTCTGGGCTCGCCAACCCGGAGCCGGCTCGGCCGCCCAGGCCTGCTGGGAGACGAGGTGCAGGGCCGGGCCCCGCTGCGCCCTGTGAGAGACACGTCGCTGCCACGGGGTCCTACTCCGGCCCCCAGACTCAGCGCCCGGAGGGATAGTGCCATCTCAGGGCTACACCCACCGCGCCTAGGGCAGTGCTGGGCATACAGCCGGTGCTCAATAAATGAGCACGTGGACTAGTGTGAGCGACCAGACCAGCCTCTCGAAGCTTCCGTCCTGTCTGCAAACCAGGGGTGCCGTTCCTGCAGATGGGGCTGGGTTGCTGCATAAGCCACTCTGTGGGTGGCTGAGCGAGGCTCCGCGAGGCCCAGCCCCTGCCTGGCCCCGGGACCCGGCTTTCCAAGTCTTTCCCCACATGCTGGGGCCATGGGCGCCTGTGGCCCCGGGCAGAAGCCTCGGCCTCTCAGTGGGGTCTCAGAGGACCCCCCCGTTGGCCCATGCTGGGGTCAGAACTCTGGTCCAGGGCCCCGGTGCCGCTGCCCCCATGAGGCCTGACCCGGGGGCGTGTCCCACGGTGAGTGCTGTGGGACAGTCTGTGCAGGGGGCAGAACACGACCTCTGCCCCGTGGGGCTGGGACGCACCGGGGGCCGCCCCGAGGTCTGGCTCGGTGGCTGCCGTCTGTGGTCCCAGCATCCCTCAGACCTCGAGGCCGCTATGGGACGCGGGGGTGGGGGGTGCCCGGCGCAGGGACAGAGCCTCGGGCCCCACCTCTCAGGTGTGCCACTGCCCGGAGGAGGATCTCGAAGCCAAGCCCGCTCTCTATGGGGGCTCCCGAGGCCTCCCGCCCCTCCCCCGGGCATCCTGGGGACCATGCCCCCAGCAGGAAAACTCCGGGAGGGCCCGGGCATGCTTGGTCCCCGAGTCCAGACCACCTCTGTACCCACCGGGGATCCCAGATCGCGCCTGCCCATAGCACATTCCCAGAGAGACTCAACCTAAGGGCCAGTTTTCAAAAGAGCATTTATTTTTAGAATGTGCTCTTAAATCAGATTGCAGCGGCGTAGGTAAATTGCAATAAAAACAGTATAATCCCGCCCGCAAAGAGCCTACTTGGCAAAGTGTCCTTTTGTTCAAAATAAAGTACAAAATGATTTTTTGCACTAACACCAGTGACAGGCCCTCAAGGGTCGATGAGACCAGCTGAGGGGCGCCCCAGCGGAAAATGGCCAGCGCACGCCCCGACTCCAGGGACGGGAGCGCGGCTCGTCTGGGTCTTGTGCCTTCCCAGGGCCCGTGTCCCCGCCTGCCTTCCAGGGAGGGCGGGTAGCTCCAGGGTCGTGAGCTCCCCTCCCAGCAGATCCCGACAGAACTCACCGCGAGCCTCTCGCCAGCCCTCGGGAGTACACAGGGACTCTCCGTGCGGTCACAGCGCATGGGGACTAACAAGCCAAGGGTCCTGTGTGACCGCAGTGTGTCCGGACTTCGAATGGGGACAGCAACAGCTGCAGCAGGAAGCACCCGCCGGGGGGACGCTGAGGCCCCGAGAGGCTGAGGACCCCCGCCCCACGGTCACACAGCAAGTGTGCGGGCAGCTGCCACCTGGCCCTCGCCATCATCCACGAGAGAAGGCACGGGGGTCCTCTCCCCAGACCGCCTCTAAGAGACAGCTAGACGGGAAGGCAGGCCCCTTCGGCCCCCCGGAGCCCCGGAGCGGCAGGCGGCGCTAGGCCACGTGGTCTGCGGGGCTGAGAGTGAGCACAGCCTGCGGCCGCCGGCGTCTCTATGCCCATGGTCCGCTCTGTCACCGGGCAGCGGCCGTGTCGTGGGCGCGGCCGGCACACAGCCAGGCCAGGTAGCGCTGCGTGGCGTGTCCCCTGCAGAGCGCTGTCCGCGCCCTGTTTGGGGCTGAAGTGAGCCACAGCCTGGGGCCTTGACCCCACCCCCAAGTCCTCCCACGACGGCTGCGGCTCCCTCAGACGGCGCCTTCCCGGGGCCCAGGCCTTTGTTTCCGGTGTGTCCTCGGCTTTTCCAGGCAGCCGCTGGCCGGGCGCTGGCTTGGATCCCAGGGCACTTTCTCCTCCCAGGGTGGACCGGTGGCCCCCAGGTCCCCCAGCTGCCTGGGGCCGGGAGCCACACTCAGGGGCCTGTCTTAGGGGAAGGACAGCGGGGTGACACCACACCTGCTGTGTGACCAGGGGCGAGTGCCTCAGCTTCTCTGTGCCTTTGCGTCTTCTCCATAAGGCTGCTGGCCACCAAGCTCTCTGCGTCATGAGAACGGGGCGCCCCGGGCTGGGGGCGGGTCTGGCTCTGCTCTGGGCCCACGGGGGCCACGAGGAGGTAGCCTTGTTGTAGACACAGGTGACAGCATGGTTGAACTGAGTCAAGACAGCAATCCCATTTTGCTAAAGCGTAAGACTTTTGCCTCGCCTTTATTCACAGTGTTTAGAAATGTGTTTTTTTATTCATTTGTCCCCTGTCCTGCTGCGACTTTGATCACAAAGTGATTTCCATAGCCTGTGACCGAGCTGGGGTCGCCGGGCCCGGGCACAGCCGCCGTGAGCCCACCCCCACCCAACACGAGCCACCGTCATCTAACTCCGCACATTCTGCCTTTAATTCCAATAAACTAACAAAGATTCCAGAGATGCTCTCGTTTTAATAGAATGCAGAGTTATAATTGGTGACCTATTTTAAGCAATTTAATTTTCCATGACCTGTTTTCCAAATTAACAGCGCAATAAAGGCCACGTGCTGTGAGTGAGGCCGGAGCCCGCAAGGCAGCCCGGGCCTGCGGCTCTCAGACGGGCCCCGGGCTAGGGTCAAAGCATAATCAGAGACCATGAACAACGGCATCCCAGGGATCTCTAAAATCACTATTGAAAGCCACCCCCGTGCAGAAATCCGGCTGAAATCCTTCCCAGGACTGGAACTCGGGTCCACCCCCAGGCCAGGAGCTAGACCGCCCTCCAGGCCCCCCACACCCCTCAATGCACACGGGACTGGGTGTGGGCAGGGGAGCCTGAGCATCCAGGGACACGGCCACCCACCCTCCCTCTGCAGGACAAGTCCCCTCGGTGCCCTGGACCGCCAGGGATGGGGGAGGAGGAGGGGACGGGGGAGCGCAGCGGGAAGGTGCCCGCTGGCCCCCCTGTGTGCCCCTGGGCCGGCCGCCCCAGACTGGGCTGTGGGAGGCCCAGGAGGGAAGAGCCTGGTGGAACAGAGGCCCTTGGGGTGGCCGGGAGACGGTGCTGCCGGTGTCAGGCCTCCACTCCCCCCTCTGCCAGACGGGGAGGCAAAAGCCCTACCTGGAGCTGCTAGGACAAGGGAGGGGGCAGACAGGAAGTGGTGCCCTCCCCTCCCCTCCCCCTCCTGTCCCTCCCTCTCCCCAAAGCATCCCTCCCCCTTCCTGCACCCACCCCCTTCCCCCTCCCCCTTCTCCCTCTATTTCCTGGTTGCCCAATTCCCACTGGCACCCAAGGGTCTGTTCTTCCCCACAAAGATCCACCCTCTGCTTTTAAATGAGGACAGAAGGCAGTTTCCAAAACACACATACAGAATAAAAAAGCACTTTCGAAAACGGCAGAAGACAAAACACAGTGCTTCTCCAAGTTCACATACAAGACCCTAGGCAACCCCAATTTTCTAGCATCTCTGTTCTGTGGAGTGAAGGTTCCTGTAGATCCTTCCCTCCCCGATCCCTTCAGTCCTGTCCCCACCCCCAAAGACAGCCGAAGCGCCTCCGAGAATCCCTGTGGCCGGACCCCAGGCGACCCGGCTTGGGCAGAGAGGGACCCAGGCTGGAAGCGGCAGGAACACGGGTCACCGGAATACGGGAGACGTGTGGGGAGGGGGCTCCGGGCCCTCACTGCCCAGGACTGGGCTGGCACCGGGGTCTCGCGGGGGCCCGGGCGTGTGCTAACGGGGGAGGAGGGTCCGAGCCCGCCGAGCGGGGAGGGGGGGGGGGGGGGAGGAAGAAGGCCCTTGACGGGGCTCCGCCCAGGTCCTCAGGCCGGGAACCCCTGCTCACAGGAGGCAGGAAAGAGCTCTGCCTCGGGGCCCGCCCACCGGCTCCCGGGCGCCAGGACCCCCAGCTACCTCCCCTCTGCAGGCCCCCCACCTGCCGCGCCTGCTCAGGGAGGAGCGGGGCCGGGACCAGCTCTGGGAGTGAAACAGGGAAATCAGGGCTCCAGGCGGAGGCGGCGGCTCCCCTGACCTTGGGCACCGTTGTCTGCAGGGATGTCCCGGTTAATCCTGCTCTGAGCTGGATTAATGTCCCAAGATAAAGCCTCTGAAGTGACTCGAGCACGGGGCTATTTGTGGTTGGGTCAGGCGGCTATGGCCCCGGCAGGGCTAGAGGTATTAAGTGAGGACCAGTTTCCTGGGGACGACCCGGATTACTGACCCGCGTCCCCCCTCCTCCGCCCTGCTGGCCACCAGCCGCCAGAGGGACATCCCTGCACTGGGCTGCCCAGTGGCCCACGCTTCGGCAGAGCCCAAGCTGGGCTGTGCTCTGCACACCGGGGCTGCGCTTCCCGTGGGAGGGACCTCTGGGCAGCAGCGGCAACCCTTTCCTGGGTCCCCCCCCCGGGAGGTTAGGAGCTTCTGGCCCTTGGTGGTTCACAGGACCCTGCGTGACTTCCGTGCTGGGAGGGTGCCAGGGTCCCCCCACAGCCCACAGAGCTCCTCACACCAGACCGTGCGCTGCAGTCACCTCTCGTAACAAGCAGAGGACACCCGGGACAGAGCGCCTGGGAATGACCCGGGCTTCAGTTGGAGGCTGCACGGGGCGGGGGCAGGGCTCCTGTCCTGGGGCCGTCCACCCGATTAGAGGAACATCCGCCCATGCCGACGGCAGGACCTCCTCAAGGGAGAGGAATCTCCACGCTGCGGACAGTTGTGCCAACCCGTGGCGGGCTCTGGGTCCCGTTCGCTAACATCTTGTGGCATTGGCCGTCCCAGGGCTTGTCAGAAACACACGACCTTGGTGCCCTCGGTCCAGTGGGTGATTCAAGCATACGTTTGTTTGCTGAGTCGCTGCCCTAGGCTTCCGGGATAGGCCGTCTGGGGGGGTGGCTTACAGGGTGGGGAGAGCCCGCAGGAGGCAGCCGTGGCCACTGCCTCACAGCATCATCCGGGGCCTGAAATGACATGCCTCGTGTCCTGCACGTTCCTCTTTTAAAAATAAGAAAAAGGGGCGCCGGGGTGGCTCAGATGGTTAAGCATCTGCCTTCGACTCAGGTCATGATCTCCAGGTCCTGGGATGGAATCCCACGTCCGGCTCCCAGCTCAGCGGGAAGTCTGCCTCTGCCTCTCCCCCTGCTTGTACTCAATCTGTCTCTGTCTCTGTCTCAAATAAATAAATATTAAAAAGAAAGAAAGAAAGAAAGAAAAAAGAAAGAAAGAAAGAAAGAAAGGAAGGAAGAAAGAAGAAAGAAAGAAAGAAAGAAAGAAAAAGAAAGAAAGAAAGAAAGAAGAAAGAAAGAAAGAAGAAAGAAA
>CM052885.1:121112337-121149311 GCA_028534135.1 Potos flavus
AAAATCCAAACGTAGACTGACGCTGCGACCCGGCAACCCCGCCCCAGGCGTGCGTCCGAGAGAAACGAAACACACACCCACGGGAAGGTCCGTGCGCAGATGTGCACAGCAGCTTCATTCACAACGGCCAAAGGTGGGAACAGCCCAAGCGCCTAACACACGGTGAGCAGACGGATAAAGTCCGCTCGCACGAGAGAGTATCGCACGCCGTTACCCGGCACAGCCCCGCGTGGATGGCTCTGGAAAACATCGCGCTGCGAGAGGGACTCCGCGTCGTGCCGCCCTGTTTCTGTGAGCGTCCGGAACTGGGAAACCCCAGGGGACGGAAGGCGGCTCCGGTGGCCCCGGGCTGGGGGGCGTGCAGACCGGGCTTCAGGCTGAGGGGACGGGGGCCGAGGTGACTGCGCGACTCTGCGGACTCCGTGACCACGGTCTCACCGCACGTGCTCGCGGGGGAGCTCAGGGTGTGTGAGCTGCGCCTCCATCGAGCTGTCGTGAAGACACACGACACAGGGAAGGGCGAGCCGGCCGGCCCCCCATTCCTCCCGGGGGGACAGAGGGTGGGGCTGGAGTCGGGATGGAAAACCGGGGCTGGGCCTGGGGCAGAGGGCCACGTGTGCGTATATGTGCGCACACGTGTGTGCATGTGTGCATGCACGTGTGCACGTGCGTGTGTGCGCACAGCCACCTCCCGGTGGAGCATCTCACAAGTGCTGCTTCCCCCCCCCCCCCCCAGATCTGGACACAAATCAGGAGCCACGGGTGTGAACCCTCGTCCCTGAGGCTCTGGAGAAGGCTCTGGGCGCTGCCATCGGAGGCTCCCCATGTTGGGCTCTCCAGGGGCGCCCACGCCTCCTTCCTCCGGAGCACGGCCTTCGGCCTTCGTAGCACAAAGTGGGGCTGGTTGGGAAACGCCTTCCCACCTGCCCGGCCTCGCCCACACCGGGCCGGAGAGTGCAGCCCCTGCCCACCCAGGAGGGGGTCTGGGGAAGACACGGGAGGACACTGGTCTGGGGCCTCCCACTTGCCCCAAGAGCATCTCCATGGTCGTCAAAGCTCGACGCGGTCCTCCATCAGCCCGCGGGAAGGGGCCCACCGCCCTCCACACAGCTGCCCGGGGTCGCGCGTCCCGGGTCCTGTTCCACATCCTATCCTGCTCTCGGGCGCCTGGGCCCCGGGGAGCGAGGTTTGGTCCCCTTCCCTCCCCACTAAGCAGAACTGAGCTGCTGCATAGGTCTGGTGAGACCGGCAGCCGCCGTGTTCCATCGGGAGCCTGGAGCGCGCCAGGCACTCGCCGCCCACGGGGACACGGCGCCTGGGGACGCCCCCTCGGGGGGAGCAGAGACCTGGCCCTCCGCCTGCCCGGCAGCGCTTTGCTCCACTTTGCTGTCGCATGACCTCGATTAAATGTTCGTGCCTGACTTTGGGTCCAAGTCTCTTGATTCCTTAATCCTGACGCACTATTGACGTCAAAGAGTTAAGTTCTTTGATGTCTCAAAATAAAGGAAGTTTAACACATCTCCTCCCCAGAACACTGGCCTCCCCGCGTCCCCTGGGAAGGTAAGCAGACCTCCCACCCGCATCCCGGGGGCCCGGGGGCCCTTGCCGCGATTCTGAGGGCTTCTGCTCCGCTGTGCTCCCCTGGCCTGTCTGGACAGGGCAGACAGGACCCCACGTCTTGGAGGACCACCGTCGGCGCCCAGGAGGGTCCCCTCCCATGCGTGCCTGGCCGGGACCAGGGGCCGTGCTGGGCCGGGCACTGGGGCTGGTCTCGGGGGACGCAGGGCAGGCCTGGGCCCCACCAGCCTCTGCTCAGGACTGCAGACCATTCTAGATGGTTCTGCCAACATCCTTGGTCGACTGGTGTTCCCATTTATTCCTTGTGTTTAGAGAAGACGTGAGGGCCGACCCTCCTCACGTCTTCTCTAAACACAAGGAATAAATGGGAACACCAATCAGAGGCGGTCGCCCCGCCGCTTTCTTTCCGAGGGGCTGATCCCTCAGTGCCCACTGGAAAGCCCTCCCGGGGGGCACAGGTCCAGGGGGAGCAGGGTCGGCCCTTGGTCCTCCGGGGCTCGGGGTGGCCGCCAGGCCCCAGACGCAGGCCCCATGGCAGCACGGGTCAGCTCCCATCCACCCCTGGGTGTGGGCCTGACAGCTCGTTCCCCGAAGCAGAAGCTGCTGTCCTCGCTGCACAGGGTCTGGGCCCTGACATCAGCGTCCCCTCGCCAGCGAGGTACGAGGTGGGGGGTGGGCGCTGCTGAGGACGAGGCCCGTGGGCCCCGCGGAGTTGGGGCTCGGGGACCTGGCTGGTGGGTGGTGCAGCAGGGGTCCGAGGACGTCCCACCTGGACCTCCGCCTCGGCTTCATGCTCACTGTCCCCAAGCAAGGGGTGTGCCCAGACCGAGCGCTGGGCCGGGGAGGCCGGCGCGACGGAGCCCGGCGCATCCCGAGGGCCTGAAGTCTGCTGGTGGAAGGACAGCCCCGTCCTCGCGCACGCCCCACAGACACACGGACACACGCGTGCACACACCACGGCACAAAGACATTCCCGCCCCGGGCTGTGGATTACTGGCTCGGGCTTTAGGGAGAAAGGAAGAGAGGGATGAATCGCTAGGCAACCAGCCAGGGTTGCTATGGCACCTCTGAGAGCAGCTGGGCCCATCGGAGCCGAGTGCGGGCTGTCGGCTGGGACGAGAGGGGACGAGAGGGGGACAAGGCCGGCACTGCCAGCGCAGGGGGCGTCGGAGGCAGACCTCGGCCTGATGAGGACGATGAGGACAGCGCGCCTCGTGAATATTCATCAGGCTGATTGAGGCAAAGCCAATTAACCACTGGGTGGCTCACGGAGTCCTGGGTCCATTTTCTCTGAATGCTGGGTGGCCGAAGGGCAGGCTCCGCCGACTTCCCGCCTGGTCCCGGGAGTGGTCCACGCGGCTAGACTGCTTGGATCTTGCCAGGCCCAGCCCTGACCCCCGGCATCCCGGCCACCCTGCAGTCAGGCCCTGGGGCTGCAGCAGGGTTTGAGTTCCCACCCAGGAGCCAAGAACAGCGCGGCGGGGCTCCTGAAGGACGGGCCCGCTCCCTCCCTCGCCCCCTGGTCCCTGACGGGGGCAGTGACGGAGCAGTGACCACAGCCTTCGCTAGCCTCTCCGTTGTCAGCCCAGCCACTTCCTGGAGCCCCAGGGTTTAGTCTTAGCCCAGGTCCCCAGAAAGCAGAGCCTGAGGCAAGGGTTACACACCGCAAGGCCAGGGACCAGAAACTATGCAAAAGGAACTCTGGAAGACAAGGTGGGCGGGGTGTGTGACTACTGGGCCACCACCTGAGGGCACACTGCGAGGGTCCATCCCAGCTGGATGTCCAGAGGACAAGGACCACCGCCCACCCCAACCCACCCCGAAAAGTCTGCAAGAGAAGGTGCGCCTAGAGCAGACCACGGAAGGGGTAGGTTTCTCTGCCTGGTCCCTCCTGTCTCCCTCTCCCTCTGGCCCGGGTTCACCCCTCGGAAGCCCACCCGTGCACTTCCATTGGTGTCCTCTGGGGCCACTTGGGAAGCCAGGTCCCTCTCCATGGTGTGGCATTTATCCAAATCTGGAGCTTCTGACCACGAGACAAAGGAGGGGCTGGGGGGGCAGGGGTGCAGGAGGCTGGAGGAGAGCGGCGGACTGGGCTGTCTGAACTCTCTTCCACGGCCTCGAGGCTGCTCCCTGGGGGCGTCTGTGCCCCCTCCCCGTGCCCGGTTCCAGAATGCTGCCCCACGCGGGGCTCGTCCTGGGGAAGCGTGTGCCGCCACCTGCAGCCGCCTCTTGGCTCTTTGCACGTGTTCAACGACAGATGCGTCCGTGAGCCCACCCACCCACGCCTGACCCCCTCCCCAGGCTCCAGCCTCGACGGGAAGGGTCCAGGTGCTTCTGTCGCCGCGCTGCTCTGGGCCCAGGGCTCAGTGGGTGCTCAGTGAGTCAGTTTTGGGAACCCCGGCAGCTTCCCAACGGTCCTGGCCACAAAAGCCGGATCCGCGTCATTCTTTACCGTGACAGCAGCCGTAAGCGGGACTCTCCGAATGGCCCCCCAGCAGGCTCCAAGCACAGGTGCGACCCGAAGCCAGCCCGGGCCCGGCCCCGCCCCACCCTCCCCAGCTCCCTGCCTGTGCCAGACCACAGGTGGGTGCCCAGAGGAGCCGGCGGGGAGGCCACATGTTCCCCAGTCTGCGGCCCAGACAGAGGGAAAGGTCTCTGTGGGCTCTGCACACCGCGGAGAGGATGTCAGGTCACTCCCGTCCCGGGCCTGACCTTCCCTGACCAGCTACAGAACCTGAGGGGCCACGGAAGTCTGAACCTCAGTCTCCCCTTCCCCTGGTGTCATCAGGCATCTCACTGTGTCTGGAACAGAGGGGAGACACAGACATGACCTCCACAAATGCCTACCTGATCTCTACCAGAGCCCTGGCTGAGCCCCAGCCGACCCTTACCTGAGCCCTAGCGGAGCCCTACCTGGGCCCTGGCTGAGCCCTGGCTGGGCCCTAGCCGACCCTTACCTGAGCCCCAGCGGAGCCCTGGCTGAGCCCTAGCTGAGCCCTAGCCGACCCTGACCTGAGCCCTAGCAGAGCCCTAGCGGAGCCCTGGCTGAGCCCCAGCTGAGCTCTAGCTGAGCCCTACCTGGGACCTACCTGGGACCTACCTGGTCCCTGGCTGAGCCCTAGCTGACCCTTGCCTGGGACCGACCCGGGCCCTCCCTCGGCTGGGTACTCTGCTTGCCTCTCCCCCATCCCCTGTCCCGCTCTAACCCTACAGACGTCCTGCCAGGCCCCATGCCCTCCCTGCGCGCCTGCTTCCTCCACCTCGGCCCTCTCTGGCCACACTTTCCCAGGTGCTGCCAACTCCCGGCCCGCCCTCGACCCTCAGGCAGGGGGGCGGGTCACTGCCCTGAATCCCCGGGGAATCGGCCCTTCACCCAGCTTCAGGGTGGCCCAGCGCGGACGATGACGGAGGTGCCAACAGGGAAACACACCCGCGGTGTCACATGGAACCTTGGGATCAAGAGGAAAGCCAGAGAGAGACGGAGGGGGGCGGGGTGCTCTGGGAGGGGCCAGATGGACGAGGGTGGGGAGGGACCAGACAGGGAGGCGGGGCCCCTGAGGACGGGGGGCCAACTGAACCCTCGGGAAGCGGGTGGGGGAAAGCAGGCAGAGAGGAGCGTGTTTCCCTGTGGAGTGGACTGCCGGCCGGTGGGGGCTCCAGTGTCCAGGTCAAGGGGGGGGTCCCAGCCCTGGGATGGCAGAGGCGAAGCTGGCCGGGGGACCGTGCCCCAGGCAGGCCTGGTGACAGCTAGGGTTGGGACTGGGGGGGGACATGTCCTGGCCAGTGCTGGGGGCACAGGTGACCCAGGCCACCAGAGAGGAGAGGGCAGGAGGCCTGGGGCCCAACCAGGCCCTGGGGTGCAGGCGCCAGCAATCAGTGCAGAGCCCCGGGGGGGCCTGAGCGCTGCCCCCCCGCCCCGGTCCCGCTGGTGAGGCTGGCAGCCCAGACAGGGCCGCCCCGAGGACCAGAACTGCCAGGAGCCCATTGCACTCAGGGCGGGGCTGAAGTTTTCCAGCCTTGGAGGGACTTCCCAGGGGGTTAGGAAACTGCCCCTTGCCAGGGTCCCCCGAGTTCCCACCACCCAGATTGTGGGGTGTGAGGTTGACAAGTGTGCCCCGTACCCCGCGGCGGGATATGGGTGCATTTCTGCCCCCATCCGCCGTGAGGGCCTTCTTCCCAAGGGAGCGGACGTTGTCGGGGGAGCCCCAGGCCAGCGGGATGCCGTGCGTCCTGCAGGCGGTAAAGCAGGGCAGAGGTGAGGGGCGCCTTCTGAGGGTCCTGACGCCCCCTCCTGCCCCGGAGGGTCCCTCAGCGAAGAGTCCGTCCCAGCCAGTGTTCCCACGGGTGGCCTGACTGAGATCTTCAGTCCCCCCGGGGCCTCGTCCACCACGGAAGAAAGCCGCCACGTGCCCGGACCCTGGAGGCCTTGCCGGCGGTGGGGGCCGAGGGCAGCACCCCTCGGTCCTGCTGTCCCGAAGCTGCCAGGCCTCTGATATTCCGGATCCCAGGGCCGCCCCCTTGGCCCGTTTCCGGACACGTCCTTTCTCCTGGCCCCTTGCCCAGTTCTGGTGGAAAGCAGATGCTCGCGGGTGAGGCCGGACCCTTCGAAATGGGAGAAGGCGGGGCTCTGAACAAAGCCTCCTGGGACCCTCTGACTTCAAAAGTGTGCATTTTCATTAAAAAGTTACCTTTAAAATGAAACATCTATTTTCCCTGAATTCTCTCCCAGCCCAGGAGCAGGGGCTGCTATCGTCCCCATTTCTCAGATGAGAACACTGAGGCTCGTGTGGGTCAGAAGCCCTTGGTGAGGAGGGAACCAGGGGACCCGGAGGCCAGGCCCAGCCCGAGTCTGGACACCGGCAAAGGTGACCGAGCGTGGCCCCCAAGCGCCAGGGGGCGGGGCAGGCCCTGCAGGAAGGTTTCTGGAGGGCGAGGGCGGGCAGGGTTGGCGCGGGTCACCGGATGGGGGCGTCCACGACAGCGCGCGGGCCAGCGATCTCGTGTTCACGATGTCTCGGGAACCTTCCGCCTGAGGAATGATTTACAAGAACATATTTTTGCAGAGACAAGAAAGCAAGCTTAGCATGCCCCCGTCCTCTGGGCACTGGCGGTGAACTGAACCCATTATTTTCATTGCTATTGGCCTCGGCCCGGCAGCCGGACCAGCGGGGGTGGGGAGGGGCTCTGCAGGCAGAAACCGGGGAGGCCTGGCTCTCCCCTGGCCTGGGTCCCCGGCGGGGGTCTGCCCCACGGCTCCTTGTGGAGGAGGGCAGGGGGCGTGTCGCTGAGAGCTGGGGTGCGGCCCCCCGGGGCCTTGTCCACCCCGGACGGTCCAGCAGGCCCGGCCCAACCCCCCACCGTCAGAGCAGAGGGCGCAGCTCCCCTCCTCCCACCGTGACCTGTTTTCAGGGACTGGGGGATCCTGCCAACTCCTCTGCCTGGAGCAGAGGCCCAGAAGCCCATCCCGGTGTGGGGCCTGGGGAGGGGTGGGCGGCTCCTTGGGGCCGAGCCCGCGAGCAGCGCGACCCTGCGGTTGTTGGCCTTTAGAGTGAGAGGAAGCGACCGTCCAGGTCGGCCCCAGGGGTCCGAGTCACAGGAGGAGGCCCCCCCTGCTCACAGGGAGACGCCAGGGGCAGGGAGGGCGCTCCGGCCCCCAGGGCTGCACGTCCAGGCCCGGCCCTGACCCACTGTCCCGCGTGATGCGTGTGTCTGAGTCAGCAATTGCCTTCCCCGGAGACAGGGCGGCGGCCCAGCGTAGGAGAGGGGGGTGCTAGGAGGACAGCAGGGAGAGACCCCGGGTGCAGTCCCTGTCCTCGCGTCCCCGGCGGCGAGTCCCTGTCCCTGGAGCACAGCCCTCCAGCGAATGTCCAACGTCTCCTTCATGGCACTCCTGCCCCGTGAGACCCTGGAATCCCCCCAGAGAGATGCTCTGTGCCCCACGGCAAGGTTCCCACAGCAGGACAGCGGCCTTCGGATCGCCGACCAGCGCCACTGCTGTCTGAGCCGGCGGGTCCCTTATGAAGCCTACTGCCAGGACGGGAGGGAAGAGACACTGAGGCAGAGTCCCAATGCTCCGGCTCAGAATGAAACCCAGCCACGGACCCTCGGCCCACCGGAGGGGCCGCCGCAGACACGGGGTCACATCCTGGGGCTCGCCCACACCCCGCCAGGACCCAGCACCCTGCGGGCGATGGCCGCAGTCACCCCTCCAGCTGAGGAAGGAGGCCCCTTGCCACACGTCGGGCATGCCGGGCTCTGGCTGCCCCGCTCCTTCTTGCACGGAGGGAATGACTCTTCCTCCCTGGGGAGGGTCCCGAGAGAGACCCGCTCTGTCTGGAGACCCCGAGGCTCGAGCCCCCATGGAGGAGCCGGCCTGGTTCCCTTCCAGGCACAGCCGGGCGGTGCAGCTGGACCCCCGCCCCTCAGCCCTCGGCTCCCTCCTCCTCCTCCCCTACTGCCCTACCTGGAAGACGGATGGGCTCGGAGGCCCGGCTCTCAGGATGTGGGCACTGCTCGCCATCATTACCGCGGCAGGATGGGAAGCAGAGCTGGGAGTCTCGGGTGCTCCCTCCCCGCGGTGACCCCAGGGTCAGCCCTGAGCTTCTGCAGAGCTACCTTCCCAATCTGGGGCCCCTGGAGATGGAGGCAGGGCGCCCAGCCCCACTCACCGCCTTCCTGCAGGAACAAGCCCCGAGCGCTCGGAGACACTCTCCTCTGGGGGCCCGGCCACTGCTGTCACACGGCGCTTGGAAGGATGCACCAAGCCATGGGACTCCTCCCCCAACTGCCTCACCCTGCCCCCACCCCCACCTCGTGGTCTTCCGCGGGGAAGGCCCCTGCCTCCCTTTCCATGCAATCTGAGTATCAGCGTTGTCTACCCCCCCCTCCTCGGCCCCTGAAGGGGAGCCCGGGGAGGCGTCTTGGGGCACGGAGCCTCTCGCTCTGCCGTGGCCAGCGGGAAAACCCGCCACGAACTCAGTCCTTGTAGGGAAGGCCGACCGGCCAGAGGCAGAGGCGCCTGCGGGTGACGTAGGAGAGTCTGGAAAGGGGCAGCTTGTACAAGGGGGTGGACAGGCGCACGAGGACTCCTGGCATCGAGGCTGTCCCCTCCCCGCAGGCCAGAGACACATGGGGCAGCAGGCCCCTGGACAGAGCTGCTGTTGTCCGTCCGTCCGCAGGGACAGGGCGCCCGCAGGGAGGGCGCGGGGGAAACACTCCGCCTCCGCCCTCAGGTTGGCTCGTGCCTCCCACGGCCATGGGCACCTGGAGGCCAGAGGCGCAGGGCCCACCGAGGCCGCCGCCGAGGGCAGGGAGTGGAGGACAGAAGCTGCACGCGGGAGGGCCGATAGCAGAGCTTAGCCTCCTTCACACCTTGGTTGGAGGTAGTGTCTGAGACACTCTCGGAAGGAGGGTACAGCGAGCGAGAAGGCTCGGAGAGGCCCAGCGCCCACAGCTCACGTCCAGGGCCATCCCGGCCTCGGCCCCGGCCCAGCAGCCGCTCGGCCCCCTGCGGGCTCCCAGGAGGGCCCCGGGTTAGTGTCCACCTGCGCTGCCGCCAGCAACAAGGACGGGGCCCCGGGGCCCCACGGGCAGCCCGGCAGCCCTGTGCCCACGCCAGGCACACCTCCCCCCGGGCAGGCCTGGGTGGCAAGCAGCAGTGTCTAAAGTCACCTGCTAGGACATGGAGCCGGGGGCTGACTCAAGCCTTCTGGGCAGAAGCAGCCAGGACCCCCAGCCCGGCGCTCGGAGGCCCCTTGGCACAGACACACGCCCGCGTTCCTCCTGGTCTCTCTCGTTCGCTCTTGTTAAGGACTGTCCTTCGGAAGAGCCCTACGCCAGCACGGGGAAATCACGACCATGTGCCCTATGAACAGGCACCAGGAGAGCCCAGGCCTCCCTGGACGCCGCGGACATCGACAGCCCTGGGCGACGCAGGCCAGCCGGCACCGAGGGTCCTCCTGCACATGCCCGGCCACCAACCTGGGCCAAGCCCAGGCTCCTTCGTGCATGCCCCTGCCTCCCCTCTCCACTGCCGGGCAGGCCCCCGGCCCCACAATCCTCCCCACACCTTCGTGCTCTCCTCCCCGAGCGGCCAGGCACATGACCCGGCTCCCTGTCTGCCCCTGGGCCAGCAGCTGCTGCCACGCAAAGCCCCTGTACCCCACCCCGCGTAACAGGTGGGGGGGGCTCTCGTGCCCCTCCTCGGGGTCCGCACTGGTCAGACTGGGTAGCTGACTTTCCTGGGGTCCACTGTCCTGCTCAGTGCCAGGGACCAGGGCTTGTAGGCACCTCCAGCCCCCTCCCCAAGCCTGGCTCCCACACACTGGGGGCTTTCTCCCGGGGGCAAGGACATTCCAGACATTTTTCCCCGCAGGGGACACTTCCTGCGACATTTGACTTACAGGGCGGGGGGCATCCCTGCCCCAAGAGCCCCTCCAAGGACCTCACGTTCCTGCCAGAATCACTCATGAGACGCAGACGGCTGGTCCCCGGATGAAGGTGTGGATTAGGGAGGAAGAGGGAGCCAGAGACTCTCAGAGGTGGAGAGGGGGCCAGGGTCAGAGAGGGGACGAGGGTGGGGTGACCGGGACAGAGACGAGGAAGGAGAGACAGGCGGGGAGCAGAGCCGTAGGAGAGGAGAGACTCTGGGACCAGCGGTGGGGGGACAGGGACCTGGATCTGGCCGAAAGGCTGGGCCAGCAGAAAGCCTCGCCATCCCTTCCCAGGACCAGCTCCGGCCCCGTCAGCCCAGCTGCGGAGGCTCCTGCTGCCCCCAGGCCACTTGCCAGGACCCCCAGCCTTCCAGGGTCCAGGTGTGGGTGGCTCAGGCTCCGGGGCCGCTGTGGTGGGACGCCCTTGCGGGGCCTGAGAACCGAGGGAGAAGGGGAAGCAGTGGGGGGCCCACGGAGCAGGCGGGGCAGGCCACGTCCTGCGCTGAACCCATTCTGCCTCATGATGGGGGAGAGGGCCTGGCTGGGGGGGCACTGCTAAAGGGCCGGAGGAAGTTGGGGGCTGAGGGCCCGGCGCCCCTGCTCCTCACTCAGAGGTCGGGTTGGCCACCAGGGGGAAGCTGTCCTTCCTCACCTGCTGTCCACTGGCCGTGTGGCTGCAGGCAAGGAGGAGGAACAAAGCAGAGGCCCCTGCCCCTGAGCGGACCCGGGGGACAAAGAGCCCCACCGGGGCCCAGGCTGGCCTCATCCCTCCCGAGGAGACACATACCCAGCTGTGGGCAGGGGTCCCCTGGTGTCGCTGTCCCTAGCTCTGCAAGACCCGGGTTCCGGAGGAGTGTCCCTTCCAGGGTGTCCTTGTCCACGGGGTCCCGCATGCCCAGCTGGGCCCCGCGGCCAAGGACCTCTGACTGCTCGCGGCTGGTGAGTGAGGCCTACAGGCCCTCTGGGAACCCTGGGGAGCCCAGACCCTGGACACCTGTTCGGGCCTCCCAAGTGCTTGCCCTCACCCCCATCTGCCCAGGGGTCGTCCGCAGACACCAAGACGTGAGGTGAGGCCCGTGGGGAATCGCTCCAAAGCCAGGCCCCAGCCCCGCAGGGTGGGGAGGCTAGCCCGGGGGCAGGGGCTGGCAGCGCTGGTGGGGAAGGAAACCGGCCTTGTTTCGGCTTCCTAGCTGGGTGGCCACAGAGCTGCCTGGAGCCTCAGGGAGGGCCGGCAGGGGCGCCTGCGGAACAAAAGGCCTGTTCCCGCCACTGGCTGGGCATCCAGCCTCCCCTCGCGGCGCCCCGGGACCAGCACACGGGCGTCCGGGGCGCTCTGCCTGGCCCAGCCCAGGTGCAGCACTGACTTACCTGGTCCCCCGCAGAACCCCTGCTGCCCCACAGCCCTCGGGCCCCGTGACCAGTCCTTCAGGGATCGGGGTGGAGCTGCTCTGGGCTGTGGGGCCCTCGGTCAGTCTGTCTCTCCCGGTGGGGCTGGGCGGGGCCAGGGAGGAGGGAGCGAGGGGGCGGGAGCAGCGGGGAAGGGGCTGTGGCCTCATCTCCCTGCGGGGCCCCTGGCCCCTGAGTGGCCTGCCCCATTGTGTGCCTGGCCGGGCTCACAATCACAGCCTTTGTGGTGGCCTCTCCCACCCAGGGGAACTCGAGCGTGGCGGGGGTCCTGGCCCCCCACCGGCTTCAAAGGGCAAGCTCCTCCTCCTCATATGGGCCGGCCGTCCAGACCTAAGCGGGGGACAGGTGGCTAGCCCCTGGCAGAGACGGAGCCTGGTCCTGGGGGCAGGTTTTGCTGTGGGTTCCCCCACCTCCGAGTCCTACAGGCTGAGGCAGCCAGGCAAAGCACGCTCTGAGCACGTGGGGGCCGGAAATACCCCAGGAGGAGCCGTGAGCACAGGGGCCCCTCTCCTCCAGGCCCCTGCCGCGCCTCTGGGAGCCTCGGTCTGGCTGTGGGGGGAAGGGGGAGGTCCTCCCGGCACTGGGGGCAGGACTGGGAGCTTCCCTCAGGGGAAACATCACTGGTGCCTGGTGGAGGGGAGCTGGGCCTTCCTGCGGAGGGCAGGTCTGTGGGTGGGGGCCTCCAAGTCAGAGTTGGAAGCTGCGGACCATGTTGTGGCTAGAGGGGACCCAGGGCCGGGAATGGGCTTGGAGTCCTTTGCAAACTGTCCCCTCCTCCCTTAGGCTGGAAGCCTCAGCCTCCCCTCCCTAGGCTTCAGCTGCGCTCCCGCTCTCCCCCTGCGGGTGGTAAGACCCCCGTCCCCCCCTCCCCCACCTGGGAATGGGGCAAAGGTCAAGCAGCCCAGAGCCAGCGGTTCCCAGATGTGGCCACGGCCCCACCCCTTCTGGAGGAGCGACAAGCCTCGCGCCAGGAGGGGCGGGGGCGGGTGACGAGGCAGCGGGAGCCGGGAGGGCGGGGGTTCTTCACCGGTTTCTGTGGGTTCGTTTAATCCCACGCCATTCGCCATTCACAGGCTTTCGCGGAAGGCGGAGGGGAGAGAAGGGGGAGGGGGTCTTGGCCCACGTCCCGCCCCCAAGAAGACACCTGACCTGTCTCCAAGTTGCCGGCCCGTGTCGAGAGGGGCCTTTGTGCGCAGGGAGGCGGCTGCCCGGAACCCGCAGCCCTGCGCTGGCCCGGCTGCGCCCTTCACTCCCAGCCGGGGAGCTTGCAAATAAATCCACAAACACACAGTCTTGTGTGCCGGGGAGAAACTGCGGCGTGGGCAGCAGCGGAGAGCAGGTGCGGGGTGCCGCGAGGCTGGGGCGCGGAGAGGCTGGGCCTGCGCCCGCGGAGCCGAAGGGAGCACAGACCCACGCCGGGGCCTGGCAGCAGTAAGTTGACTTTTACGACGCCTTCGGAGCCTCCAGGCCCATCAAGAGGGTCCCCACCAGACGGGGGAAGAGGGGCGGGCAGGGTGGAGGCTGGAGGCGGGCTCCCTTTCCCACCCAGCACCCACTGGTCAGCTCCGCCCCCACGCCCAGGGCGGCCTTTCCTCCCGGAGGGCCAGGCTGATGTGCCGCTGGTTACTGCAAACCGAAGGGCCGAGCCTCGGTGCCCAGGACTCTGAAATGTAAAAATGGCAAGAGGAGAAACCTGCCGGCTGCGCAAAAATCTGGTCTGATCCAAGAGGAGAGCAACACCCCCACATCTGCCCTGCCCGCGGAGAGGAGACAGAGTGGCAGTGCAGCACTCGGCCAGGGAAGGGAGAGGGTGGGCGAGGGGCGGTGACCCTCCCCGGGCCCAGGGGGAGCCAGCCCGCAGAAGAGGGATCCCAAAGAGAATCTGGGTCCATAAACCTGAGGAGCACCCCCCCGCCGCCCCTTAGAATGTAAACAAGCTTCAGGGAGCTAGAAGCCAGAGGAAGCCAAGGGCGGAGGGTGGCCGTCCGCCCTCGCCCCCCGCCTGGACCCCGACATCCCACGGGCGAGGGCGGGGCGAAACGTCCAGATTCAAGGCGGGAGTGAGGTGGGTCAGGGTTCGGCTTCAACACCATGGACAGCGGACCCCCTGCAGCCGCAGGAGCAGAGCCCGGGCCACCATAGGGGGGATGGGCCTCCTCACCACGCTGACACAGTCCCTGTGCTTAAAGTGCCAGCTGCCCTGTGTCCCCTGCCCTCCACCCGCCAGTGAGTGTCCAGCCTGCGTCCAGCTGTGGCTGTGAGCCCCACAGTTTTGGGGCGCCATCGTGAGTGTCGGGCTAGGGGTAGGCAAGGGTTCCATCTCCGCGTGGATGAGTGCGTTGGGGGGGACGCTGCACGTCTCATGCTAGACAGAAGGGCTATCCTGACCCTGCAGAGGACAAGGAATTGCGGCTCTGAGGGTCGGGATGGAGCTGCACCAAAGGGGGAGGGGCGTCCTGCTGGGTTGAGGAGGGGGTGGGGGTTGGGGACAGCACCACTTCAAGTCCCAACCCCCCTCCCAGTGGGCTCTCGGCGGCCCCCTCAGTGCTAGAGAGGGCCAGGAAGGAAGGAGGCAGGACTGAGCACCCCAGGTGGGAGGTCAGTGGGCTCTGCTCCAAGGGCAGATGGCCCCGGGCCTGGCCGGCCTGGAGGGAAGGAGAGGGGAGCAGAGGCCTGGGCCTGCGGCTCCCTCACGGTCTGCACAGGAACAAAGGCCCATGGGGGAGGCCTGAGTTGGTGTGGCTTAGGGAAGCATGGGTCCTTGGCCCAGAGGAATGGACCAGGGACAGCCCTCGGAAGGGCTCCAACCAGAGGGCAGGCTGGGAGGTGTCGCCCGGGATTCCAGGGCTCCCACTCCGGAGGCAGTGAGAGAGGAGCAGTGTTTGATGGGAGGGGGTCTCTGTCTCCCTCCTCCAGCGAACACTTTGGAGGGCCGCACCAGCGCCTGCGGCCCCCGCTCTCTCCGCAAGTCCCCTCCCGCCTGCGGAGGACGGTTTGTGAGCTGAGGGCAGGGGGTGTGTTATGGGGGACAGTGGAGGAGCCTGGCCTGCGGGGAAAGCCTGAGGGCGGAGGTGTGTCTGCGGGCGCGGCTCCGGTGTGGGCCGGCGCGGCCTGGCTGCGGGCTGTCAGCGTGCGCCCGGAGGCGCTGCGGCTGCAGGAGGAGCGCTCGAGCGCGGCGGGCGGGGGAGGCGCTTCCGTGGGCAAACGTGTGGCCGCAGGGCGCCGGGCACGGTCGAGGGCGCCCGAGGGCGGCGTCCGGGTGAGCGGAGGAGCGCGTGGGGCGGGACGCGGTGAGTGTGCGCGGGAGGCACCGGGCGCGCAGTGCGTGTGTGCGTGTGTGCGCGTGTGCGCGTGCCCCGCAGTTCTCAAGGACACCTCGGGGAGGCGGCGGCGGAGCCGGTGTCGGGGTGACGTCACCGCGCGCCCCAGTATAATCGCCCGGTGCCCGAGCCCAGCGCGGATACGCGCGGAGGCAACTGCGGCGGCGGCGGCGGCGGGCGCGGGGACAGTCGCGCCCGGGGCGGCCTGGCCGAGCAGCAGCGGGGCGCCCACCGCGCTGACCCCGCGGACGCTCGGCTCCCAGCGGGCCTGCGGCGCTCGTGGACTTGCCCGGCTCTTTTCGCGGCGTTCACACGCCCTCCTGCGCCCGGGGCAGCGGCGTGCGGGGCCGGCGGGCGCCGAGGAGGAGGCGGGAACGGGCGGCGCTGGGAGTGGAGGCGGCGGCGGCCGAGGAGCGGCAGGCGGCGACAGCTCCGGCCCGGGACGGGTAACTGCGCTGGGGGCCGGCCGGGGCGGGCCTGGCCAGCGGCCTCTCCGGGTCTCCTGTCTCTCCACCAACGGCTGGAGCGCCTTCTCCCTGGCCCCGCGCGCGGGGACGACGAGTCGGCTGGGTTGAAAAAGACACTAGTGTTCATCTCTGAGCATCGAGATTCTTTCTTTGAACCGCACTCGTTGCGCGCTCCTGGGTCGGGCAGGGAGGGGACGCAGCAGGGGGAGACCGGCTGCAGAGAATCCGACGCTGCCCAGTCGGAGCGGGCTCTGCACCTCTCGGCGGCCCGCGGGGGGCGGCCGGGCGCGCACACGCTCGCTCACCACCGCGGCTCCCGCTCCTCCTCGCCGAGATGCCATGGCCTCCAGGCTTCCGGGCCGCCCCCGAGGGGCTCGCTTGGGGCCCCCTCCCTGCTGCGGAAGGGAGAGAAGAGTGGGCTCCTCAGAGTTGGGGGCGGATCCGGGCTGGAGTCCGAGGAAGCCCCGTCGGCGTGGCGCAGCGCCGCCGCCCCGCCCGCCCCCCGCCGAAGACGCCGGAGCGTTCGCGGCCTTGGGGCGAGGACCCCACGCGAGCCGGAGCCGCGGCCCCGACCCCGGCCCGGCCGCCCGCCGCTGCCTGAGGGCCCCTCTGCGTGTTCACAGCGGACCTTGATTTAATGTCTATACAATTAAGGCACGCGGTGAATGCCAAGAGAGGCGCCTCCGCCGCTCCTTTCTCATGGAAATGGCCCGCTAGCCCGGCCAGCGCGGTGCCCCTCCCGCGGGAGGAAGGCAAGCCCGGCCCCCGGCGGCCCCTCGCGCCGCGGACAAATCCGGTGAACAATGCGCCCGCCCAGAGGGCGGCCCAGCTGCCGGGCCGGGGACCAGGCCGCGGGACACAAAGGGGCCCGCTTGCCTCGGGCGTCACGGGGCGGGTGGGGGTGACCGAGGGGAAGCCTGTGGTCCGGACGGAACTGCGGCCACCCGGCCTCGGCCCCCGGCCACGTGCGACCGCAGCACGGGGCGCGAAAGGCCCGCGGCAGGCGGCGGGGTGTCCGAGGAAGAGCGGAGGCCGGGAGACAAAGAGAGGATCCGCGGGGAGCGGCGGAGCGGGGGGTGGGGGCGCGCGCGGGGGGTGCGCCGTGTGCCAGGAATCGGCTGTCTGGAGCTAGGGGGGCTCTGGGGAGGTCGGGCCACCACGCGGGCGGGTCGGGGCGCTGTCCGCGGTGCTGGCGGTGGGCCGGCCCCGCGGGACAGGAGCGCCACGGGCGCGGGGCCAACTGTGTCCCGAAGGCCACTCGCCCCAACTGCGGGCCCCGCTGGGCAGTTGCCATGGCAACGAGGGAGGGGGTGGGGTGGGGTCTGAGGTTGCTGCAAAGTCTGTCCTTCCTCAGTCCGCTCAGCCAGGGGGTCGCGGCGGCCTGCACTGAGCTCCTGGAACGGCCTCCCAGCCCCGGGGAGGTGACTCCAAAAAGGATGGGGGAGGGGGGGACGAGTCTACACCTGCGTCCAGGCTTCAAACCAGGACAGGTGTATGCGCCCGACCGCATCCCTCCCAAAACCTCACTCTGGACTACGCGGGCCTCGGGCACGCGAGGCTCCGCAGCCGAGGGGGAGGGTGGCAAGCCCCTCCCCCACCATCTGCAGCCGCAGTGACACCCACTCAGGTTTGCTGCAGGCATTTTTTTTTTTTCTGTCCTCAGGAGCCAGCGCCACCTGCTGGTGCCCTGGCAAGCGATCTGTGTGGGCTCCTCCTGCCTCCCCTTCACCCGCCAGGCTCCCCCACCCCTGCCAGCACCTCGGGTCACTCAGCTGCCTCTGCCTCGGGGCAGACAGGCCCTCCAGCCACGGTCAGTGCAGGACGCGTCACGGGCACCCCTTCCTCTCTGCAAGTCCCCAGGCCAGGCTGTGCAGCTGTGCAGGCTTTCCTCCTAAAGCCTGGGCAGGGGCTTTGGTCTCCCCAAATCCTCCCTCGGCAGGGTCCCGGAAACCAGCACAAAAGGGACCACATAGATTTCAGGGTGTGGCCCCTCACCCCCCCCCCCGGTCCCCTCTGGCTGCAGGGCAGGACGCCCGCCTCCCCCAGCTCTTTCTCTGCTCAGACATCCAACCTGTCCCTGAGATGCACACTTCAGGCACAAGAAGAAGTCAGGGGACCCCATCTTCCCACCTCTGCCCAAGTCAGGGTCACTGCAGACGCCAAGGACAGAGTCCTCTAATCTCCTGACCCCCCCCCCGGAGAACAGGGAAGCAGCACGGTGGCCCCAGTGAGCTTCAGCCTGACCATCGCGCAGAGGTGACCCCACCGCGCTGATCCTGCACTTGGTGGCCGCTTCTCCTTCCTTCCCCTGAAGAGGGTGCAGATAGTACCCCCAAAGGCACTTCTAGGCTGAGGGGACTCAGGGCCACTCCAGAGCAGCACTGAAGGGACTGGGGGTGCAGCCCTGGGTCTGGGTGTCCCTGCTGGGCGTGAAAGGAGTGTAGCCCTTGTCCAGTCTGAGCTTTCTCTTGGGGCTGCTCAGAACGTTCTGGACAGGCAGAGTGGACGTTCCTTCCGAGGGAAGGTGGCCCCTGCGTCCCTGGCTCTCTGGACCAAAGATGAGGCCGGGCTTTGCGCTTCCCGCTGCTCTTCCCGGGGACTTGGCTCCTGATGGGGAGGAGGAGGACCCCTAGAGCTGAGGGACGGCCCTAGCACTTTCCCCCGGGGTCGGTCAGTCTCTGCTGCGGGTCCCCTAGGAAGAAGACGGGGAGCTCTGTCCTTCTAGAACCTTCCTGCATAGGAGCCACAGAGCACGTGCAGCCCAGTGCTCTGCATGGGCCCAAGGTCTGCAGGGGTCTCGGGGCCGGGAGGGCCGTGTGCCGGGGGCAGAGCCTACACTTCAAGGGCTGAGCCCAAAGCCTGCACTCTGCACCTAGCTTAGCACCGCCTGTGCTCAGCCTCCCCCCTGCTCACAGGGGCTCACGTACACCCACACGCAGACCCCTGAGCTCACTCCGGAGGAAGTGCTGGGCTCCGACTAGTGCTGAATGACCCCGAGCGCCCGGCCCGCAGGATGCCCCCTGTGCAGGCGCTAGGGAGTCACCCCAGGGCACAGCAAGCTTGCAGGAGTGCTCAGAACACCCCGAGATCAGGCTAGGCACCAAACTGGGGTCCAGCTCAGGGCTCCCCAGCAGGGGCCACCTCCCAGTGTGGGGCCAGTGAGGAGGACATGAGCAGATGGCAAGGGAACCCCCCCAATTTGGCCTGCCAAGGCTCTAACCCTGCAGAAAGGACTTCTCCACTATGAATAAAACCTAGTACGCTGCCAAGGCTGGTGCTGGCCACCCATAGGCCCCTCCCAAACTTATCCAGGTGTCCCTCTGGACTTTCCAGCACCAGCCACTCACGAGGCAGCCAAAGAGGGTGGTGCTGCAGGGCCAGAGTGGCCACTTCCCCCACACTTGGGTCCCCTGGCCCTGCCTCCCTTGGCCTTGCTCTGGCCTCACCTCCCAGGCAGGGCCCCCTCGAGGCCAGGCCCCAGGCAGGCCTCTGGTTGGGCCAGATTGGGAGCTGGGCTCTCTGAGCCGTTTGCCCCTAAGCCTGGACACTGGTAGTGGGCGATCCCACAGAGTGCAGACCCTCAGCAGCCCTGCCTCCACCTCTAGGCTCCCGGTACCCGGGAGGGGCAGGGTGCAGGGTAGCGATGTCTGGGGGGAGCTAAGAGTCTGGAAATAAGGGTGAAGGGTTGCTTCCTCTCAGAGAGGACTTGCACAGACCATCCTGGCTCCCTTGTGGGGAGTCAGCAGCAGCCAAGACAAGATTGGCCACAGAGATGGACACACGCCTGCCCTTCCCAGGCCTACACACTTAGCTCTGCCGGCCGGGCTGATCCCCAAACCCACACCACCCAGGGCGCTTGCAGCAGGAAGGCAGGGGTGGGACTCTCCCTGTGTTGGACAACGGGCACCAGAAATGATTCAAAAGAGGCCCTTCGGCAAGCCATTCCTACAGATTCTCTGATGGCGGCGGGGCCCGCTGAATACGAGGGCAGCCAGGGCCGAGGAGCTGAACAAGAAGGAAAAGGACAGCCCCTCCAGGCAAGGGTCTGCTCACGGGGGTGCCGAGCCCCATCTCAGGAGCTCAGCCATATTCAGCAGGTCCTTTCTAGCTGCCCCGAGGTACCTGTGGGTCCCTGCAGCCTCTCCTTCCCCCTCCCCGGTCTGGGGCCCCCACGGCCTCCAGGCAAGACTAGACTTCGGAGTCACCACCGGTGGGGAACTCTGCATTGCAGTCCGCCCGCTGTGTACGCCAGGAGCTTCAGACACTCGGGAGGGCGCCTGCGCTGTCCTCCAAACCCTTCTACTGAGCCCCCCAGGCTGGGACCAACACCTGGGCGCGACCCCAGGCAAGTCCGGCCCTGTGGACAGAGTCTGCACACCACGGCCACGGATGACCCGCAAGAACAGGCTTGGGACACTCCCAGCCCTGGACCGTGCCCTGTCACGGCTCACAACGTGCACAGTCCTCACTCCGCAGCAGGCAACGGTGCAGGCCCGCCCCGCACACCCGGCTCAGCTAGACCTCCCAGTACGGTCAGCACAGAACCCTCCATCCGGCCCCTGCATAGACCTGGATCTGTCACTGGACCCTCCTGCAAGGGCCTGTGCGCACGTGAGGGTGCCCGCGGGATTCTGGACCTGGACAAGGTCCCTCTGGGGCCCTGCACAGACAGCGGAGGCAGCCTCTCCCTGCTGGGAGATTGCCCCTTGCCACGCCACCTCAGACCAGGGCAGGAGGAACACCCAGGCCCACACAAGGGGAGGCCCCTCTCCACCTAGATGCTCTTCATTCATTCATCTGACAAATATTTTTGAGCCTCTCATAGGGACCAGGTGCCTCCAAGAGCTGGGACCCTGATGGGTAGAGGGTAACATGGGTTCCTGCACTCCTCCCAGGAACCCGGCTGAAACAGAGCCTGGGACAGAGTGGGAGCTTCTTGATGACAGGAGACAGGAGGGTGGGCCCCCAACAGCCATCACACGTGAGCAGTCTCAGGCCTCACCCAACTATTTCACCTCCCTGTGCCTCCGTTTCCTCATCTGTGGCTGGAGAGTGAGCTCAGATGTGGCCACTCAGTAAATAAGCAGTTATCATCACCACCATCATCATCTTCACCACCACCATCATCACCATCTGCACTGTCATCATCACCACCATCTTCTTCACCTTCATCATCACCATCAGTACCATCGCCACCACCGCCATCATCATCACCACCATCACCATCATCACCACCATCTTTATTACCTTCATCAGCACCATCACCACTACCACCATCACCAACACCACCATCATCACCTTCATCATCACCACCATCATCACCATCACCACCATCACCATCATCATCATCACCACCATCACCACCACCATCATCTCCATCACCATCATCCCGAACACCACCATCATCATCATCACCACCATCTTCATTATCTTCATCATCACCATCACCGCCATCATCATCACCATCACCATCACCATCATCATCACCACCACCATCACCATCATCACCACCATCTTTATTACCTTCATCAGCACCATTACCACCACCACCATCACCAACACCACCATCACCATCATCACCTTCATCATCATCACCATCACAACCATCACAACCATCATATCTCCATCACCATCACCACCATCATCATCATCACCATCATCACCACCATCTTCATTATCTTCATCATCACCATCACCATCATCATCATCTCCATCACCACCACCATCATCATCACCACCACCATCATCACCACCATCTTCATTATCTTCATCATCACCATCACCATCATCATCTCCATCATCACCACCATTATCATCACCACCACCATCATCACCACCATCTTCGTTACCTTCATCAGCACCATCACCACCACCATCATCACTACCATCGTCATCACTACTATCGTCCTCACCACCACCATCCTCATCAAACTCACAAGGTGAGGCCATTAGAACCCCCTCTGGCTGGTCCTGTTTTTAGCTCCCTGAGGCAGTAGGGGCAGGTGAGCACAATGAAGAGGATGTAAACCATTGTAACTGCCACTGAAAGGTCACTCGGAAAACCCATGTGCTCCTGGAAGGGTGACCACATGCTGAGGATACAGGAAAGGCAGTGACGGGGTGTAGATGAGAGCTGAGTGGTAAAGTGTAGAGCACTCAGTGACAGATGGCCGGGCGTGTGATGCTTAGGTCCCTGACCCCACATGAGGACAGCTGTCCTCATGCCACAAAGGCCCCCAGCCATCGCTACCCAAGCAGCCCCAGACCCAGCTTACCCCTGAGCAACTTCCAATGTCCTTTCCTCACAACCTTCCAAAATGTCAGGAAAGATCCCTGTCTTGGCACCCAAACTGCACCCCCCAAACCACTGCACACCCAGATAGTGCAGAACCCTCTCGGGGCAACCAGGTTTTGCTTCCTGGTTTAGAAGGCTTGGTGGCCATCCTTCTCCGAGCCCGTCTGCTCAAAGATTGGAGATGGTGTCCTAAGAGCCCACAGAAAGGCCTGTCTCCAGCTAAATCCCACTTTCCTGTTGTACAAAGAACCCAGCAGCCAGGTGGCGGGGAAGGCAGGACTCCCCCCTAAAGGGCCCGTTTGTCTGGCATCATTATCATCTTTACAACTGAGTGTCGGCGTCACCAGGGCCGTGCACACATGTGTGTGCATGCATGGCCATGAGTGTGCACATGTTCACGCCTGTTGGGATGTGCATGGCTACATGTATGTGCACACTTAAATTTATTTCCATGCCCACGTGTGTGTGTGCATCTGTGCATTTATGTGTGTGCGCGTGTGTGTATGCACCCGGAGCACAGAGGGCAGCCTGAGGCGGGGAAGAGCCAGCAGCCCTGCTGGGCCTCTGGACTCCCAGGGGCTCTGGGCTCTGCTACCCGTCGCCTTTGCCCATGCTCTGATGGGAAGGCTCTCCTCCTACCCACCTCACCCGCTCCCCACATCACCTCCAGACCTCAACTTGACATTTATTTTCTGGAGGCTTCCCCGACTACCCAAGGACAGTCATCAAAGCCCAGTGTCCCCAGGGCACAGTCTCTCCTTTCTTCATTTCCTTATTCCTCCTCCTCCTCACCTGGGGTCCTTCACTGGCCACCAGGCCTGGGGACTGGCCAAGAGACGCCGACCGGAACCCTTGCCATTGTTCCAGGCTGCTCAAAGCCTACCTTTCTCTCCAGGCAGGTTCTGCCCTCCAGGCCAGGTAGGGCCTCCCCCAACCCCACCCGTGCCCACCAGGGGGCACCCCTCGATGGCCAGTAAAACCACGGACACAGGCAAAAACAGGACCAGCTCTGCACCAGGAGTCCCCCAGAAGGCTGGGACCCCAGCCCTGGCTCTCGGGGATGGAGACAGACGTGGAGCGGGCTCAGGTCAGGACCGCTGTTCGGGGTCCCAGCAAGCAGCTTGGGTGCAGCCCTCCAGCTTCTGGCCTCCTCACCTGCTGCCCTGACCACGTCCCTCTCAGACCATGGTCCTGCGCCCTTGCCCACTCCTGACCGCCTGCTGCAGGTGCCTAGTTGCCTGCCGCTCTCCCACCTGCACTCAAATACCCCTCACCCCCTCCCCCCAGGCGCGGGCTCAGCTGCTCCCCTACCCGTGCTTGCTGGGGAGACCTGAGACTTCGGGGGCTACTTCACAGCCCCGGCTCCTCCTGCAGCCTGGACTTCCCCAGGAAGACCTCCCAGCCAAGAACCCATCCACACTGCCCCCTCCTTCCTCTGGCGCTCCTGCAGCAGCAGGCCACCGTCTGCTCCCTCTCTGACACTCTGTGGTCCCTGGGAGGGGCTCATCCCCCAGCTGGCCCAGCGGCCCTCAGTGGCAAGGGACTGTGTCACCAAGCTCCGTTCCCTTGAAGGTCGCTGATGACCAGAGTCCCAAGGGCTGAGTTCCAGTTTCCAGTGACTTAGGGCTTCGGGGGTGGGGAAGGCCCAAATCTGCTCCACGCGGTGACAGACGTCGGCCCAGGGGAGAGGGGAGATGGGCAAAGGGTGCCTGCCCTTCAGCCGACCATAAGGGCGGAGCCACAGGCACCGTCCCTCTGGCCTTGGTGGGACTGTCGCTGGACTCGGGCATGAAGCACAGGGACCTCACCGTACCAGGGCGACACGAGAACCTTCGCCTGCACCACACCCGGATGCGAGGCGGGGAGCAGCCATCCCGCCCACACTGCATCACCGAAACCCACAGCGGGGGTGCACATGACAGCCGTCCCTGGGGACACCACTCAGATGATGGCTCCCCCGAGCTGGGGGCCGGTGTCCGCTGGGGGACGTCTGCCGCTAACCACCCCCCGCCCGCAGGAAGGGCTCGGGGGTGCTGCCAGCCGCCAGGGGGGCAGCAGCCCGTCGCGGGCCCAGGTCAAAAGGAAGGGTGCGTGCTCCTGGCATCAGCACCCCGGCAGCCCGACCCGGGGACCCCCGACACCTACCTCTGCCGGCAGGTGCCCCCTCTCTCTTCGTGCCGGTCCCCAGGCTACACCCACGTCCACCTCCAGAGGCCAACTGGGCAGGGCCTCCCTGGCCACAGAGACGAGCTCACAGTGCGCCAGACCAGGGACAGCGATCGCCAGCTGCCCTCAACCTCCTACATCTGCAGGGGCTGCCACCGAGGGACCAGGAGCACGGCAAGGGGTGGAATGGACCCTAGCGCCTCCCCATCAGGCCTGCCAGGGTGCGTGTGGGGTGTCCTCCACCAGAGCAGGGGAACGGGGGGCATCAGCAGAGTGTTGACCTTGAGGCTTTGTCCAGACACAGGTAAGAGCCTGGCCCGAAACGCGTCCTCCCCCGCCCAGAATGCCCGAAAGGACGCTGTCGTGTTAATGACCAAACCAGAATCAGACGGAGCCTCAGGAGAGAGTCACAGCCGTCACACTCACCGAAGAGCCTGACGAGCGGTGGTCAAAACCACGCTGGAGTATGGGGGTGCAGGACCCACTGCAGACCTCAAACAGTGCACAAAACTGCACACGCACCCGTACACCCACATCTGCACACATGCACACCAGCACACACACCTGCACACACACACCCCGTACATACACCCATACACCCATACACGCACACACACCCATACACCCACAACTGCACACATGCACACCAGCACACACACCTGCACACACACACACCCCGTACATACACCCATACACCCATACATGCACACACACCCATACACCCACAACTGCACACATGCACACCAGCACACACACCTGCACACGTACACCCTGCACACACCCATACTTGCACACACCCACACCCGCACACACAAACCCCTGCACACACACCCACATACACCCACACCTGCACACACGAACCCATGCACACACACCCATACACCCACAACTGGACACATGCACACCACCACACGTACAACCCGCACACACACACCAGCACGCACACCCTGCATGCACACCCACACACACTCACACCTGCACACCACACACATGCACACGCACACCCTGCATACACACCACATACACCCACACCTGCACACATGCACACCCTACACACACACCCAAACACCTACACAGACCATACATGCACACTTCCAAATGCATACCCTGCACACACACCTGCACTTATACACACACATCTGCACATGCACACCCTGCACACACCCACATACACTCACAACTGTACACACCTGTATACATGCACACACACCGCTGCACACACACCTGCATACATGTGCACTTGGATACACACATTCATACCCTCAGAATTGCACACACACAACTCCACAACACGTAACCTGCATGCATACATCCACACACCTGCACACCTGTACATCGGATTGCACACATGTATAACACACTTGCATACACACCTGGACACACACGTGTACACTGCATGCACACTTGCACGTGCACACACACCCACATTCACATACAACCCCTACACGCGTGTGCAGACACGTACACACACACACGTACATACACAGCAAACACATGATCGAGGAAATGGGACGAAATGTTAACAAGCAAATCCAGGTAAAAGGCATTCTCTGTACCATTCTTCTCTTGCAACTGTTCTGTAAACTTGTCGTTATTCCAAATAAAAAGTCTGAAAACCAGAAATGCATCCCCCCGCTCCTGCACCCACTCAGCTGGCCAGGCCTTCAGTTCGGGAGCCCTCCACTTGGCAGGAATGCCCTCTCCCATGGCACATGGCACGTGGGTGTCTGGGCCAACCCTCGCACGGGACACCACAGCTCCCGGGCACCCCGCCCGTCACCATGCCCGCTTCCAGCTGACGGTCCAGTCTTAGCCCAAGTCTGTCCTGAGGCCTCAGAGCTGGCAGGAAGGGGACGAGGAGCTGGGGTCACCACTGCACACCAGTGGCACTCAGCATGTGTCCAGAAGGCACCTGACGTCACCTGTGAGCCTTGAGCTCCATCCAGCTGTTGGCAGAGGTTGGTCACTCTGACTCAGGGTAGACTGCACTCTAGGAGGGGGCCACAAACACCATGCGGGCGATCCAGAGCGTGGCCTCGCGAGGCCTTGAGAACTGGCTGAGATGACCCTCACGCCCTGTGCTGCCAGCAGGTCGGGGCATGTCCCGGGTCACTCCCGGAGCTGCTCTACAGGAAGGTCACTTCGCAGGGCACAGCTCAAGCCTGTTCCCGGCTCTTCTCGAGCAAGGGCAGGTGGTGCCAGCAGGAGACCTCGTCTGTGTGCGGGGCGGACCCTCTGCCCCTCGTCCAGGGGGCACTGAAGCCTGTGTCTGGCCGCGAGGGAAGGAGAGATCTGAACAGTTACTTCCCAGCGAGTGGCCACTATTGTCGCACCTTCTCCCAGATCCTCTTCTGGGGGTGGGGGGGAGGCTTTCCAGTAAACAAAGATGGACTCTGAGACAGCCCACTGGGTGTTCTCGACTCAAAAAAAAATCTCCCCCTCTCATCCACAGAATTCAAGTAAAATCGTCATGCAGGACAACTGTTCAAATACCTTTTCTAACACATTGGTTTTGGGGAAAAACAGCTGAACATGCGCATCTGAACTCCAAGCTGAGCGAGAGGTGACGGACCTCGCGGGGTACGGGCAGGGAGAGCCCGGGGCAGAAGGGGAGGCGGAAGTGGATCCGCACGACCGCTGTGCAGGCCCGCTTGCCCACAGTGCTCGCCGACACGGGCCCAAGGACGCCCCTCCCTGACCACAGCCAGGAAACTAGTGACCTGCCTTCATCCTACCGGAGTGAGAGGAGCTCCCCGACCTTGGGCCATGAGGCACCCGAGGCAGCAAGGACCCCAGCTGGAGAAGCCACCGGCAGGCAGGTCCCGCCAGCGTCCCCTCCAGGACTCCCTCTCATCAGCTAAATGCCCGGACAAAAGAGCCACCCGCGAATGGCATGCCTTCGGGTAAAAGCTAGAGCTGACTCGGTTGGCCTTGGGGGGCAGATACTAACACCGTGCAGCCCTTTATAAGCAAAACCCGTCCTGCTGAGAACTGCACGCATCCCTATAACCCTCCCCCGCCACAACACACACGTTCTCTCCTTCCTCGGATGTGGTTTCCTCCCTCAAGGGCCAGAATGGGAGGCAGCCCCTGACCTCTGCTCCCAGGGGCCAGCCCGGCCGGCAGGGTTTGGAGGGAGCCTTCCGACTAGGCGACATCTAAGGAACTGATCTCATTAGGCAAATTGAGGGCCCACCCCAGCCCCTGCTCTTTGGTACTGAACACCTGGCACCCCCTTGCATGCCAAGAGAGCCCCGGACCCTCTGTTGCTTCGACCCCGATGGAAGGTGGGGGCACTGCTCAGCCAGTCAGCTCGCAGGCTAGGGACCACTTAATCTTCCAGGGTGGCCAAGCGCACGGAAGAAAACAGCACCCAAGGTCTGATGTGCACTTTCCAGGATAAAATCCGAGAGACCATCCTGAGCAAACACAGAGCTGCATTTCTATGGGCAGAATACTCATCAGCTGGGGAGCGTAAAGTCTCCAGCTCGACCTGTCAGGGCGCAGGGCTGGGCTTCCTGCGTTCACCTGCCACGCCCTCACACCGACAACTGGGTCCTGGCGGGACACGCACCCCGGAGAGCACCTGAGGGTTCCAGGGTGCTGCTCGTGTCCCGTGTCCTTATCTCTATCTCAAACTTCAAAACTCCCCACGTTTGTGCATCTGTAAATTTTACCACAAGACTAGAACTAAGAATTAAACTTCCTTTTAAAAAAAAAAAAAAGATTTTATTTGAGAGAGACCGAGAGCGCGACAGAGATCGCGAGAGACAGCATGAGTGGGGAGGAGAGCGAGAAGCCCACTCCCCACTGAGCAGGGAGCCCAGCGCGGGGCTCGATCCCAGGACCCCGGGAACATGACCCGAGCCGAAGGCAGACAGACGCTTCACCGAGCCAGTAGGCGCCCCAAGCATTAAACTTCCTGATGTGCATGCTGACTTGGGGAGAGCGTGCGGGGGTCTGCAGCTGGCGGGCGGACGGAGGAAGGAGGTCGGTGCTGGCATCCGGGCAGGGGACGCAGGACGCTCAGACCTCCTGCAACTTTGCTCGTGTCTGAAAAGGCTTGCAGGATGTCGAGGGGACTACAAACTCTGAGTGAGAACGGGATCTTTCAGAAGCTTCCTGGCTGCTCAGTCAGTAGAGCATGCAACGCTTAATCTCAGGGTCCCGAGTTCAAGCCCCACATTGGGCTGGAGAAAATTGAAAAAAAAAAAAAAGAGAGGGAGAGAGAGAAGTCCCTGTAATCTTTTCCACAGAGCAGAGCGCAGGGTGCGTGAAGTCCGGGCGGGGTCCGGCTTCCGGAGCGGACGGGCTCCCCGCCACGGGCGGACAAAAGCACCGGCGTCTCCGACGCAGCCAAGAACGACATCAGCGCATCGAGTGGAGGTGAGGAACGACACGACAGCAGACTTGCTAAATAGATATAGTTTATTAAGGCTTGTATTCTCCAGAGGAAGTTACCCGATGCTGTCCGTGACTCCGTACGGGCGGGCGGTAAGAGTTCAGAGAGAGTGACACGGTCTCAATACAAGTCTAAATAATACAGCCTAAACTTTAACTCAGAGGGTCTTGTGGAGTAAATAGTTCCAGAAGGTATCTGCTCTCTACACAGTCAGATCCCCTACCAGGGGCTGACTGTGCCGGAAAGACAGGCGTGAGCACCACTTTCTGCTTGGAGTCAGACTCCGGGTGGCAGCGAGTTCTTCAAGGTCCCTCATCCCACAACACAGGACAGCAAATGCAGTTTCTCAAAGGTTTGTTGTTTGCTTTTTTTTTTAAACCCCTTCGACAGGAAAGCGAAACCCGCCACACACGGTGGCAGGGACTGTGGCGGCCCCGGCTGTCCTAGCAGATCCCACGTGTGAAGCTCAGCATCGTGGGCCGACAGCTCAGCATGCTGCCGGGATTCGCAAGCGCAGAGCAGGGGGCGAGGGGGGCCATGCGCCGCTTAGCCGCCCCTCCGCCAGCCGCCCCCCATCTGCCCCGCCGGCCGAGGGGTCGCGAGGGGCCTGACCCTCCGCGCCAACGCAGCATGCTCCCCGAATCTGAACAACTCCCGCCTGTCTGTCTAGGAGAAAAATCGAGTGGTCAGACTAGCATCTCAGACAGATAATGGTAATAAAAATGGCAAACTGGCCAGACGAAGTGATCATTAACCTGCTGATTTCAGCATTTTGAAAAGCATTTTAACAGAACGCGGTAAATGACAAAACAAGGGTTTGTCATGTTTGCTAGAAAGCAAGAAGTCCCTACACAGACGTTAAATGACCGTGACTCAAGAGGAAGAACAAAACTCCTGCCAAACAATAACGGAACCTTTGGGACGCATGAGGTTTCAGCTCTGTCGTGAAGGGCGCTTCTGTTTCACGTTCGGTCTGACTGCTAAGCGGACAAAACACACTCCTTTATTAGCGAGCTCTGTGATACCATAATACATAGAAAAATACAAATAAACGCAGATCCATCTGGGCAAAAATAAAAGACAAAGAGCATAAAGACGCAACGAGTCGGGCCCCGTACGAGACAGCAGCACCACGCACACGTTCTCCTCAACGTTCTCAGTCAGATGCGAGAGCACGAAGAAACCGGGTCATCCTCACCGTTTGTTTCGATTCTGCCGCTCCTGTAAAGAGAACAAGAGTTTAACAAACCGAGTGCACCTGCCCCACAGGCTCCCTCGGACGCGAGGGCCCAGGCTGCCCGGCGCACCCTGGGGACCGGGCCTCTGAGAGCCACCCGAGCGCCACCGCCGCGGCATCCACCTGCTCCAGGCCACGCCCCTCCGGCCGGGGGTGCTTCCCACCGCACGCAGGCCCGCCTCTCCCCACGTCTGCCTGTCGGGCTCCTCCTCGGTAGGGGCAGGAGCCGCAGCTGGACGCAGCCTGAGACACGGAGACGCGGGTCTGGGAAGCAGCGCAGCGCTCCGGCGGAAGTTCAGGTCTCTCCCGGGCTCGCTGGAGGGCAGCTCAGCCAGCAGCGGCCTCGGTCTGCCTGCAGGCAGGACCCCACGGACCAACTGAAGACTTCCTCTTCCCAACCCCATTCGCTAATGTGCGTTTAGGACCCTAGAACCTTAGAACACCAACCGGGTCATGGACAGAAATTTACCCCTAACCCCACACAACGTCCAGAACCTAGTGAGCTTCCGGAAAAGGCCTAAGTGCCACAGGATCTAAGACAAACCGCAGCCACGCACAGCCGCTGCCTGAAACCCACCAAGGGTCTTCAGCTCCACTACCGATGACCTCTGCCCTATCCCTGCTAAGTCAGTAGCTCAGTGTTTCAGTTTATGCCTGAAAGAATTAAAACACAGAACCTCAGTAACTGGAAACAACGACAAGCACCTCTCTCTTCCACACCAACGAAGGCGGGACCGCTCATTCTCGCATCTTACAAACCGCGAGCTGTCGCGGCAGGTGCGGCTTCTGACACCGCGAGCGGCACTCCATCCGTGTTATCTACGCCACACTATGTGCCTTTCAGCTAAAACGGCCACAAACCCATCTACTGTCAGTGGACGTTTAGTTTAAAAAAGGATGCTTTGGGGTGCCTGGGTGGCTCAGTGGGTTAAAGCCTCTGCCTTCGGCTCAGGTCATGATCTCAGGGTCCTGGGATCGAGCCCCGCATTGGGCTCTCTGCTCAGCGGGGAGCCTGCTTCCCCCTCTCTCTCTGCCTGCCTCTCTGCCTACTTGTGATCTCTCTCTCTGTCAAATAAATAAATAAAATCTTTTAAAAATAAATAACTAAACAAGGATGTTTTAAGACCAAAAAAGCATAACAAATGTTAGCATGAACTCTCTCAGACATACCAGCTTTACAAAGTGTGTTAGGCTGCCCTTATCTTTCCCATTTCTGGGCCAGATCGTGGGCATAGGAGCCCCGATGTCCTACAGTGCAGTCACTCCCGCGGCCTCTGCTCGGGACACTCCCGGGCGTGGGGCGGAGGATGGAGCCGACTAAGACGCTGGGTTTTTGAGGGAGAAAGAAGCAACAGCCTCCGGACCAGGGCTTCCCGGGGCTGAGGGCAGGGTCTGCACCCCCGGCAGCTGGGCCACCCCGTGCCCCGGGACGCCACTCCTGTGTCCCTGACAGAGGGGTGCACTGTGGTCCCAACCATTGTGTTCTCTAAACCGGGAAGGTGACGTAGTGACATCCACGTCCACATCGCCGCCGGCGACCACGCTCGGGTAGCCCAGGCGGTGCTGCCCACGCCCTCCCGCGACCGCGCGGCCCCTGCCCCAGGCCCCTGGGGGCTGGCGGTCAGTGGCCCGGCCCGCGAGAGCCCGCGCCCGAGGAAGCCGGACTCACCTTGCGCACCTCCTCCTCCTCCTCCTGGCGCTTCTCGTAGTGAGAGAAGTCGTCGAAGATGGAGGTCGTGTGCTTGTAGGAAGCGATGATTTTCAGCACTTGCTTCGCTTTTTCCAAGGGCACCTCCTGGGTGTCGCGGGAGTTGGTGACCGGCTTGTTGTCGTTGTTCTCCAGTCTGATGTGCCGGAGCTGGTTATTGGGCACATCCTTGACAAAAATCCACTTCACGTCAAACTTGCCCTTCCACTTGTCCTGAGCCCAGACCCCCGCGCTCGTGCCGTAGTCCACGGGCGACTTCATCTCCGCCACCCCGCAGAAGTGCCCGCTCCCGTTGACGCTGAAGAGCAGGTACACGGGCCCCCTGCTGCCGGCGGCGCGGAAGGCCCCGTCCAGGCGCTTGTTGCCGTGCTCGGTGCTGCACCAGATGGAGTACTTGATGGAGCGGTGGACGTCGTCCTCCGAGTAGCTCTTGATGATGAACACACGGCCGCTTTTAAGATTCCAATCAAACTCTTTAGGGTTGTAGCTGTGCGCGGCTTTCAGTTTTTCAAGAACGGGGTGGGACTCCACGGAGGGGGCAGAATTAGGCTGGGTATTTCCAGGAGAGTTACCGTCACCACCAGTCCCTCCGCTCTGCCCAAATGCCGCATTTCTGTTGCGAGGGGCGACCCAGCGGGTTTGCGGCGGCTGCTGAGGGTTCGGATACTGGGCTTGGGCCAAAGGGGGAGGCTGGGCGGGAAGAGGCTGCACGACCGGCTGAGGCTGGGGGGCAGTCTGGGGGGCCGGAGCCTTGGGCACGGGCCCCTTGCTGTCCCAGGTGCCGATGTCCATGTTATGCTTTATTGGTGGAGGGGGCAGGGCGGCCCCGATCACAGGTCCGCTTTTCGCTTTCATTTTCGGCTGTGGTTTTGCCGGCTTGCTGGCGATGGCAGCCCAAGAGGTCGGCTTCGCAACTGGCATATTTACGTTTGTCCCACCATTGCCAGAAAGGACACCAGTCATCGCCACACTGCTAACGACCGACCCCACAGTCTTGACGGCAGAGGTGGTGACGTCCCCAATCTTCAGGCCCACCATGCCCTGCTCCAGGCTGTTCATTCCAGGGGCCTTGTTGAGGGTGTCGTTGTGAAAGCCCGTCTGCCCGTCCACAATCGTGCCACCCAGAGAGCTTGGCGGGTAAGTGTAGCTGCTCCCGTACGCGGAGCTCTGAGCCTGCTGCCCCTGAGACCCGCTTGTCCCCCAGGCTGAGAAGGCGGGGTTTTCGGGGAAAAAATTAAACCTGTGCTGATAGATATTGTTCCCCAGGCCCCCAGGCTGCCCAAAAACAGCATCGTGCATGAAATGATGGTCTCCGTTACTGAGCTGTCCGTAGGTGGTGAGGTACGGGATCGGAGGGTCCCCTCCGGTAGACCAGGGCGCCTCATTGAGGGAGTAAGGAAATCCGATGGACGGTGGGTAGTAGCTGGGCAGGTAAGGCTCCGCCATGGAGGGGTAGCTGTTACTCTGGGGAGACAAGCACGGGGCGAGTCAGACTGCTTTCGAGACACGACCCGGGGGGTTTCCCGCGCAGGTACCGCCGACTTCAGAGCACTGTCACGGCCAACGGGAGGGCTAAGAGCCCCGACTGAGAGCAAAGCCAGGACTGAGAGAAGCCCGGGGGCCCCCGCAACGTTCGGGGTCCCGGTGATGCAACCGGGCTCAGCCCCTCTACCACTGGCTGTCCGCAGCCTACTCGGGAGCCCCCTCTCTCCCCTCAAGGGGTGGACTGCTCAACCCTAACGGAACCCGGAGAGGCATAACCCCGTCCAACTGGCAATGACCGGACCCGCACACCGCCAGCACAGGCGGCACGGCAGAGGGTGAAACGGCTTTCGACAGGCAAGGAGCGGTTTCGAGCCGCGGGCCAAGCTGGGGCGCAGGGAGACTTGCCCCGCAACCTGGTCTCCGGCTCTCCGACTGCTCAGCGCACCCAGGGCGACCCGCCCCTCCTGCCAGCCCGCCCCCTCTGCTGAGGCCAGAGGGGTCTCGCCGTCTCACAGCCCCCCGCCCCCGTCCTGGGTGGCGCCTTGGGCTCTCACAGTGGCTCCGGCAGCCCCTTCGCCGAAACTCCATGTCCTGCCTGCTCTCTAAGCTGGGGAGGCCCTCTCCTCGGGCTCCAACCAAACCTGGGGTCCCTGACGGAGGGAACACTTGTGCAGCAGCCGGCCCGCCCCCCGAGGCGGCAGGGACTCATCTCACAGTCTCCAGAAGCTGGCCCAGGGCGCAGATTTATACCTGGGGTCAGCAGTTCTGACAAGGCGCCTCCTTGGGGAGACTCACTGGTGGTCTGGCCAGAGCTCGGCCTCCCAGGCCATGCCACCATGGGTGACTTAAACGGTTTCCTGGGGGGAGTTGGGCGGGGGGGGGGGCGCTTCCCGCCCAGGGCAGCTGACCTAAGAGTGGAAAGGCTGTAAAGGAAAGTAAGAGTAGGGGCAGCAGCAAGCTTTCCAGTCTGTGCCACCATCTTCTGCCTGGTCCCCATCCTCTCCCCACCTTCCCCCCCAAACGACTAGAGTTCCACATGGAGAGCGCTGGCTAGAGACCTCCTCCTCCACACCCGCACCTATCTTCAGGTGAGCAGACCTGACGGCCCAGCTGGCACAAGGTGTCTACCGCCACCTCCAGTCCCGGGGACCCGCCAAGGTGGGAACTGGGCTAAGGCAGCTGGGGAGGGCTCGTGTACCAGACAAGTGAGCGTCTCTGCCCCCCTGCAGCGACAACGCGGAGTAACTGTGCAAACCCCCCCAGAGAACCCTACGGAGAAAAGGCTGGTGCCCCAGCGGCCCCGGCACAACATGTGACTGTGGTGACCCGGCCCCCTGGCTGCCAGTCTCCACAGCCACCTCCTGCCTCCCTGTCCCGTCTAGGATTTGTGGGGCTTCACGCATCATAGTTCCTTCTTGTTGGCTGCTCTCCTTGAAAGCAAACTATTCCAAAATCAGTTTTTAAAATAATTATTTCCCTGTAACAGAAATCCTCAAGATGCCTGGGAAATTAAAAAGGAAAAAAAAAAAAGAAAAAGGACAATAAATGGCCAGTAAATGGGCATCATCATATTTCTATAAGCCTCGGAACAGCTGGCACTACCCTCCCTCAAAAGGATTTCAGTGATTCTGCCCCTTTCCTATAACCTCTCCCTCAGTTTGCCCGCACCCAACCTGGGCTCTCGAAGAAGGCTCTCGATTTGCAACGACGTGGATGGAACTAAAAGATATTATGCTAAGCAAAGTAAGTCAATCAGAGAGAGAAAATTATCACATGATCTCACTGATTTGAGGAATTTGAGAAACAAGACAGAGCATCATAGGGGAAGGGAGGGAAAAACGAAGTAAGACGAAACCAGAGAGGGAGACAAACCTTAAGAGACTCCTGGTCTCAGGAAACAAACTGAGAGTTCCTGGAGGGGCGGGGTGGGACGGACGGAGTGGCCGGGTGATGGACACTGGGGAGGGTGTGTGCTATGATGACTGCTGCGAACTGTGTAAGACTGATGAGCCACAGACCTGTACCCCTGACAAACCACACATTGTATGTTAACAAAAAAGAAAAGAAAGAAAAAAAAAAAAAAAAAAAAGGAAGCCTCTCGAGGGGGCCAATTGAGAGGGAGAGTGAATCAGCAGGTCTGGGCAGAGGACAAGCCCTGCGAGGCGAGGGGCAGCCCCATGGATCGAAGCCTCGGTTACCGGACCTCAGCATCCAAAGACGGTTCGAGACACCAGGTGCTCTGCACGGGACTCCCAGGCGGCTGGTACCTCGCTTGTGACTCACACTTAAGCCTTAACCGTAACAGGACATCATTTAAGACCCGAGAGAACAGACGTTACGGTAATGGCTTCAAGTCCTAGTGGTGCGCGGACAAACCCAGCACTCCAGCCCCACGGACCCCGCTGTGCGGAGAGGCGGTTCTCAGAGGCTTCTGAGCAGGACTGTCCTGGGCAAAGATGAAGCAAGCCAGCCGGCATCCCCCGAACCCCGCGTCTCTGCTCGGGGGGGCAGACGTAGGCAGGGGGTTGTCTGGGAGAGAAGGGTCAGCCCCGGTTAAGAGGACTCAACCCTCTCCTGGGGTCTGCCGCCGCGGGTGGCTCACGGTGCAGCGAGCGCCAACGGAGCTGCAGCTTACTGAGAAGTCACAGAACCCTTCGGACGACAGATCTTGCTCGAGCACTACGTTCTTGGAGCAAAAGGAACGAAGACCCCTCACTTCCGGTTCCTGGATGAAGGAGCGTGGCTGCAGGCCCGCCGGCCGCGGCGCACCCCGCACTAGCACTCACGCGGCCCTCCTCCGCACAGGCCCTGGCACTCCCCGAGCACCTCCGCCGGGAGCTGGGCTCCACACCAGCCCATCCTCACCGGGGCACGAGGGGCGCCCGGCAGGCTGTGTGCGTGAGCCTGCCTTCTGTCTGTACCCCTATCTTACTAGCGGCTGTTCCCTGCTCCGCCGGTCGTCTTTCTTTCAAAGCTCCAAAAGCCAAGCAACAAATCAGTCTGCAAAACTCTGTGAAGTCAGTCACTCGTCCTGTAAGAAGACCCGGATGCCTTCGCCCCCTCACTTGCTCTCTGGACCACACCCCTCCCCTCCCAGCGCCCCGTGAGGGGAAGTAGCCCCGGTCGGTCTGTGGGTCCACCCGCAGCGCGGGGGGGCCAACGGCTCCGGCCTCAACTTCCAGCAAAACTGACGTTCTACTCGCTTGGGAAGGTGATCTGGGATGTGACCCCCACTGACGGGGCCTCACCCCGGACACAGCCAGACACGGCCCAGAGGTTTGCTCCCGACGGACATGCTGCCACCCGGCCGCGGCTCAGTCTGGCTCGCTGACAGCACGCAAGCAGCCAGCTCGAGGCGCGTAGTTTTGAGCAAGGAGACAACGAGACGTACACAAAGATGCCCCGGGCCCTGCGAGCCGCACTCCGTGATGGCCCGTCCCCACTGACCACCTGGCATCACTGGAGGCCACAGCGCACAAGACCACGCGCCCCTCGCCAGCGCCTCCTGTGCCCCGAGCCCACCACGACTGCCCGGCACGGAGCAAGCCACGAACCCCGGGGCTCATGGGCTCGTCGCGTGCAGCGGGCCGCCGACAGGGCATCGGTGCTGGCTTCGTGCTGCCAGGTGAAACCCCCCAAATCTGCTGGAAACCTGGGTGACAGCGGAGCGCCATTTTCACGACGAGTTTGTCTTCTTATAAACCGAACGCCTCTCCAGGCCACACAGACGCTCCCTGCAAAGCATTAAGGAGGCAGAAATCTAACTTAACCGTGAGGTGACGTCTGAGAGCTGGCTCGGCCAGGTCCGGGAAGAGATGCGGCGAGCCCAGGACACCCTGCCCCTACAGCACCCCCGCCAGCACTCGCGGGTCCTGCTCCGAGAACAGAGCAGGCCTCCCGCACAGGGCTGCCGGCCGGCACGGCCTTCCAGAAGAATGCTTCGGGACGAGCTGAAACCAACGACGAGCGACCAGCACGGAGACTCAGAACAGGAGAGTTTACACGACGTTCCTATAAAGCGAATACGTCCTATTGCGCAGACAGCACAACTGAGTCATTGAGAAAAACTAGGAAAGCTTACTGCTGTTCCTCTCTGTCCCTGCCGCACGTGACCAGGCAAAGAAATCTGTCGACAACTGAGTATATTCCGAGTGTGGTCCCAGCTGCCCTTGCTTAACCCCCATAGTGCCCACACTGCCTGGCCCCTCCCCCAGGGCCCCACCCAGAGCCCCATCCAGAATCCCTCCAGAACACTTAACCCAGAGCCCCTCCCCCAGAATTCCATCCAGAGCCCCTCCCCCAGAATCCCCACCCAGAGCCCCTCCCCCAGAAGCCCCACCCAGAACCCCTCCCCCAGAACCCTACCCAGAGCCCCCTCGTCCACAATCCCACCCAGAGCCCCTCCCCTAGAATCCCCACCCAGAATCCCTCCCCCAGAACCCTACCCAGAGCCCCCTCCTCCACAATCCCACCCAGA
>CM052885.1:121149811-121209230 GCA_028534135.1 Potos flavus
CCCACCCAGAGCCCCTCCCCCAGAATCCCCACCCAGAACCCCTCCCCCAGAACCCTACCCAGAGCCCCCTCGTCCACAATCCCACCCAGAGCCCCTCCCCTAGAATCCCCACCCAGAATCCCGAGAACCCTTAACGCAGAGTCCCACCCAGAGCCCCTCTGCTCCCCAGTGCTCTCCCGCCCCCCCATTCCCTAAAGCTGACTAGCGCATACTCCACGGTACACAAGGGGGTCCAGAGCTGCTTACAGCAGTGCAGGACGGTCCTGGGGGTAACTAGGAAGGAAAAAGCACACCAGAAGCAGCGTCCCGAGACCCTTCTGGGGAAAAATCACCCGGCCCAAGGACAACGCTTCTGCCACAGGGCACTCCAAGTTACATTACCTTGAAAGGCCTGCTCGGAAGCACTTTCCTATCATCCCAAGTATTAAAACTTCAAATACAAAAACAGAAAGACCCTCCAACTTGCTACTGCAGACATCTGGGTTAAAGAAACCACAAAGTACCGTGGGGCTGCGGGGTCCACCCGCCGCCTTCACTAGGGCGGCCGCGCACGGGAGCACAGAAGTCCCCACGGCGGCACCCTTCACACGCGTGCAGCCCGACGCCCATCGACGACACCTCGCTGAAGACGAGCACTCCACGCTGTGCCGCTCCCGGACACCCAAGCCACGTCTCTCACTCACTCGGCAGCTCTCTCGCGCCCCCAGCCCAGCATGCGCGAGCTACCCTCGACAGGAATCTCCACCAGCGGAGTCCCAGACTGGACGTGACCAATTCCCAGCAGCTCGTCTGCAAGGAGCCCACTCTGCATGGGGCCCCTCACCCCTGAAGAAAGGACAGATGAACACAAGCACAGAAGGAGCCCTTGCCACATGTGGGAAGAGACACGTCCCCCCATTCTCCACCCCCTCGGTGGGGACCCAAGCTCTGCCGCAAACAGGCTCCACCATCTGGGCGGACCAGGCCTCTCCGATCCCGTTTCTTCATCCGCAGAACGAGAGGACCAGGAGAATTAGGATCTAAGAGCTCTCCCGTGTTACCTGCTTCCCACGCTCCAACAGTGGGGTGTTCCTGGAAATCCGTTCTCAGTCAAGAACGCGGATTTACTCTTAAGCAGTGTGCTGACTTACGCCGCACCCTACCAGCCAGGACGCACAGCGGCGGCCCGGAGGCTGTGCCCGGCAGCGCCCACCTCCGACGGCCTTCACAGCCGGCTTCCCCGGGGTGAGACAGCCAACTACCCTCCCGACGGAAAATAATCCGCTCCGCTTCCAACAAAGTCCTCCCGGACAACATGAAAGCTCCTGCCTCCTAAAAACATCTCGAGTGTATTTGAAGCAATCTCCCCACCACCTTTCTCTGGTTAAAACAGAACACGCTACTGCTGTGCTGTTCAAATCACGTAAGAAAAAAAATAAGACACCAAAATAAAGTCAGTCCATTTAACTGCTTGCCATTACCTCTGGCAATGCATCGCTGAGGCCAGGGCAGGTCTCCTCTGCAGCACCGGGTCCTCCCCAGAGGAGGGGCGGATTCCTGGGGGAGGGGCCTCTATAAAGGGTCTCCCGGTGCCTTTGCTGCTGATCCGCTCAACTTGATAAGAAGGACAAAGATGGGGAAAAGTTCTAAGAAGTTCTAAGACACTTTAGGCAAGAGCAGACTAGGAAAAAAAAAGACAAAATAACTTTATTCCTCTGCAAGAAGAGGCAAAGCTTGGTTTTATTCTAAAGCGAACACAGTACATTTAACCAGTGGTAGACATCATGCTTAAACCTACACTCCAACTAGCCCTGTGGTTTTAACCAGGGCAAGCCCCAGGAGACACTGCCCAGACATTTTTGGTTGTCCCCCTGGTGTGTGTGTGTGTGTGTAGGATAGTCAGTTACTGATAGCATCTTGTGGATGAAGGCCAGGAAGGCTGCTAAACATCCTACAACGTACACGCCCCAAAGAATGTTTCAGTCCGAAGCATCCGCAGTGCCAAGTATCTACGACACGGGCAGCTGTGACCTCCCAGGGCCGCCACAGCTACCAGCTAGAGCTTCACAAGGCCCCATCTACTGTTTTCCTCCCAACAATTCTATGAGCAGTTACCACAACCAGTTCTACAGAAAAGGAACCTGAGGCACAGAGAAGGCAAGCCACCTAAGAAAGTGTCACGGAGTCAGCGGTGGAGTGAAGATTCGAACCCAAAGGCAAAGTCTGGCTCCACGGCTTGGTTCTTAGATGCTGTCCCACACCACAATTCTAATGCCCAGAGCTAAACTAACTCACCAGAAAGTTTCAGAGAACTACGCACACCTCCACTCCGTCGAAAGCGGTGCATCACTGAGCCATCAATGCCAAGGCCAACAGAGTCCACCTGCATACAGCCCCACGGGACACTGCTCCCTCCGGAGAGCACACCAGCGCCACTGCTCTCATGCCCCATGTTTAGCTCAAGGCTACTCGTCCAAGCAAGTCGTCAGCATGCTATTTCTAGTGCTTTATATTGTGCTTCTTGGTTGTTAGGGTAATAAAGTCAGAAACGTAACACTAAAGGTGCATTACAAAACTCAATAAAAACTAACACAGAAATAAAAGTCATTAAAAAAAAAAACAAACAAAAACTCACCTGATTTGACTGTCCAGAAAGGTAGGGCTCAAAGTCATTGTCATGGACCGTATCCTTCTGATGCAAAGAACCATTTTGTACTAGAACAAGAAATTGAAAAATATTACCTTTGAACTTAAAAAAATTACTTTTAAGCATAGAAATCAAAAGTAGTAACATCTACGTCTATCAATTCCTAGAAATTGCTTTTATTTAAAAAGGAACATGATGGTACCCGCTGATATTTACATAATTAATTACAATGGTGATGCAGAACTTCTGATAATTTTTATTGTTTTTGATAGAGACTTAATCACAACTTGGTAGAAGCTGACAAAATAAAAATGCAGATGAAGCAACGCAAGGAACTTGTAACTGGGTTCTGGTAAAGACGGGCTGGTCTGGGAAGACCACAGACCAAAGAGAGGTCGGTGCTTCCAAAGGCCCCCCTGTGTGTGCAGGACAGAGGCCCAGGGGGCTTCCGGTGCAGCTGGGAGAGGCTGTAACTGAACTGACCATTCTGAGCTCATGGCTGTCCGGCTGTCCACTTACTTTCCACTGTTACAACGCTCGGCGGAAAAACGAAAGGAAAGGTAAATAAAGCGCTGGGCCTTCTCCAGTCTTAATACACCAGGAACCATATTTGGTTACACCCCAGTAACACACACTGGTTAAAAACCCTCTTCCCAATAAACACGAAGTGTCACTTATGGGTTCTCACCAGAGTGAGTTTTGGGGGGGGTTTATCCGAAGCCACAACATCACAAGAGATGACTGGAGACTCAGAACGCAAGGGCTGTAACGGCGGGGGTCCCGAGCTAGCTGGCAGGGCCAAGGGCTGACCGGGGTCCCCCAGAGCCCCCTCCCCCACCCCCGCGCGCCTGCAGCCAGCCAGCCCGCCCCTCAGCCTCCTTCCCTGCCCCCATTGCAACCCACCCTTGTGCAGTGCGGAGGAGCGAGGGGATCATTCCAACCACCCATTTACTTACTTCTCCTTGAAAAGACCCTGTTTTCAGACTGTCAAACCTCCCCAAATACTACAACCTAAAATTTTATCTCCCGGAAGCACACGGGAGAAAAGTTTCCGGTTCCACATGCCCTTCCTAGACCTTTCCCTCCCCCGCACGGTCCGCTGTCTCTCGGGGGGCTCCTGCCCCTCCCCCGCCACTCCAGGACCTGCACGGCCCGCGCCAACCTGGCTTACCTTTATTATCTTGTCCTTTTGTTCTCTGTGTCGCCGCAGGCCGGGACGTGCGCGCAGACGGAACCCGGGGGAGAGGGAAACACAAAGTTATTCACGAGCGCCCGTCCCGGGCGTGCGGCGCGCTCCGGCCCGAACGGGCCCCGCGGCCCCCGGCGCCCCGACCCCCCGCGCCCCCGGCTCCCCGGCCGCGCCCCCCCGGCCCCGCTACCTGGGGGTCCACGCTGGTGGCCGACATGCTTCATGAACAGCCCGGCGCGGCGCGGGGTCGGGGCGCCCGCCGGCTCGGGCCTCCCCGCGAGGCCGGGCCTGTCACCCGCGCTCTCGCGGCCCCGGGCCCGCCGCCTCCTCCCCGGGCGCCTGCCGGGCGGCGGCGGCGGCGACTACTGGGCGCGCGAGCCGCTCGCGGGGCGCGGCGCAAGGCAACGAGTCTGGACCGGACGCACTGACGAGGCGCCGACTCCAATGGCGGCGGCGGCGGCGGCGGCGGCGGCGGGGACGAGGCTGCGCGACGTCAGTGCGCGCAGGGCAGGCCGGGAGCGCCGACGGGCCACGCGCCGCGCCTGCGCGCCACCGCCGGGCGGGACGGATCTCGCGCCCCGGTCCTGATATCGCGCGGCGGGGGCGGGGCGAGCCGGGGCCGTCAAGTGGGCGACGTCCAGCCCGGCCACCCGGGGCGGCGCGGGAAGCGGCGGTGGTGAGCGGCCGGCCTCCTCGGGCGCGCCCCTGCCGGGCCTAGCGCCTGCAGCCTCCGCCCCTGGCGCCTTGTGCGTATCCCCGAGGTCTGAAGAAGCAGCTGAGCCGGCGAGTGCGACCACGACCACCTACCTAAAGCTTACGGCCGGACCCCACACGGACTACCCTCCAGCTCAGCCCAGACGGCCCGCAGACATCCCTCGGGGGGCGCCCTGAGGCTGCACCTCCCGGCTTGCTCAGTTTGTGTCCTGGGTGGCCCCAAGCTTGGGCCTCCTCGAGGGTCCTGCTTTTCAGCACTCTCTTGGGTCTCCAGCGGCTCCCCGGTTCACCACCAGTTTGCATGTTAGAGTCTTGACCCCGATTTCACCACCGGGAGGAAAAGAGAGTTCAGCCCCGCGCTGCGCCTCCTAGTCCCGGAGGGGCAAGGGGCCTGTGGTCTCCGTTTGAGGACGGGCAGCCCCGGAAAGGACTCCAGTTCTATTCCTCCCTCACCTCCACCCCTCCCAGTGTACGGTCCCCAGCCTGGTCCCCGCTTCCAGCTCCAGAGGCCCTGTGGCCACTTCCCACTTCCACTTCCCACCAGGCTTCCTTCCCAGCCCTCTCCCCTGCACACTCCTGCGACCTTCACAAGCCCCAGGTTCTGCTGACGGAGAGAGGCCTAGAATGCTGGCTCAGGGTAGGGAGCCAGGCGGGGGGGCATCAGAGGATCGTCCCCAAAGCAGGGCCAAGGGGGGATGCCAGCAGGCCGGTTAGGCACTAAGCAGGGGGATGGGGACTGCTAGGGTCACCGTGGCTCAGAGGCTGCACCAGCGCCCGAGAGACAGGCTCAGTGGGGGACCAGACAACATCTCTGTCGGCTGCAAGGGGAAGTAGAGACGGCACTGGCAGGGGGTGGGACATGGGGGAGTCCACTGCGCCACATTGCTCGTCACTGGGTCTCCCTGGGGCCCTGCCTGACCTAAGAATGGGAAAGGCAGGCCGGGCCACGCCCAGAGGACGATGCGATGCCCTGCAGAGGAATCGGGGTCCAGCAGGACCTTGATACGCTTGGGCCATGGGCAGCTCATGCTAAGGTGAAACCTCATCTTTGTACCCGAAGGTACAAGGTGCGAGACACCTGCAGTCCTACTCCCTAGCCCTCCACCCTGACAGCATGCGTGCACGTGGGTCTGTCGGTCTGTTGCCCGCACACAGCTCTGCATCTCACTGAAGCTGTCAGTGACCGCCCCCCGCGCCCCTCGTCCCTCCCAAGGTCATCCCTGGGCTGTTCGGGCTCAGGCTGCAACGAGCAGTCCAGCCCAGATGGGTCGGCAATGTGGGATGTGGCAGACGGCTCCCCAAAGAGGCTGCGTGGATTCATCCAAGCTGGGGGGCGGGGCCTACTGGCTGTGGCCCCGAGCGCTGGTGACCGCCTGGCTGGAGCCACCTGTCCCCTGGGTGTTGGCCATAGTTCACCCAACGACTGGCCTTGGGGGGCCTGCAAAGGACGACACCTGTCCACCTGGTGGGTAATGAAAGTGCCCGTATCAGCGTCTCGCTCTCTGATCACCTCCTCAGCTAAACTCCAAGTTTATTCCTAATCAGGGGCCTCCTTCTGGAAACCCCCTCCTCTGCGGAGCCTTCTGTGGAGCTGCTTTATCCCCGAGAGACCTGCTCGTGCTCTCCAAACATGAGCCCCCCACCCCCGGAAGTAACCTCGACATGCCTGCTGTGATTCAGGCGTTTTCCAGTTTCGAAACCTCCTTTTTTAAATTATTTCACTGGGTCATCCATTCCATAAATGTGAATTGAGCACCTGCTTCTGTGGGGTGCCGGGGTAGGCAGCAGTCTCTGCCCTGAGGAGCTGGCGAGGGGACTGGGGATCCCGGACGCAGCCTGGAGAGCGGCCTCGCTTGTTCCCTGAGCACCTGCTGTGTACCGGGAAGCAGCTCAGGGACAGAGAATGAGTCAGATGCTGCCCTGTGACCCAGAAGGGAGACAGATAGGTCACCTTGGGTTACAGCTGAGACAGCCAAGAGGGGCCGCGGGTCTGGCCTCAGGAAGGCCTCGGGGCCCCGTCCAGAATGGAGGCTCGGGGAGGGCAGCGGCTCGTCCACTAGGACTTGGAACCAGGACCCGGGGGCAGCTGCGTGCCCGCTCTGGAAGCGCCGGTCCCCGTGGCCGGGCCAGGCTGGGATCCACCGCTGTGCGCAGCGCAGGTAGACAGCCCGGCACGCGGAGGTGCAAGATAACGGGTAGGGAGCAGGCCAGTACGGCACCAGCAGCTCTCGGGCCCGGAGCAGCCGAGCCCCGGAAGTTAGAGAGCTCACCACGGCCCCACCGGGGCTCCATGGCCAGCTGGAGGACGTTAACCAGCTTCTGGCACCCTCGGCTCCACCCCCTCCACATGACTTCCCTGAAGGGCCCAGCCGCACCCCTCCCCAGACTCTGCCGGTCAGCTCCTTCCCTGTTTTTCCAGGAGCTGAGCTTTAAGATTCCTGACTCCACTTTGCCAAGGGCATTCTGCTTCCTCGGTCCCCAAAGACCGCGCCAGGTGGTTCCCCCCCCACCCCCCAATGTCTCACAGGTGTGGGGGCAAGATACTGATGCCCCCTGCTGGTGGTCGAGGTGACTGCAGGAGTGGGGGTGCTCGGTACCGCTGTCCCAACTGAGGAGGCCTTGACCTTGGAGATGAGATGAGGCTGTGGCCAAGCAGCCTGCACTGCTCAGTCGGGGAGGGCTCACTCCACCTGGCAGCCGGGGCGCTCTCGGCCCAGGAGGGCCCAGCACAGCTGGCTCTGGGCACGGCGAGCGCCTGGGCTCGCTCACACAGCGGGAAGAGGGATTCCCTTCCCTCCGCCGTCTCTCCCGGGGCCTGTCGCAGCATTTATTTGCTGCTTAAGGTCACACTCCCTGGGGCAGGGGATGCGGAGGGGGATCACAGGCCCTCACAGGCTTCCCAAGCCCATGCTTGGACTCGGTGCCCCTCCAGACCCCTGCTGGGGGAAGGGGCAGTAGCACTCACCCGGCAGAGGACAGTGGAGTGGGCAGCCGAGAATCTGTCCTAGGGGAAGGGGAACAGGGAGACCCCCGAGCCCCCAGCACATGCCACATCATCCCGCAGGATGTCACTTTACAAAACACAAGTTCAAAGACAAAAGTATTAAGAACTTCGAGATTGTGACCGCATAGTTTGAAATGCCAAGCGCCAGCCCCACTGACGGTGGTGGAATGCCCTGAGGGCAGGACTGCGTCCCAGGGCCTCCGGGCACCATGAAGACTCTGCACCAGGGGTTCACAAAGAGGGGGCCACAGAAGCCAGCGGCCAGAAAACTGGGGGTGGGGGCTGGACCGGGTGCCTGGGGGGTGGGCAGGTGAGGCAGAAATGAGGAACAGGGCACGCCCTGTTTTTCTTTTGGGGAGACTCCCCCTGGTCCCCGTGGTTTGGACGTGGGCACCCAGGACAGTGCCTGGGTCTGGAGATGAGAAGCTTCCCCTGGTGCTAAGCTGGGCATGCGGGATCTGTCACTGGTCACACTGGCCCGGAAGTAACGGGACGCCGGGGGCAGGGCCCAGAGTGGGAGGAGCAAGCCCGTCCAGGCAAGCTGCAAGCAGTCCAACTCTGTGCTTTTGGTCACAAGAACCAATAGGTTTCATTTCCACTGAGCTTTGAGTTTCTGTCCCCTGCACCCGGGAGTCCTGACCGCAACAACGAGGCATGGTGTGCAGACCCCGGGCCCAGACCCCAACTCGCCGAGGAGGGGCCTGCAGAGCCCGGCGACCATCGCCGCCAAACCCTGCTCAGCTAGCCCCTCTTGGCTGGCTCCAAGGTCCCCACGACCTGCCCCACACAAGTCCTGCACCTTCCCATGCCTCCAGTCCCCATGGCCACCAACCACAGCCACGTCCCCTCTGCCACACTGTCCCCTCCGTCTGTGATACTCTTCCCAGTCTCTGATAGGCACACTTAGCCCCAGCTCACCTCCTCTCCCAAGCCTGCCCAAGACTCCTGGGTGGTCTGACCCTCCCTCCTGTGGCTCCCCTGAACCTCACACTCACTCTGGGGGACCTTGGGGCTGAGCCAAGTCATCACCTGTCTGCAGGATCTACACTTGACCTAAGCGTGAGATGCCTGCCCCGAGCTATGCCTCCTCACGAGTCTGAAAATCCAACATGACGGAGAGATAGAAAGAAAGAGGTTCTGCGCCCCTATAATCCGCTCAACCCTTGAGCTCTGCCTGCATGGGGTTGAGGAATTCGAGACCTGCGTACCAGTGCAACCTGTCAGCTCTTTCCCTGGAGCCCCCTACCAAAGGTGGGTTGAGCACCCGGATCCAGCCCTCCCTGAAGTTGAACCCAATTGCCCGGTCCCTAGGCTGGGATCTGGGCCCAGATACGGGATCTTTCAAGGTTCCAGATAAAGCCCCGCTGGTTGCAGACAGCAGAGCTGGCCTGAGGACGCGCGGCCAGGGGACATCCCAGGCTTTGCAGGTAGTGGGACAAGGCTGCTGTTCGTCACCCCGCCTTCTCCTTCAAGCGGTGCGCTGTGTCTTCGGTCCATCCCCCATCCTCCTGGCTCAGCTTTGAGGGGCACCTGGGCTTGGGGAAGGGGCAGGAAGAAGCCAGGCTCAGAGGCACTGAACCATCTTCACCGAGAGGCCAGTTGTCCTGCCCGGGCCTGGGCCCAGACACGCCAGGGAACAATCTGATTCAACGAGCCCGAGGTGATTCGGGCTGGGCCACCAAGGCAGCCCCGAAGCTGTGGGTCCAGTGGGGTCCAGGGGCCCACAGCTCGGTCGAGGTCCTGCAGGTTCATTCTCAGCGGGTGGGGAGAAGCCATGAGCCCCGCAGCCCGTGCTCGCCTTTCCCACGCGCCACCTGCTGGCCTCTGGCGGCTCTGCCCGCGGCTCCCTCCGGCCCCCTCGCCCCACAGCCCCCGTGCCACGTGCCGGGCCACCGCTGGGGACCGCAGGCTCCAAGGCCCCTGGCAGGGCTGCCGCGGCAGTGACCCCTCCGGAACACCCCCCAGTATCAGTGACTTGCCCACTCCCTCCTCTGCTTCCTGCACTGACCCCAAAAAGCACTTCTACCCCAGGGTCTGCCCTGGAGAACCCAAGGTAAGATGCAGGGGTGAAGAAGGAGGGGCGGACACAGAAGCACCCTCGGTGAGATCCATCCCCGCCCGTCCCCTGCCCTCCCACCCCAGCCCCGGCCACCTTCCTCCCGCAGGTCCTTGTGGCTCCGTGGCTAGGCACCCTTCTGGGCTCCGAGGACCCCGTCGGCTGTGGTTCTCGCCCTCCCACACCAGTCGCCTCGGCCTGTCCGCGGCCGGCCCGGCTCAGTGAGATTGTGCTGGCGGCCCCGAGGCTGCGGGTGTCTCCTGCCGGCGGCAGCTGCGAGGACAGGGTCCCCCATCACCACCGTCCCGGGGCCCAGCGGCACTGGGTCGAAGTGGGCCCTTAGACGGAGCGCGGGCCGCCAGGCGGGAGCCGCCAAGGCTCTGAGATGGGCAGCAGCGTGGACGTGGTGGCAGGGCCCCAGCACGGGCGGCTCTGCCCCCACACTCCGCGCCTGCTCCCGCCCCCTCTGAAGCCTGCCCTGAGCTTGCCCCGTGCTCAGTGGTCGCCGGGAGCCCCGGCTCTGTGGCCGCAGCGGGGAGCTCCTGTGGCGGCCAGGCTTCCAGACGCCCGACGGGAGAGCCCAAGGAGCCCTTCTCTCAGCAGGAGAGGGGGGTCTCCTGCCCCGTCTCGGAGGGATGCTTCCAGGCCTGGGTGGCCAGCCCGCCCCTGCTGAGCCTCCCGGGGACCCACAGCTCCCGTCCCCCTCCCTCATGTGGACTGCCTCCTTTGCCCCAGAAGCCTCACTCCAGTGGGGGGGCGTCCGGTAGGCCGACACACCGGCCCGGGCGGCCTGGCCCCAGGCACCTCCAGGGAAGGCCCACGCTTGCGTGGACAGCACATCCCACAGCTTGCGTGCAACAAATTCTCAGGCGGGTGTGGGCTTGGGGGACGCGGGGACGGAGGGTGGGGATGCTGGCCCCCCTCCACCCCTGACGGGCCAGCCCCGCACGCTGGTGGGGAGAAGGCCTCCGTCCAGGGAGATCGCCCTCCAGCCCAGCCCCACCTGGACACCGAGGCCGAGGGCGGTCACAGAGGTGCGCTCAGGCCAGCCGTCCCCAGAGCCTCGGGAAGGACACAAGCCCGGTTGCCCCCGATGTTCATGGCTTAAGGGCTAGAGCCGCCCTCTGACCTGCCGAGCCCCTCCTGCTCCGGCCGGGTCGGGCGAACGTCTCGTGCCCCCTCTGCCCCAGGGTTCAGAGCAGAAGGTCCGGGGAAACTGTTCCAGGGGCCAGCCCGTCACTAGGTAACCCTGTCCCTGGGAGGCCAGTGTCATCCCTGAGAGAGGGGGGCATTAACTGGATAGTTCAGCGCCCCTGGAACCTCCCGCCTTCAGAGGCTGGCGCTGGCATCTGGCCCAGGAACTCGGAGCTGACCCACAGCGTCGCCCCCTGCTTCTCCCCGCCTCCCCCTCCCCCAGCTCCTGGAGCCAGCAGTAGCCCTCTGCGGCCTTGGGAGGGGTGTCTGTGCTCCAACCCTTCCCCCTCTGTTCCGAGAGTCACCGCCCACCGCTGTGGAGCGGAGCAAGGTCCCCACCCCCGGGGGGCCCCGTGACACACCCCTGCTGCCGAGAGCGCGTGATGCCGGCTGCCACGCTCGCACCTTCCAGAAAGCAGGGGGGCCCCGGCGACTCCCCCACCTGGGGCATCCAGGGGGCAGGACCGGGGCCCGCCGTCATCACCCAGCTGTTGGAAGCAAACGCCACTGCTGTCCCCAGGCAGGGCCCAGGGGTCAGGAGCCCTGAGGCAGGCTGGCTGGGCACATTCCAGGACTGGCTTCCGCGGGCCCCATCGCTGCCGCAGGACTGGTCGGGGCTGGAGTTTGCGCTATGGGGCCCGAGGACAGGGCCAAGTGCTGGTGCTGGGGCCCAGAGCCAAGTCGCTGGGCAGCTGGCCACGGTCCCACGCAGGGGCGCGGTGGGCCCCTCTCCCTGTGTGGCCACACTGTGGGCCAGGACACCAGCGGTGCCCTGTCCTGGGGGGGCCGGGACCACACGGATGGGCAGGTCCTGAGCCAGCTGCGCCTCCTCGCGGAGCAGGAGGAGGAAGAGGAGGAGGGGGCCGGGGCCGCCCCAGCAGTAAGGCCAGCCTTCCCTGGGATGGGCTCCGAGGAGCTTCGGCTGGCCTCTTTCCGTGACTGGCCACTGACCGCCGTGGTGCGGCCTGAGGGGCTGGCGGCTGCAGGCTTCTTCCACACCGGTGAGTTCTGGGGGCCGGGGACCCCGCTGGCCTGGAGCCCCTCCCCCCTCAGCAGAGTGGGGCTGGGCCTGACACAGAGGGGCAGGGGTCCCGCGGCCTTTCCGCATCTGTCCCCCACCTGGAGTCTCCCCTCGGGTGGCGAGTGCACAGGGGGAGTTGGGATGGGAAGTGTGGGGCATCCGTGGGGCCCTGGGGTCCAGGGACAGGCCAGTAGCAGCCCCGACCCGCGACCCCTGGGGAGCCCCAGGGTGAGGGCTGAGGGGGCAGAGACAGGTGGCCCCTGGCAGGCTCTCCTCTCCATCACTGGGGCTCTCTCCTGGGGAGGGGGCTCCAGGTAATGCCCCCCACCCCTAACTGTCCGCCTGCCTGTGAATGGAAGTCCGCACTGCTCCCCAGGCTCTGCTATCCCCACTTCGCCTTTGAGAAAGGGGGGTGCGTGGGAAATCCCAGCAGAATACAGGGCAAAAAGGGGGCAGAGACCCTGGGTGCCCTAGGGCTCATGAGCGACCCCAGATAGCCCTTGCCACGTGAGGGAAGGCCACCCGGGAGCCCCCACAGCCCCGGGGCACACCTGGCCGAGCCTGCGGCTGCCGAGAGGGCGGGTGTGGGCAAGGCCAGCATCCGGGCTCCACCTAGGCCAGCAAGACAAAGTGAGGTGCTTCTGCTGCTACGGGGGTCTGCAGAGCTGGGAGCGAGGGGATGACCCCTGGACAGAGCACGCCAAGTGGTTCCCCAGGTAAGGACCCTGCGGGCCGCTCCGGGGCCCAGCGTGGGCCAGCTTCCCCTTCCCCGGGGCGGGGGGAGTGTCGAATTCTGGGGATGGGGGCCTCTGGGGACAGCACGTTTGCCGTTTCTTCCCTTATGCTCCAAAAACAGCCTTCCCAGCAAGGGCGTCCCCCTCGGTGAGCCCCAGCCGCCCCCTGCAGGGCCCTGTGGGGGCACGACGCTGGCTAGCGGGGCTCTCCCGCAGCCCAGGCCGCTGCCATGGGGCCTCCCGACCTGCTTTCTCCAGGTGCGAATTCCTGCTCCAGATGAAGGGACGGGACTTCGTCCGCGGGGTGCAGGAGGCTCGTTGCCACCCGCTCGGCTCCTGGGTGCGTCCTGCCTTTCCTTGGGGCTCGGGGTGGGGCGGGTCCCTCCCGGGTGGGTCCCTCCCCGCCGGGTCCCTCCCCGCCCCACCCCCAGTCCTCCGTCTCCTCTGGGCACAGATGTCCTCTGGCTCCTTTCAGGACGGATCGGAAGAGCCAGAAGATGGGGCCCCTGCCACCCCCTCAGGTGAGCCGTGGTGCGGGACCTGCGCTCTGCTCCCCGGGGGCCATCAGTGCAGGGACAGTGAGGCCACTCGGCCGGGCGTGAGGGGCCTACCTGGGCTCTCTCAGGGGCACAGGGTCTGGTGCTCCAGTGGGGAAAGCAGCCCCCCTGAGCAGCCCACCCCAGGGCCGGCACTGGGGGCGTGGAGAGGAGACGCAGCTGTCCCGGGGGCCGCCCGCCCCCCGAGGTGGCTGCAGTCGGTCGCAAGCCCACAGGGGAGCAGGCGGTGCTGTCTACACTGTGCCCGGGACTGCAGGGCGAGGGCCCGAGCGGCTCCGGGGCTCCGACCCCCGCTCTTCTAGGTGACTTCTGCCCTCTGAGCCTCATGGCCCTGAGCCCCGAGATGGGGACGGTGCCAACCTCGTCGGGCACTGAGCCCGGCTACGTGGTGCTCTGGGAGCAGCGCCCGGCACCTGGCGGGGTTCTGTCTCAGGTGGCCTTGGCGATGAGCTTGGACTGTCTTTTCCGCGTGGAGGGTCCTCTGAACAATGGGGAACGTCCCTCCCTGGAACGTCGGCGAAGTGGCTGTGATGGCCCCGAAGGCCCCTGGGGACCGGCCACAGTGGCAGCTGCTGCCTCTCTCCCGGGACCCCGAGCGCCCCCAGCCCTCCTTCCTTGGGTCCAGTGCCCCTCACCCTGCCTTGCAGGTGCCGGGGACAGCCAGGAGTGGTCCGCGTGGCGCCGGTGCCCAGCGGTGCAGGCCGTGCTGCGCATGGGCTTTGGGCCGGGCCATGTGCGACGCCTGCTGCAGCACAAGTACAGCTGGGCGGGGCCAGCCGGCCTCTCCGCGGCCCAGCTGGTGGCGGACCTGCTCCGGGAGGATGACGGGGGCCGGGTGGCGGGGGCCAGAGGTGCGTCCCCGCCCGGCCTCTCCCTGCTCATCCCTCCTGGGCACAGCCCACAGTGCCGGGCACGCGCTCCCACGGCCGCCGCGCGGGGTCTGAGGGGACACGTCCCGGCGGCGTGGGCTCTGGGGGTTAGGGCGTGCCGTGGGAGGGGCAGGGGGAGGCCTGTGTGCCGGCAGGCTCCTGCCAGAGCCTCTGGGTGGGGTTTCACGTCCCCTGGGGCCTCTGGTCTGTTCCTCACCGCCTACAGCTCCTGTCCACACGGGTTACGAGCTGCCCACGCCCAGAAGAGAGGTCCCATCAGAAGGCGCCAGGGAGCCAGGTGAGGGTGGGGCCCACCCGGGGGCAGGGCCAGCTCCCTGACTCCTGGGGGAGGGGGCCCTCCTCCGTCAGCCCAGGGCAGATGGCGGAGGTCTGGGGTGGACACGGGGTCCTTGGAGGCAGCAGGGGGAGCCCGGGCCCAGAGGGCGCTGCTGGGTTCTTAAACCCCCAGGAGGAGGGGATGCGGACGAGCGGCTGCGGCGCCTGCAGGAGGAGCGGACCTGCAAAGTGTGCCTGGACCGCGCCGTGGGCGCCGTCTTCGTGCCCTGCGGCCACCTGGCCTGTGCCCAGTGCGCACCAGCCCTGCAGCTGTGCCCCATGTGCAGGGCCCCCGTCCGCAGCTGTGTGCGCATCTTCCTGTCCTAGGCCGGGTGAGTGGCCACAGAGTTGCCCGTGGGCGGAGCCCAGCCCGGCCTTGGGCACGTGCTTCCCCGCGTGGGCCGTGAGACGTCGGGGCGGGCCTGGACAGTGACCCCCAGCACACCTCGTCTCGCGCGCGATCTCAACTCCGGGGCCGGCGGGCAGGGCGGGCCGGCGGGAGGGAGCACGTCTGCCTTCTTCCAGCTCCCCGGCCCCGGCAGGAGGGGCTGATCAGCCCGTTACCTTCCCCTGATGTTCAGATCCTTGCTCTGGGTCCTTCTCGACACCGCCCCCCGGCCGGCCACCACCTTTGCTGGGGCCCAGCTCTGCCTCGATTTCCCCAGTGACCGGGGAGGATAAGGCCCCCTGTCCAGCTGGGTGTGTGGGCTGCAGCCAGGCCCAGGGGAGGAAGACTCTGGAAGCGCACTGTCGTGCGGAGGGGCCTGGCCAGAGATCTTAACCCGGCAGCCGAGGGGTTGCCTGAGAAGAGCAGAATGAGGGAGAGGAGAGGGGATGGAAGGGGCATGTGGGGGGACATGCGGGAGACATCTGGCCTCCGCCATGCCGGTGAGCGGGTGGGGGCGGGGCTGGCGGGAATGCAGGGCAGGTGAGGGCGGGGCAGCGTGAGCCTCTGACTTTTCCGGCTGGCAGGAAGCATGGCCTCCTCCTGGCTGTCCAGGGATTCTGTGCCCCTCCCCCACCTCTCCGAGCACCTGCTGGGGCTCCAGCGGCCGGGGAGGGAGCGCCCTGCAGGCCGAGGTCCCTGGTCCGTGGACAAGCCAGACGGCATGGCCCACTCGCTCCTCCTTCTCTCCCAGGCGCTTCAAGTGCTGGCTGCCACGCGGGCACCTGCCGATCTCCGCCCGTCCCTCGGGCCACAGGGCAGGCCTGCTGAGGACAGCGGATCTGGCATCCGCAACGGGCCGTCCCAAGTCCCCAGACGCAGCCCGGGGTGGAAGGGAGCTGCATGCGGCCTGGCAAAGGGGTGGGTCTAAAGCTGGTTTGACTGACGCTTGGATGCTTTCGGAGATTCACAATAAAGTGGGTTTTCCCTGGATGGCACTCGGCCGCCTCCGTTCCAGATCCGCCAGCCCCGCCCCCACCCGCTCACCGGCAAGGCGGCGGCCAGATGTCTCCCGCATGTCCCCCCACATGCCCCTTCCGTCCCCTCTCCTCTCCCTTGTTCTGCTCTTCTCAGCGTTGTGACAAAACCACAGCCTCGGGCCACTTCTGGGACTGAGCTTGGAAACATCCCCCAGACTCCTGGCGCTCAGGGAAGGTCTGCGGGGCAGCGTCCTTCCTACTTCCTACCGGGGGGGGGGGGACTTTGGGGACGCTGTGGGACCAGGGCTTAAACCCCTTCTGTGAACAGCGCCACTGGCTAAGGACAAGCAAGGGCCCTGCTGTTGGGCAGAGGGGGCCTGTGCTCCTGGCCAAGCTCAGCCGCCCCCCAGGGCTCCATCGGCGGCCCCCGGGGCGGGCGGGACTCTGGGTGACCCCTCAGAGCAGCCGGCCGTGCCGTGTTTAACCGGGAACCCGGCTGCTCGGGGTGGCGGGGGTCGCCGTGGGTTTACACTGACCTTCGTGGTGGGGTCACACTTTCCCGTGGCCACCCCTCCCCCAGCCAGGGGGATTGCAGCCCCACGTGACGGAGATCCCAGGGCTGCTGCAGTCTTCTGTGTCTTCTCTTTGGGTTTTTGTGGTTTTTTTGGAAAAAGGAAATGATAAATTCTTTTGAAGTTGTAGCCATCCGCAGCGCGGCCCTGGCTCTGCTGGCCTGGCTGGTGTCCGGTCGCCTGACCCCGGGGGCGGGGGGAAGGCCGGGGAGTCTTCAGTGGTCCCTGGGGCTGGAGGTGGCACGCGGGAGGGGCTGGTGCTTCTTCACTTTCGCAGGCGTGTGGGGGCAACGGAGGGGCGGGCAGAGGTCAGAGAGCCCTGAGGGGCAGCCCTTGGCACCGGGGCAGGAAGGCTGGCGCAGTCAGCCGTCAGCAGAGGCCGCTGGGCCCCCTTGCCTTGGAGAGCCCCAAATGCAAAAGGGACAACATCCCGGCAGCAGAGGGCTTCCTGGCCTTTGGCAGGGGCGGGGCTTCTGGGACCCCAGCCTTGTGTCTGCAGACAGCAGGCTTTGGGCCGCGAAGCTGGGGGTGTGGGGTGAGGGGCCCACCCTAAGTCCTGGCCACCAGCCTTCAGAGCCCGCATGCCTGAGGCAGTCTGCTCTCATACTCTCCCCTGGCTCAGCGGCCTGAGTGAGGGGTCTCCTGTCACAGGGACGGGACGCTTGCTATCCCTGATGGCCCTTGGCTGAGATGGGCCTTCACTTGTAGGGTCGGAAGGGTGTGGCTGCCAGGAGGGTGCGGGTCCCCAGGGAATGGCCACGAGTGTTGCCTGAAGGGCAGGATTGTGTCCGAGGGCTTCGGTGGGATGGAAGAAGTGCCACTCCACGGAGAGAAGGACCCCCAGCTAGCTCTCGGACCCCAAGTTTCAGGATTATGTGTGGGACCTGGCAAGGGCTGCCTGAGAGGAGGTGGGCAGCGGCCCAGGTACCCCCACCCTGAGCCTGGGGGGTGCAGGGTCCTGGACGCTACTTTTTAAGAGGGAAGAAGTCTGATTCTCCAAAGAAACCAACACCCCAAATTTCCTGCCGCTGTGAGACCCCTAGACACGTCACCCTTGTGGGAGGTGGCCTCTCCATGCCCCCGGCCCCCGGCACGAAACCATCTTAGACCCAACTCCACACACTGCTGGGCTTGCAGCTCCAGGGGGTGGGGGCCGAGCCCCAGAGCCCCACACCCAGCCCAGAGCCGGCACGGAGCCGACCTCGGAAGAGTAAGGAATAGGTGGACGGACGGATGGACGGACGGATGCCCGGTGAGGCTTCCACAAGGAGAGAAGCTTCGAGGCTGTGCTAACCCAGCCGGCTAGGCCCAGCGGGGGGCAGGCCCTGCTGGCCATACTTGCAAGTACGCCTGCTTGAACAAGAGGCTGGAAGGCTTTTCATTGACATGGTAGACAAGAAATGGGTCAAATCCACCAATGAAATCAACTGAAAGAAATCAAGACCCCAACAATTGAAAAGACGGCAGAAGGGAGAACACGCCCAACCGCAAAGCTGTGCGATGGCAGAGGTGGGGGCGAGCCTGGGGGCCCCGGGGTGGGGCAGGCCCGGCCCAGACCCGGCCACGTCCCTCTGGAGGATGGACAGCGTGACTCCCCAGGTAGAACGTGCCGGTGGGCACTGACGAGCCCGGCAGGACAGGTGGCCTGCGGGGATCCTCAGTGTGGCCCAGCCGCTGCCCCCGCCACGTCCACGAACACCAGCCACCTGCCCCTTGAAGCCGTGTCTGCGCAGCCAGTGGGCAGCGGGGCTCGCGGGCAGAGCTGATGCATTTCCGACCCAGGGCTGACTCCCGTCCCAAAACGTTTCAATGTAACCGACACGTGAATTCCCTTTGGCTCTCTCCCAGCCAGCAGTGGTCTGAGCGACGGTTTGGGGGTCACGCGGCATCAGAGCTGGGGGACCTGGGGGCTGGTCCCGAGCAGGTCTGGTCTCCCGGTATAGGAGGCCATTTGGACCCGTGGACCGCCAGCCACACAGCCACCTGACTCCTGGGAACAGAAGCTCCGGATCCCCATTCTGACCCCAGGGAGGGTTCTGCCTACGGGAGCCACGGCCCCCGGGTGCACCCAGTCCCCACCCGCCCCAGCTCTGTCGTCTGCAGGGTCTTCCCAGGAAACCACGCTGGAGCCAGCGGCAGTCAGGCCTGGCAAGCATGCCTGAGCTCTGACGTGGGCCAGTGAGAGGAAGGTCAAGGGGGTCTGCCTCTGTGCGCAGCAGGCAAAGGTGCTGCTCAGACGGGTCCAGCTGGCACTGAGGGCCAGTGGGGCCCGGTCTCTCAGGCTGCAGGGAGGCAGAGGGGCCCATCCCTCTGCGGGTCCAAGGGCTCAGCCTTCCACCTGCAGCTGCTGTGGGGGCCGTGGGGGGGGGCAGCCCTGTAGCCCAGGAGCCCTTGGACCTGGGGGCTTGGGTGTGAGCTGAGCCCTGGTGCCCACAGCCCGGGGCCCCCCTCATCTGTTCTCAGGTGGCTAGGCCATCCCCCCCTCTGCTCAGGCACGGACCCCCGAGGGCGCGGGGATCCATCTAAGAGGCGCAGTCTCAGGCTTTGCCAGCGACACGCCAGGACAATGCAGAGTCACCACCTCCGTGGCCAGCCTTCTGCTTCCTCCTGCCCCCACGACCTGGAGGGTCCAGGCCAGGCCACCAAGAGGCCGTTGTGGGAGCCGGGGGGCCGCGCACTTACAGCTGTCCTCCTGCTCGGTGAAAACGCTGACCACGTAGCAGGATAGGCGAAGCCGGCGAGCTGAAAGACACCAGGAGGTCGGCATGAGGACAAGGCAAGCTGGACGCACGGGGGACGGAAGCCCCGGTGTGTCCCGACCACGAGGCCACGGCCCCTCCCAGGCCTCAGTTTCCTCGTCTGTAAAATGAACAAGGAGAGCGGGTATGGGGGAGCCCTTCAGCTTTGATGTTCCAGGCGGCGTCTGACTTCCTTGTGGGGGGGGAGGGCACCGCACAGATGAGGGTGAGCGGGCTCAGGGCTGGCCGGTGGACGAGTCGGGAGGGTGACCACCTGCTTTAACGGGAGGGTGAGACACAGGGAGAAGCCCTCGGAGACACGACCGCAGCTGATGGACCCCAGACCGAGCCCCCTGCCCCAGTTCCAGCCCGGCCACCTCCCCCGGGGCCTCTTGCCGTAAGCAGCCAACCACCAGCATTCTCCTACCGGGGAGGGGGTGCCCACACGCAGCCCCCGCTGGAGAAGTTGGATCCAGTCGAGCCGGATGGTTCGGCTGCAGGCGCCAAGGACCCAGCTCAGCGGGCAGTTCCGGGCAGAGTGGACGGAGCTGGCCGCTGCCCCGAGGGGGTCAGGGGCTTGACTGGGCAGAGGCCCCCAGCCCGGGAGGACGCTCAGACTCCAGGGGAGAGGCCAGGTGGGCACTGGGTGCCCTGTGGACACCCAGGCAGCAGGGCCGCGGGCGGAGAGAGGACTCCAGCTAAGACGGTGGGGGCTGGCACTGCCCGTGGCCCGGTCGCTCTGCACTCGTGTGGCCGGGCAATGCTAACCAAGGGTGAGCACCTCCCGAGGGTGCCATTCGCCATCGGGGACCGCACCCCCCTCATAAGAGGGAGGGGACCAGCCCTGACTCGCAGCCAGAGCACAGAGGGGGCCCCGAGCAGGGCCGCTCGTTTGTCACTGGGCAGCAGCGCGCGGCTCCGTGCCACAGGGTGGCCAGAGGCTCCCAGGAAAGGCCCAGCGCCCTGTGTGCTCGTGGGGTCCTGGAGGGGCCAGCAGCCCCAGCTCACCCGGGAGGCTTCGCGCGGGGAAGCGGAGTCGGCCTCCTCCACGGAGGCTGGGAGGCTGCGAGGCAGCCGAGGACGGTGAGGTCATGCTGTCGGGCATCTGAGCATCTCCCGTACCAAGCAGCGGTCTCCACCCCAAGGATGCCGCTGGGAGCAAGAGTCTGATGGCGGCGGCCTGGGGGTGCTCCGCCCGACCCTGCTCCACATTCTCCACCCTTTGGGGTGTGGATGGTGTCCAGACCCCAGCGTCCTCCTGCTCGGGTCGGCCAACGGGGAGCCCAGCAGGAGACGGGAAGGAGAGAAGCACTAACCTAACCGAAGAGCACCACCTCGGTCTTGCAGGGATCCCGACTGGTCCGGACGACAAACAGAAAGATGCTTCCCGGGGGGGGGCCCGCTATGGAGAGACGCCACAGCAGATCTGAGAGAGGGTGGTGGGGTGTGTCTGTGAGCCTAGCACGGCCCCCGGGAGGTGGTAAGAAATGGCATGGGGGGGGACAGGAAGGTGGCCAGCAGCACGGTCTTGGAAGCAAGGGGGAGGACAGAGTTTCCAGCAGGCTCCCGGTGTGGCCGGCCTTCCGTCAGCGACAGAGAGAGCTGAGGGGTTTACGTAAGCTCTGGCTCCTGGTTTCTTCACGCACAGATCAGGCGCAACGGTCCCCCTCGGCGCCACAGGCCCGTCTCCTCCCCATCGAGACGCAAGCTTGAGAAGCTGTCCCAAACAGCCCTCTGGGCGCCAGGCGGCCGGCACCTGGTGGTCCCCGGTGTCCCTCCCGGGAAGGGCCCGGGCCGGAGCTGGCCGTGGTGCTGAAACCCCCTCCCACCCCCACTGCTCTTCCTCCACGGGGTCCTGGGGAAGGCCAGCCCACGGCCCCACCCCTGCCTGCCCAGCTCGGGTCTGTCCCCCGCGCCCCGCCCCCAGCCCCTGTCTGTCCCCCGCGCCCCGCCCCCAGCCCCTCCCCGAAGCTCCCAGAGGCCCCGGGGACCTGCAGACCCGCTCCACCAGCACTAGGCTCTCTGCCTCCTCGGCTGGTTCCCTCCTCGCCAGCCAGACTGCAGGTGGCTAGTCAGGGGCGCGCCTCCCCAAGCCCTCTGCAACGATCACCAGGGGGCTGGCTCCTGGGAGGCAAAGCCCGTACCAGCGGACCAGTGTTTAGGAACTTGCATTTCATGAAAGAAACGTCCATCCCTGTAGGAGAAGGATCCCGGCGACCCGGTGGCTGGTTCTCTCCCATCGGGGCGCGGAGCTCTCCTCCAGCAGCGGCACCAGCCTGTCGGAAACTCCCACCAGGACCCTCCGTTTCTTCTTCCTCAGTTTCCTTTTTGTTGCCTTTTTACAAGTTCTGTAAATGACTTCGGAAGCCTCAAGGAGTATCCTCGTCGAGTTGGTTCTTTCTCCTTTCGAGGAAGGCACCTGGGTTCCCATGCGTTTTTCAGGTAACCGTGACCCTGTTTCTACATCAGTGGGTGAGGCCTGCAGCAGCAGCGGAGGGAAGGGCGGCTCTGGTTCCTGGCTATGGGGACAGCACCCCAAATGCCCCACAGTCTGACTGTCCGCAGGGCCTATAAACACCGGAGAGGAGGGAACGCTGCAAGTGTGCGGGCCACCTGAGCTGCCGCGCTTTCTCAGGCCACGGACCACGAGCAGCCACGGATGGCCCTAGATTTGGGACTCATTTTCCAGTGTCAGCCGCTGGTGGCAGAACCTCTGTCCTGTAAATCCACTATCCACCCAGACACACTGATACTGACGCCACTGTTTGCACCAGGCGAAGTCAGGAGCCTCCAGATCCGACCCGTTCCCTCCGGGGACCGCAGGGGACACGCCCGAGCTGCCCTGTGTGTCCTTTGCGGTGCTCACGAAGCTACTGGCCAACACGGACTGAGCTCCTACTGCGCGCACGTTTACCGCAGGCTTGACCTGATTTCCCCCACCACGTCCTTCCACCCGCGCTTCCCAGTTCACAGAACAGGAAGCTGAGACACAGGGGTCAAGTGGCTCACTAAGGTGGCACCAGCCGGACCCAGGTCTTCAGCACTGCCCAGGGCTGGAGAAGCACTAGCCAGGTCGGACTCGGTTGTAGGGGCAAGGCTCACCCGGACACACGCTTCGAGGTTCTGGGGCAAAGCCCTCTGGCTCCTTGCCGCTAGGCCTTAGGTTCCGTGGGCCTTCTATGACCCGCGTGGGCTTAGGGACAGTGGCGGAAGTGAGGCAGGACAGCAGTGAGTGTCCCGTTGGACAATCAGGTCGGGGTCCCTTGCCCAGTCTCCCCAGGGGCCAGCGAAGCCTGCAGCAGGCCCTTCCCCGGCCGGCCCCGGCCCCCCACCTCACCGCAGCCTGCACGACACGCTTCTCCGGAAAGGGGCCCAGGTCGGTCCCCAAGGGGGCAGCGCTTTGCCACGTGAGTCCTCCAGGAGCCAGAAGCCACCTGTGCGGTCCCCAGGACTATTCGGTTGCTATTGTGGGTTGAATTGTATCCTCAGAAACATACGTTCAAGTCCTCATCCCCGGGACCTGTGAATACAACCCTATTTGGAAGCACTCTTTGTAGAGATGACAAAATTAAGATGAGGCCGTACCAGATGCCGAGATTTAAGGAGAAGGGTAATGAGATGTGACACACAAAGCACAAGGAAGAGGGCCGTGTGAAGACAGAGCCGCGTCTGCCGGCCGGGACGTCCGTGACACCGGAGGCCGGGACAGACCCTCCCTCCGCGCGCCTGGCAGGAACGACCCTGCAGCACCTTGATTTTGGAGTCCCGCTTCCAGGACTGAGAACGAGTGTGTCCAGCCGCCTGTCGGAGCGTTGTTATAGGCCCCGGGAGACTCTGGGGTCGCAAAGGCAGAAAGTGCCGGGGCCAGCTTGCGTGGTCTGGCCGTGCCCGCAGTTTCAGGGAGGAGCCCGGCATGGACTCCGGCTCCGCGGGCCGCGCGGGCACCGGCCCAGCCCCTCCCGGTGCCTCTCCCTTCTCACCCAGGGGAAGCCCGCGCACGGCATCGGAGAAGCTCCCCAACCTCCCCTTTCTCCGGGGCCCTCCAGGCTGTCTGAGCACGTCTGGGTCCCCTACGCTGCCCCTGCTACTCACATCCAGTCACGTCATCTCACACACGCGTCCACGGATAAGACCCCCCCCCGGAAAGGATGAGCTCCCGCGGACCCCCAGCTGAGCAGCGCCCCAGGGGACACAGCATCCCTGTGACGCGCTCTGCCCCTGAGTGTGTGAGCTCAGGACAAGCTCCAGACCCACAGGGCGCGCGGCCCACTGAAGGCGGCACCTGAGGGACACCCAGTCCGTCCCCGCCCGGGAACGGCCCCCAGGGGATGCTCCTGGAGGCTTCGAGAGAGAGAGGAAGGGGTGCAGCCCACAGGGGGTCCCCTAGCCCCCGCTGCGAGGGGCCTGGAGATGGGGCGCAGCTCCCGAGGCCTGAGACGCTCGTGCCTGCTCCCGGCCCCCTCATGAAATCCCCTCTCTTTTCGGGGCTGGCGGATGAAATACAGGACATCCACCTGAATGTGAATTTCATTATGCGATGAATCACGGACTTCGTGTGTGTCACAGACTCCGCGTGGGACACACAAACGCGAGAACTTACTCCCTGCTGATCCGAAATCCAGAAGTCACTGGGCGTCCAGTCGCTGTATTCATGGGGTCACAACCCCCATCACCACAGCAGATGCAGCCTGCTGCGTCTCCGCCCCCTCATGTCAGGTGTCCGTCTGACTCGGACAGGCCGTGACCGAGGCTCCGGGGCCGGCGGGGGACAGCAGACACCTTCGTTCGGGTCCCAAGCCGCCCGCAGCATCAACAGAGCCTCTGGGTCTGTCCTGCTTCCGCCCTCACGCCCACCCTGGGGCCGGAGCCCGTTCTGAGCCCATCTTACGGAGCAGGGCACTGCGGCTCCCGTGGCCCAGTGCACCGGTGGGGGTGGGGCGGCGGGGACCCTTAACCCGTAAGCCCCCCCCACCCCCGCCCCGCCCCTCGCTCACCGCCACCAGGATCTGCAGGGCACAGCCGAGGCCTGGCACCGAGGCCTGGACGTCTGGGGACCCGAGACCAGCCTGTGGCTCGTCATGCGGGCAGCCGGGGCCGTGCTCACGCCACCGAGAGCAGTGCCAGGAGAGGCTGAAGGTCAGGAGCTCGCTGTCCCGGGGGTGAGGGTGGGACGAGGTGAGCAGCAGGGACACGGCCCGCCCACCCCTCACAGTCCAGTGTGGGCCCCTGGGAAGGGGGAGGGGCGCCCTGCCCTCCAGCCAAGGGAGGCAGGGACCCCAAGGCCCTCTCGTCGCTCCCCTGCAAGAAGGCCTCCCTTTGCTTGCCCTGGCTCTGCTCACGCCCCCTCCTCCAAGAAGGCCTCCCTGTCCGGGTCAGACCCTGGGGTGTGTTCTCAGTGCTCTGGGCCCTTCTCCCCTTGGGACTGAGTCCTGCCACCGGCAGGCCAGAGGCAGGAGCCCGGCAGCCCCAAACCAAGCTCACGGTGTTCTCTCCAGATGCAGTTTCAGGGAGAACAGAGAACAGACACGGGGTCCTCGGGAGGGGACGCGCCCTGTCCGACGCACCTGCCACCCAACGCGGCAGGGACAATGCATAGGTCTTCTAGCGGGACGGAGGTGAGCAGCGCCATGAGCTCAGCAGGGAGAGGGCAGGACAAGTAGGCGTGCCCACGGCAGGGCGCTTGGTGCGAAGATTCTGGGAACACCTGGCTAGAATCTGTCAGGATTTACCTTGCCCTACCAGAGACTCGCCACAAAAATGCGTACACAGCCGCCGAGGGGTCACTGTACACGGACGTCCAGTAAAGCACGAGAATGAAGCAAAAGATTAACAAAGAGATAATGGTGACAACAGAACCCCCGTTTGCACTACGGGGCCAGTTAGAGAAATGCCGCCGTGGGTCCGCGCTTCGGAAGAACGAGGTCCTGCCGCCAAGGCAGACAAGGGAAAGTGCCGCGGAGGGAGGTGCTGCGTGCGGGTTGGTTTGGGAAACCCAGACGGGGCAGGTCCGCCCCAAACTTCTGGCTATGGCACCGGGACCCAAGAGGCCCCGCACGGCACCCTGGGCAGTGGGTTCGTCTTTCCAGCTCCGCGAGTCCCTGCCTGGCCACGTGGGTAAACGGCACCCCCAGCCTCCGCCCGTTCCTGCCCACTGTGGTTTGCACCTGTTGTGATCTTGGTGGCAAAGCGGGACCCAGCAGTCGGGCCTGAGCAGCTTACCCCCGGCCACCTCTGTGTGAGAGACACTGGATGACGGGGAGAGGAGGAGGGCGTGGGCTGGCCCGGCCAGACCACAAGGCGGGTGGGGCAGGGAGGAGGACGCAGCACAGTGAGCGGGCTTCCCACGAGCAGAGAGCAGGGAGGAAGGCCTGAGTTCCAGGGCACGGGGCACGGCAGTCGCCAGGCCAGAGCCCAAGTCCCCGGGAGGCCGGGAATGCCAAGTCCAGACCGCACTTTATTCTGGAGGCTGATGGCACCCGGGGGGTGCCTGGGCGCGAAGCCGTGAGTGGATTCCCGACGGCAGCGGGCGAGCCCAGGGGCTGGAGGGCACAGTGGTTCTATGCCAGATAAACCCGGGGCTCGTCCCGCAGCCCTGAGCACAAGCTGCGTGACCTCGCGTGGCACGCGGGGCGTCGCTGAGCCTCCGCCTTCTCCCCGGAACGGTTCTCGCTCCTGGGGCCAGAAGGGAGCACTGCAGGGCAGCGGCCTGGCCCCCACAGGGAGCCCGGGACTGCCCGCCATGGTTTGGGGCTCTTCCTGGCTGGGGTCAGGGTGGCCAGGTGTGACCCACGGGTAGTGACTGAGAGCACGTAAGAGGTAAGAGAGAGAAAGGAGAAACTGCTGGGTCTGCCTGCGTCCCCTTGGCCTCCATGAGAGGTGCTGGCACCTATCCTAGCAAATGCCAGCCCCACAGTCACCCGCGCACGACCTGGCATTGCCTGGGGGGTGCAGCGCACAGGCTGCCCCTCACGTCCAGCCCCGGGCAACAGGAGGCTCCGTGTGGCGGAGCCCACGCGGGATCCTGGCCCCAGGCTCCCCCGGGATCCCTTACAGCTTCTCAGCCTCTGGCCATGGTTCCTCAAAAACAGTTCTTGGGAACCAGCCAGGGTGCGGCGTTTCTCAGGGAAGCTGAGGCCCCGACGTCCTCCGGATGGGTTTATGCGCTCGCTGGAGGCCGGGGAGGGCCCGCAGGCCCGGAGGCTCCCTGGCAGGTGCGTGAGACACCCTGGGCCCTGGGCCCTGGGCTGAGCCCAACCCAAGAGGTCTCCAAGATAAGCCAGAGTCCGGAGTGATACCGGGGGCTCTGGCGACATCCGAGGCCCGCATCTGCCCCTGGGGGGTGCCCCGGAGCCCCGGCCAGTTGATGGGATCAGAATGTCATTTCAAGATGCCCGTTAGTCCCCCCACGCCCGGAGGCTCCTGGCCTGCCCGGCGGCGGGCGGAACCTCTGAGGTTAGGTAGTGAGCTTCCCAGGAGGCCGGCGCTCACGAGGTGGGCGGGCTGGCGCGGGAGCGCGCGGCGGGAGCGCGCAGCGGGGAGCGCGCGCCGCCCCACACCGCCTCCCCGCGGCCCGGCCCGCGCTGGGTTTCCGGCACAGGACGCGCGGGTCTGGACCCGGGACGCGCGGCGGGGACGCGCTCCGAGGGCGGGGGAGGCCGCCCTTACTTCTCGCGCTGGTCTGGAGTCCTGGGCGAGCTGCTGCGGGGCCGCGCCTGCGGGTGGGGGTGCGCGGGTCTCACCCGGCGGCGTTCCAATGAGGCTGAGCCGGGGGGGCCCCCTCGGTCCGCATCTGCCAGCCGCTGCCGCGGGCCGGGATCGGGGACTGCGTCACGGCCTCTGCAGCTGGGCGGCGCGGACACGGCAGGACCTGCCTCTCAAGGGTCCCCGGATGTGGCCCCTGCCCTGGGACTGTCCCCAAACCGCACCTGCTGTCGCTTTGCAGGTGGGTGACTCGCCACGGTGAACCCGAGCCTTCGGGCGCGGACCCACACACTTGCGCACACGTATGCCCCACTCCCGTGCGCACGTGCACACGCGTACAAGCACACATACGCGCAGGCACACATGTCCGTGGGCACTTCCACGGCACAGCGTCGAATGCACACGCGCACAAGCACACGGCAACACCCACATCCCACAAACACACGTGCTCAATGCGCAAACGTGCAAACCCAAACACGCTCACAGATGTGTACACTTCCACGCGTGCACACACACAGGCCCTCACTAGCCCTGTGGAGCTCCAGCTGTTTCCTCGCGCTCTGCACCCCTGCTGGCCATCGGCTGGAGCCCCTGGCCCCAGCTGCCCAGCTATAGGGTCCCGACAAGGCGACCGAGACTGGTGTTGGGTGTCCTGATGCGGACACGCCCGGTTCCCGTCCGCGGGTGCCCAGCTCCACACCCCTGCCTTCTACTTGGAGGAGGGAGGTGCAGAAGCCGGGTGCACACCTTGTCGCCATCAAACCGCCTTTTGGACCTCGGGCAAATGGCTTCTTTGTTCTGCACCTCAGTTTCTTTCTTTTCTTTCTTTTTTCAAAGATTTTATTTATTTATTTGAAAGAGAGAGAATGAGAGAGAGAGAACGAGAGGGGGGAGGGTCAGAGGGAGAAGCAGACTCCCCGCTGAGCAGGGAGCCCGATGCCCAACTCCACCCCGGGATTCCCGGATCATGACCTGAGCCGAAGGCAGTGGCTTAACTGACTGAGCCCCCCAGGCGCCCCTGCACCTCAGTTTCTTCATCCGAACAATGGGTTCATGTCAGAGCATGGGGACTATGCAGCTTAACAAGGCCTTCCTGGTCAAGCCCAGGACCTGACTTCTGGAAAGTGCTCGGGAAGTGTGGGCTCCTGACCTGAAAGGGAATAGCAGACTTCTTTTCACCAGTGGGGAAACTGAGGCCAGGGCAAAGCAGCGATTTTTTTTTTAAGATTTTATTTATTTATTTGACACAGAGAAAGAGATCACAAGTAGGCAGAGAGGCAGGCAGAGAGAGAGGGGGAAGCAGGCTCCCTGCTGAGCAGAGAGCCGGATGCGGGGCTCGATCCCAGGACCCTGAGATCATGACCTGAGCCGAAGGCAGAGGCTTTAACCCACGGAGCCACCCAGGTGCCCCAAAGCAGCGATTTTTGACGCAGTTCCCACAGCGACTTCACAGGTGACCTGCGCTCCTGCCTGGCTCGCAGCAACTTCTTTTCTGCCCCCCTTGTGTGGCCAGCCTGGCACCCCGCAGCTCCGTGTGGCTTTCATTTCGCTGCCCCAGGAGTTCCCTTCGGTTCTATTCCCATCCAGAGCTGCCCAGCCCCGGGCAGGAAACCACAAACAAGATCATATTACTGTAACTGAAAATCAACGGACTGCCAGCAGTTCCAAAGGAAAAACAAATTATCTAAATAGTTTAGACAGAGTAATAGAATGTTTTCAATTTGTAGCTCCACGTTCTGCCCCCTTCACTCTGCTGTTGACAACGGGCGTTTTCTCCCGTTGTGTGGACACTGCAAGAGCCTTCAGATGGCAGAAAGAGGCAAAAGCTCCAGATGCCGTGAGGGAGTAGGTTAGCCCTGACCTTGGAAGGCCGCCCTTCTGGTCTCGGCTCCAGGGACGGACCTTGCTCTGGGGATGAACATGGCCCCGGGCCTCCCGGAGTGGGGGCGGAGTGAGTGGTTGATTCTTTTGCTCTGTGATCAGGAAACTGAACATTCCGCCTTCACTGGTTGTTCGGTCCAGTGCGTACCAAATACTGGCTCCAGTTCTGCCTCCCAGGAGGGCCTTCCCTTCTCTCCTCCTTTTCAACATCCTCTACCTCTCACAGCCCACCTCCTCCAAGAAGCCCACTGTAAACCCAGCACACAGCTCTCTGTGTGAACTTGTGGAGCCTACAGTTCCGACCACAGGCTCTTGTGCTGAAATCTAGCCTCATATTGTCACCGTGTAGACCCTTGTGGTACCTGCTACTTCTGTAGGCGCCAGCGGCTCCTTCCCGGGGGCTCCCTCCGGCTGCAAGACGGTCCTCGTGCTCAGCCAGGCACGAGGCAGGCTGGGAGCGCCAGGAAGCTCAGAGGGGCACACAGGACAGCTCTCAGCCAACAATGGAGGGAAATGCAGAGAGACCCCACCGGCATGGCTGCCGTGAAAGGACTGGCGATCCCAAGTGCGCACAAAGATGTGGAACAACTGGAACTCGCTAATTGCGGGCAGAAGCAGAAATCCCAAGGACCATTTGGGGAGACTGTTTGGCAATTTCGTATAAAGTTCAAAGTACATGTACCCATCACACAGCAATTTTCCTTCTAGGTGATGAAACAAGAGAAATAAAACATATGCCCACAAAAAGGCTGGTGCGTGAGTTTCAAGGCAGCTTCATTCATAATATCAAAAACTTAAAAACGGCTCCAGGGTCTAACAAAGTGGCCATCGCATGTAGTGGGTTACCGTTCAGCAATGACAAGGGGTGAAGTGCTGACAGCTACAGGTGACACAGATCTGAGCACACGGCGCGGAGTGAGACTCGGTAGGTCACATACTGTAGGACCCCCTTTATGTGAAGCGCCTGGGACAGACTCGCACCAGGACGCGGGCGGCTCTCCAAAGCATGATGTGAGCTGCGGGAGCAGTGGAGGACGAGGACGGCTTGCATTTCTTTATGCACAGTTCTGGAACCGACAGGAAGACTGTGAGGATGAGGTTGGGGGGGGGGGGGCTTTGGGCGCGCGGTCTGCACTTGTCAAGTCAGTCTGTAGGTCGTTCATACGCGACCATGGCCGGAGTGGGTGCACCAGGACTATGCACGGAGGACAGAAGGTCCAGCGAGCACACAGCGAACCACAAACGGCTTGCAACCCCTGCCCCCCGACAGTCCGGCGGCACAGCGGCCTTTGCTGCGGGCGCCGTCAGGGACCCCAGCTCTGCCGCCTGCGCGCCCCGCCCGCCCCTCCAAACCCGCTGCACGGCGGCCTGCCCCGGGGGCTCGGCCCTGCTCGCGGCCGGGGGGGGGCTGGGGGTGCCGGCTCCCCGCCCCGCGCTGGGTCCCCTCCACCGCACGCCGGACTCAGCGAGCCCCGCCGCGCCTTCCCAATCCGCGCCCGGTGACCGGGCCGGCCCGGAGTCGTCCCCACCCAAGCAGGGCGCGTTTTCCGCGCCCGCCGCGCGGACGGTCAGCCGCGCCCCGCGGACCGCGCCCGCCCCCCGCAGGCCCCCCACCGCCCGCCGCGTCCCCATGGCGACAGGGGCGGGGCCGCGCTCCCGCCCGAAGAGCGAAGGCGGAAGTCCCGCCCCGCCGGCCCGCCCTACCCCCGGCTTCCCGTGATGCCCCGCGAGGCGCAACGTAGCCGGAAGCCGGTGGCGGCGGGGCAGGCGGCCGGCGCGCGTCCGCGGAGCATCTTGCGGCGCGCCCGAGCCCGGCCGACCCGGCGGACCCCGCGGACCCCGGCGCGCGGGATCGAGTCCGGACCCCGCCCGGTAAGCGCGTGGGCCGAGGCCCCCGGCCCGCTTGGGCGGACGCCCGCGCCCGGACCCCCGGACCCCCGGCATTCTCTCCTCGGAAGCCGCCCCCACCTCGGTTCCTGGAGGCTTCCCGCAGCCGCGGCCCCGCGCACCCCGCCGCTCCCCTGCCTCCCGCGGAAGGGGCGCAGCGTCCAGACCGGCAGCCCGGGGCTGCAGGCGGAGGGGCTTCCGCCCTGGGAAGCGAGGGTTCGGTCCGGCGGGGGCGGGGGAGGCCGGTGTGGTCGGGAGCGGCGGCCTCGGCCTCGCCGGGGGCGGCGGACGACCCCCTCGGAGAGGGAGGGGCTCGAACGGTCCTTTTCGGTTCCCTGGTCAAGGCTCCCCCGCAGACCACCAACACTGGAGGGGACGGTGCTCGTTCGGGGCAGGCCTGACCCTCCCGCCGCGCTCTGGCCGAGACAGCGGCCCGGGGGCGCTGAGCTTCCAGGCTCGCTTTCCGGGACCCCGCCCCGCCCAGGTTCCCAGCGGATCCGTGCTCTCTCACAGGTGCACTGGCTGCTCCTGGGGGTTGCTGCGAGTCCTGCTCACGGTGACAGCCCCGGGGACCCACCCGGCCCTTCAGGCACCCCTTGTAATTAATTTCCGATGCCGACAAAGTCCCAACTTCAGGACCAAGTGTTGTGCAGTTAACAAGTGTTTTATGTGGTGAACTAAGAAAAAGTGTCCTCGTTTGGTTCAGTGTTGACTGAAGTTATGTCCACTTGCAGAAAGCTGCATTTTACCGTCTTGCTTTCAAGCTTTAAAGAGTTCTGGGATGGTTTTTCAAGATAAACTGTTATTTGTGGTTTTGAAATTTAAGATGCATGTTCATGTATCAAAGTTAGTATTTCAGAGAGGTGAAGGGATGCTCACATCCAAAACCGGTCCCCAGGGGGAGTTCCTTTAAAATCCAGGTCATTTCCTTTTCACACGTTACTTTGCTGCTAGTTCTGCAAACACTCGGTCTGCCTAATTGTATTTTACACAGTTAGGAATTCAGAGCATGCTCAACCCAGTTCTGACTTCTGTTTGCCGCTGCCCTTTTGACCAGAATGTGAAGCTCTGAGGGAAGGCACAGTTTTCTGGAAAGAGCACAGGGCAGGTATGCACGTCCGCCCCGCACACCAGCCCACAGGGAGCTCTCCGGTGGCTGCCATGAGACGGCTGTGTGCAGAGGGCTTTGTGAATTCAGATCCAGCCCGATGTCTCTCCAAGTGCGTGTGTGTACCTGTCCATGCCTTTTGCGTGGGGGGGCATAGACGTTCCGTGGGATGAAAGTATCCCACTTGACGGAGTCTGACCAGGATGTTGTATTCAGGGGTTTGCCCTTGAGATCCGATGGTTTGGGTAGACTGTCCACATAGCACAGAAAACTGCAGAGCACAGGGGAGGCGCGGGTGAACTCTGGTTTTGTCCATCAATTATAGAAAACCGAAAGCAATGTTTAGTTGTCATTTCCTTCAGCTAGCTTCAGAGTGGGCCCTGATGAACACAGGAGGCCTGGCCTTCCAGATTCGGAAAGTTTGGTTGCGCAGAGAGTCAGGGTTTCCGCCCGTGACTTATTTCTTTGTACTAAGGTTGCAGGTGAGGTACAACGCAGAGACCCTCCTGGAACGTTCACGCTGCGGGTCAACCTCCAGCCTCACTGTCAGCGGAGAGGCTGGCCGCATGAAATGTCCAGCAGCCGGGCAGGCGTCCGGTTCTGAGCCACTTACAGGGTCCCCGAGTGTTCTACAGCGCGCGCGCGTTGCCGTGAGAATCGGGCAGCGGCTCACAGGCTCCGTTCACAGGGGAGGGCAGGGTGAGCTCCCGAGGGGCAAATGCGCAGTTGTGCGTTGGTGGCAGTAGAGGTGGCCTGAGGCCCAGGGCAAGTGGTGGCGGTGCGCGCAGGCCTGTGGGGTTGCTTTATGTCCAGCACTGTGCTGGCTCCCACCTCCCTCCTTTGGCTTGAGTCTACCGTACCGGTTTTCCTGGTCATGAATCTAATGGGCTGTTGGTTGAACTTGAGCTTTGCCAAAACTAGGACGTCTATAAAGACAGAAGTGGTACTTCTCTTCAGTCCGAGTTAAGGGCTGTGGTGCCCCAGCAGTGTCCCTGTGACGCATGGTGGCAGGTGTGCCCTCTGTGCTCGTGCCGTCTGCCGCCTCCCCACTCCAGGATGGCCCCGCGGAGGCCATCCCTGTAGACCCTCCCACGGGCCAGCCCCTGCATGTAGCACTCAGGGCGACCGCGGCGGCCCCATGCCATAGGCTGCGGAGTGGAAGGAAGGGGTGGCACGCGGAGAACCGGGGCTCCCTGCCGTCGAAGGTTACTGGCCCCAGTCTGAGGTGTTGGCCTTTCGGGTGGGCGGTCAGATCGAGCGGCCAGTCTGTGTTCACTGTAGAAAGACCACCCCTTGCTACGGGCTTCGTCATGCGACGGGACGTGTTCTAAATCGTGCAGCGTGGGTGGCACAGGAGACTTCCGTGGAGTGGATGCCGGGAGTTATGATATTCTTAATAATTGCGTTGATTTTGGCCGGAACCATCCAGACGGCTCTGGGTTCTTCTTGGCGCGTAGAGGAGAGCTTGCTCCTGTAGGCGGCTCCCCGACGCTGCCTGTAGTGAGCCGCGGCGTGGGAGTTCTCCGAAGCTCGGTGTGGTCGTGTTGTTGCACTCCTTCGTCTTCTCGTGAACTAGCCTGCTGGTAAGTTTTAAAACTTTGTGTCCCTCCTGCGCAGCATCATGGCCAGCCCGAGAACGAGGAAAGTTCTGAAAGAAGTCCGAGTGCAGGATGAAAATAACGTAAGCGTCTGCTCTGGTGCTTTGGGACTCGGCAGACCTCTTGGAGCCCTCCCCGTTTCCCTTAGTCTGGGGCCAGCCTCTCCTCTGCTCCCTCGGGGCCACCTGTCGGGTCTTTGGGGTCCCTGAACCCCGAATGCCTGGGCGAGTCGCACGTGACCGTCCCCGCAGGTGTGTTTCGAGTGTGGTGCCTTCAACCCTCAGTGGGTGAGCGTGACCTACGGCATCTGGATCTGCCTGGAGTGCTCGGGGAAGCACCGTGGGCTCGGGGTGCACCTCAGGTCAGTGCCCTGCCCCCCGTGCCTCGGGGGCCCACCAGTCGGGGGCGCGGTGACGGGGTGACACGTGCCGCCGTGCCAGCTCTGCGCGCCCTCGGAGGCATCACGGCCGGGTGCTTCTGTCGCGGGCAGTGCATGCGCCAGGTTCACAACCTGCTTGGGGCGGGGGCTGGCGGACGCCCAGCGCTGATCCGTAGGTTGGCGCTCTGGCCTCTAGCTTCGTGCGCTCCGTGACCATGGACAAGTGGAAGGACGCGGAGCTGGAAAAGATGAAAGCTGGAGGGAACGCGAAATTCCGGGAGTTCCTGGAGTCTCAGGAGGACTACGACCCCTGCTGGTCCCTGCAGGACAAGTACAACAGCAAGGCCGCGGCCCTCTTCAGGGACAAGGTAGGGACTGGCCGAGCGGCAGTGCCGAGGCGCTGCCCGTTGGCCGCCTTGGTGGCTTTGGGAGCTGGCATTCTCCCGTGGGCTCTGACACGCCCGCAGGGCTGTGCGCGGTCTGTCCACAGACGGGATGCAGGGGCCGTCTTGTCCTACCCGGGGGGAAGCAGGTGGTGCTTGGTTAGCAGGGGTGAAGAACAGGTGTTTTCCCCCCTGGGGGAGAGTGTCGCGTGCCAGCTCCCCTGCACGTGGTGGCTGAAACTGCCGAGGACGGCCGCACGTCATTTGGGGTCGGAGCCACTGACCAAGAACTCGCCAGCACCGCTGGTCACAGTGAGACCCCGTCTCGGTGTAGACCTGTGGCAGAGAGCCCCCTGCCCGTGGCCGCTGAGCCTGGGACGGACAGTGGACGGGGTGCCCAGGGCGGGTGACAGCGCCGACGGCTCCTGACAGTCCCGGGCCGTCTGATGCCTATGTCCCCTTGGCAGGTAGCCACTCTGGCCGAAGGCAGAGAATGGTCTCTGGAGTCATCGCCTGCCCAGACCTGGACCCCGCCCCAACCCAAGACGCTGTCGTCCACTGCCCACCGGTAGCTACTGCCCTGGTCTCTAGTCTGGCCACAGACCGTTCTGGGCCCGGCCCTGACCTTAGCCGCAGCTCAGCGCGCCCGTACTGTCCCCGTGTGGGAACAGCTCCCGTCGTGAGTTGCTCCCGAGAGTCCTCGACACAAACAGCTCTCTAGGTCATCAAAGGCGCACAGGCTCCCTGTAATGCTGCCCGCGAGCCGTGTCCGAGGCCCGGGGGTCCCGTCCCGTTTCTCAGGCACCCGTTCGGTGCAAGTCCTCCCAGACTCTTCCCCGTGACACGCGTGTGTCTCTGTAGGAAATGTCCTAGCTGAGTGTCGTTTGCCTCCTCTGTCCTCTCCGAGGGCTGCCCACCCCCCTGGGGGCAGCTACGACGGGGACAGGCTGATCCCCGTGGCAGATGGCTTTCGTCCTCTCGCGTGTCAGAGGCCGGTGTTCTGGGGTGACCGGTCCAGAGAAGGCTCCCTGTGTGCACCATGGGTGCCCAGGGAACCCCGCCCCACCCCCATACCGTGCATCTTATGTGCAAGGTCCCCGGACCACTGCCGACCTGCCCGCTTCAGCTTCTGTCTCTCCAGCCTCTCCGCTGCCTCCCGCCAGCACGGGCAGGCGTGCGGCCGCTGTCAGGGGCCCTTTGGGGCCGGAGTGGGCCTGCTTGTTGCCAGCCTGAGCCCAAGCCACCTTTCGGACAGACCTGCAGGCCGGTGGGCTGTAGGTGCTCCGTTCTTGGAGGAGCCCAGGTGTGACCCGGGGGACATGACAGCGTAGGCGCCCGCTCGTCCTCTGCTGGCCTCCCTGACCGCCGACTCTCCCTTTCAGAGCCTCCGGCCACCCGCAGAACTCGACCTCCTCCTCTGACAAGGCGTTTGAAGACTGGCTGAACGATGATCTGGGCTCCTACCAGGGGTGAGGCTAGGGGCAGCGGGGGGCTCGGTCCCTCAGGGCTGGGGCTTGCTGCTCTCTGTGAGCAGGGCGAGCCGAGCCCATATGCATCAGGCAGGCACTGCTCTGGCATCCCTGGGCCGCCCAGGTTTGCAGAGTGGTTTTAAGTGGAGAGAAAATCTGATATTTAGGGGAAGAAAAAGTAGTTTTCCTCCTTGGTACTAGCCTGACCCGTAAGCGAGTCTGGTTCTGGAGCTGTCAGATTAAATCATTTTGATGTTTCTCGTAATACTCGGCTGCTGGCTTTGGGCCTTGCCGGGGTCCCCTGGCTTCAATGCTGCAGGAGGGCCTGCTCCAGCGCGCAGAGGGGGGCCTGACCCGTGTGCCCGCCTCGCTGCGGACGCTCGTCCTCCCCGGGACTCGCGCGCCTCTGCCCGGGCTCCGGGCGCCTCCTGCCTCAAGGCCTCCAGGAGCATGCTGCTTTTTGCCTCCGTGTCAGGGCCCAGGAGAAGCGCTACGTGGGGTTTGGGAACACGGTGCCGCCCCCGAAGAGGGAGGAGGACTTCCTGAGCAGCGCTGTGTCGTCCCTGTGCTCGGTGAGGACCGCGCCCTGCACTGCAGGCCCACGGCTGGCCGGCCGCCTGCGGGACGCCGCCCTCGTCCTTCCGCGAAGTTGTCTCTGCGGCCCGGCTTCCTCACTTTGGTCCCTGCACGTGTAGCTGCTTATCTAGTTTGTCACAGAGCGCGTGTTGCCGATTAACGAAGCGCGTTTCCCCCAAGCACCACGTCCCGGGCGGGGCCTGCCCGGCCCTCCCGTCCTGCGAGAGCGCTGGGCACAGCCGATCCCGGCGCTCTGCCCGCCAGCCCCGCGCCCGTAAGCTCTCGAGGCTGCACGCACGGGCTGTGACGGCCTCCGGGTTTGGCGCTCCGGGTGTGCGCTTTTGTCCCCACCCGCCCTCAGCTGCTCCAGGTCAAACCATCGTTTTCCAAGGCAACTTACTGTGTTTAGACGCCGTTCGCTCGCGGCAGCGCGGTCTGCGATGGTGGCTGCAGCCCCCGGGGCAGCGCTCCGGGCTCCGCACGATGCGCGTGTGAGAGGGCAAGGAGACGTCGTCCGCGGTGACGGGATCTTTGGGGCATTGAGGGGACGCAAGTGCAGATGGAGTGGGAGGGAGCGGCCGTGTGTCCGCCGTCACTGTAGGGCCCTGCGTGCCGGGTGCAGGGGGAGGTCTGCTGAGCGCCGCTGTCCACTGTCCCTTCTGATCAAGTGCGGGGACTTCTGCCAGAAGTTATGGCCGCGACTCCAGAGCCGCGCGCGGTGGCGGCTGCAGGGAGGCCTGTTGGGGCCCCGGGTGGCGAGGGTCACTTTTCCAGGGAGGAAGGGCACGCCTCCAGCCTAGAGCCCGCTGCCCGGGAGTTCATACAGACAGGTCCCACCGAACGTAGCGAGTTTGTGTTTGTGTCCCCCTCTTGCGGGTCTTTAATTCGCCGAAGAAGCTGAATGTGGTTGTCTCCTGAGCGTAAGAATTCCTCTGCTTCCGCGGGGTGGGAGAGGCTCTGTTGGGAAGCTGGGCTTTGAGGGAGACGTGTATGTCTCTCAATAGTTTCAGTCGGCTTTGGGGGCCTAGGGAAGACCTCGAACTCCGAACACGGCTGCCTGCAGACTAGGCGCCAGCTCCCGACTCCTCCGAGGGGCGGTAAAGGGGCCGGCCAGCCGGTCAGGCGGAGCGCGGCACGGACGCACGCGCTGTCCCAGCTGCCGCGGCGTTCGGGTGTGCCCGCGGCGGGAGGGCCCGTTCGTGGGAGGTGGGGTTGCCACTGTAAGGGACCCTGGAGGTGGCCTTCCTGCAGAGCTTGGGTGCGGAAGCCGTCAGCCCTTCACCGAGCGGCAGACGGCGCGGCAGACAGAGCCTGCTGGGACGGTCGCCCGGGGAATCTCGACGTGGCCTCTCTCTTGCTTCTTCTCAGGGCTGGAGCAGTTTCACCAGCGGAGCCAGCAAGTTTGCCTCGGCCGCTAAGGAGGGAGTGAGTAGCCTAGCCCAGCGGCCCGCCCGCGGGGCCCACACGGGCCAGACAGGTCTTGAAGGGGCCCCGACGGGGGGTGGAGGGCGTCCCCAGCCGCAGGGCTCCCTCCCGGGCCCAGGCCGTGCACCGCTGGCCCCCAGGCCCCGAGGCTGCAGCAGATCTCGGGGCCCCACCGCGCTGCTTCCATGCCGGGGGTCCGTGTGCGTGTCGGAGAGGAGGATATGCAGAGGGCCCGGCGCTCGAGAGGAGAGCCGGGCCGTGCTCTGGTGCAGCTTGTCGTCAGCCTGCAGGCTGAGTGGTCCTGCCCGCCCGCCGGTCCTGCTGCTGGGCACAGCAGGGTTCGGGCTGTCGCACTTCTCTCTGCCCCTTGCCCACTCCTCCGCCCGGGCGAGCGAGGGTCGGGATTTAGTTAGGACACACAGGCGGGGAGTGGACCTTGGGAAGGAACAGGCGGAAGTCTGTCTGGGGACGTCAGCCTGGCGGGGGACTGTCAGGGGCTTCCGGCAGTGGCCTTGGTGGGGAAGGTGACCTGGAGAAGGGAGGGCCCAGGGCAGGCTCGGGGCTGCCTGGCAACCTGGACAGGGACGTTCTGAGGGCCAGGTGGCCGCCTGCAGCCCCACCGCCAGCAGGAGCCACCGGGCTGGCTCTGGGCCGGAGCGAAGGCGCTGTGGACGCCTGTCCATGCTCTTCGTGGGTCCCGGTTCCCTGCATCCTCCCGTCAGTCCCAGAGGAGCCCGGCCTCGAGGGGCACCGGCACGTGGTCTGCGCTGGCTCTCTCGGCCTCGTCCCTGCAGGGCCGCAGCCAGGAGGTCCAGGCGCCGTTCAGCAGGAACGCCTGTGGCCAGGCCTTCTTGTTTCTGAACGTGTCTGGGGCTGCTGCGCTAAGGGGAGCTGTGGGGCGGGCCCACGCTGGGCACCAAGCAGGTGGCACGGTCTGGGCCACAGGAAGGCCCACGGAGGGCGAGGCTGGACGAGGCCCCCGACCCTGGACCTGCTCCCCCGGGCCTGTGCGCCGCGTGGCTGCCCTTCCAGCGGGAGGCAGTCTGGTCGCAGCTTCGTTGGGCTCCTCGGAGCTGCCGGGAGGGGGTGGCTGGCAGGAGACAGGCCGAGGACCAAGGGTCCGTTGAGGTCTGGGGACGTGCAGCTGGGGCTCCGGCGTCAGGAGGCCATCCCAAAGCCCTGTGTTTCTTTTCAGGCAACCAAATTTGGATCTCAAGCAAGTCAGAAGGTAACAAAAGAGGCTTCTATGTTCCGTGCTTTTGAAATTTCTGGTCCTGTCCTGTTGGTGTCGGGACCCCACCAGGTGCCCTCCCCGGGGCCTGTGCTCAGGAGAGGGGCGTTTCTGTGTGCGTCACTTCAGGTGCCTGTGGGTTAGCGGGGGAGAGGGGATAAGAAGCCGCGCCTGGAAGGGCTTGCAGGGCTGAGGGCACCCGGAAGCGGCAAGGCTCGTGCGCCGTCGGCTGTCCGCACCCAAGGCTGGAAGGGCGCCTGGTGTCACTGAGGCTGCGGGTGGTGCGTGCGTGTGTGTGTGCGCGTGTGTGCGTGCGTGTGCGCGCGCACGTGGGTATGGGTGTGTGGAGGCGGGGACAGGCTGTTCCTCCTTCCCCGGTTTCTCTCGCGGGTGGTGCTTTGGGGCGTTGGCGTTTGTGGTTGGCTGCCCTGGCGGTCCCCAGGTGGTGACGGGGCTCCGGACCGCCTGCACCCCAGTATCGGGGGTCAGGACCCAGGCCCAGAGGCTGTCCGCGGGGGTGGGCGTGGCAGCCAGTGTTCGAGCCTGGTCTGTCCCCGTCTCCGGCTCCTGGCTTTGCTCGCGTGTGTGCTTCTGGATGGTGTACATTGGGAGTGGAAAGCAGTGAGGTTTGGTGGCAGTAAGTGGACACTCGAGGTCCCTTTTGAGGACACCCGCTGGGGTGACGCCGTGGGAACGTGAGGCCAATGATCCTGTCGGGAGGTGCTTCCTGGTGGCCGGCCGACTGCTCGCTCGCTCCCTCTCTCACTTTTTCACTCTCTTCCCCCCTCCGCCCCAACCCGCTCCCTTGCTGTCTGGGTAAAGTTTTGGGGCTCCAAGCAGCAGCCCGAGTCGGTAAGGCCCCAAGTCTGTTCTCGTGCATGCCTGTCCCCGTCCCTTTGCTGACCACGTGCTCTGCCCCGAGCTCCCCCGGACTGTGGCCTGTGTGTGTCCTCGCTTACTCGCGTTCACCCTCGGAGCGCCTCGCCAGCCCGCTGGGCTCCCGCCTGGCCCATCCGTGCTGTTCAGGGACCAGAGACCCCGGCGAGACGCCTGGGGTCCAGAACCGGGGGGCACGGCTCCTGCCGGGGTGCCAGGAGCCGCTTGGCAGGATTTTCCTTTCCCGGTTTAATTGCCTCGAGCTAAGTAAGCAAAGGAGGGTCATCCCCGTGGTGAGGTGCTGGCAGGTGTGTGTTGACCCCGTTCGAGGCTTCTGCTTGGCGCTCTCCTCCTCGGCTGCCCCGTCATCCTGCCGCTGCCCCGCCTCTTGGCTCGGACTCTGGCTCTGTCCTCTTCCCTCTGAGGCCGATGCCTGCTGGAGGGCAGCTGGGCTCATGCCCCCTCCGGTGACCGGTGGTGCACCTGCCTGCGCCCCAGCCGAGGGGGTGGCATGTGACCCACTGCCGGCCCGCGGGCGGTGCTCGCAGGATGGGGTGGCGTGGGCGCTGACGGGCGGACCCGCTGGGTTTGCTGCCACTCCGGGCCCCTGCCCTCCAGAGCGAGTGGGCCTGGGGCAGTGGTCTCTGGCCGCCCCACAACCAGGGGGCCTTGGGCGCCGCGGCTGCCGTGAGCGCAGGGGGTGTCCTGGGTGCTGGTGGGCCGTTCACCATCTCCTGCCTTCCCTCGGTCGGCTGAGCTCGCAGCCACTGTGCTGACCGGCGTCCTGGGTGACATGCTGCCCGGGCTCGCCTGACTTTCCTCTCCTCGCACAGGCTTCGGAGTTGAGCCACAGTCTGAACGAGAACGTCCTCAAACCTGCCCAGGAGAAGGTAATGCAGCCCGATGCCGAGTGTCCCTCTCGTCCATCCCCACCCCCGTAGGCCCTCGTCCCAGGGGAGCAGCTGGTGCTGGGGGGTTTTTCCAGCTGCTCCGACTCCTGCCAGTGCTGCACGTCCCGTGGGGCCCCCAACCCTGGCTCTCTGAGGCCTAGCCTCGCGCTCTGTTCCTCGGGGTGGGGCTGGGTGTGGGCAGCACGCAGGCCCCACAGCAGGCTAGGGCCTCGGGCCGTGTCCTCCGGAGGTGGTGGCCAACACAGGCCCCGGGAGGATGCCGCGTTACAGTGGCCCGGGCTCTAGTCAGTCCCTGCCCCCCTTCACTTGGCGGAGACAAGGTCACACATAGCTGCCGCCACGGGTCTCTGTGGCCCGCAGTGCGCTTGTCGGACACAGGCCCCGCGGGCTTTCTGCCGCCCGCTGACGGCGCTGTTTTAACCCACGCAGGTGAAAGAGGGAAGGATTTTTGAGGATGTGTCCAGTGGGGTCTCTCAGTTGGCATCCAAGGTAGGGCAGGCCCGCCTGGTGCTCGGGCGCGGCCGAAAGCCAGTCTCCGCATTCCAGGGCGCCCGGGCCGAGAGCGGGAAGGGCTGGGGCTCCGTCCCCGCGCATTCGTGCGGCCGCATTGCCCACTGAGCGGTGACAAGGCTCAGTGACATGCTCCGGTGCTGGTGCCAGGGGAATGTGGAAACAGCTTGGCGGGGTGGGGTCTGTCACGTCCGCTAACTGTCGCTTCTTTTTCTTCTGCCCTCGTTCTGCTGCCACTGCTCTTCCCCGGTGAGTGCGACCTTCCCGATGTGCTGGGGGACGGCAGACGGCTTTGGGTGTGCGTGGCCCCTGCTGCCCAGCCCGCCGCTCTCTGTGGGGGGAAGCCTGCAGGAGGCTTCGCGCACAGGCGGTTTCCTCGCCGCCGCCGTGTGCACGCGGGGAGGGAGAAGCGTGTGAGGGCCGTGCGCCCGAGCCTGGCCGTGCTGTCCGCGCCTCTGAGCTCTGCCGGGACTTCGAGCGGGACCCCGTGTGCGTGCTGTGGGTGAGAACCCACCCTGAGCTGCCACCTCCCGTCCCCTTCCAGGTCCAGGGCGTTGGCAGTAGGGGCTGGCGGGACGTCACCACCTTTTTTTCTGGGAGAGCAGAGGACCCGGCGGACAGGTACGCAGATTCCCTGGGTTTCTCTGCGCAAGGGCTCCGGGAGGCAGTTGGCATCCCCCCTGGGGGACAGGGATCACCGCAGCCCCCGGAAACCGAGAGGTACCGACCCTGTGGTAACTGCTGCGCCCAGGGCAGGGAGGGAGGGAGGAGGCCTGGAAAGGAGGGGCGCCTGCGCTGATCCCCGTCTCCGGTCTGGGTTGGTGGGGCCGGCAGGGGACCTCAGCGACCCTGTCCCCTCACTCACCGTCCGCTCCGGGCTTGTGTCCTGGCATGTCTGCCAGAAGCCCAGTCTGGCTGGGATTCCCATTCTCCATCCACGGGGTCGGCGCCACTCTTGGATGGGGACACGTTTCCCGTGCTCACGGGGCCACACAGCTTCCTAACACGCCATTTAGTGGTTCACGCCACATGGCTGCGCTGGTCGGGGGACGGCCCCCTGAGGGGCTCTGCGGGGGCCCCTCTGTCTCGACAGCACAGGCAGGGCCCGCGTGTCAGGGCTCCCTTTCCTTTTAGTCCCTGTGGAAAACCGGCGTTGCACGTGTTCCTTTACGACGTGCTCCTTTTGGGGTGGGGCTGAGCCCGCCGGACTGTGGCCGCGGGAGGCCCGAGTGCTTCCGGCGGGCTCTGCACGCGCGGCTCCGAGGCAGAGCGGCTTGGAGCCCGAGCGGGCAGCATCCGCCCGGCTCTATGGGCGTCGGGGTCTGGGGGAGGGCGCTGAGGGATGGCCTGGCAGCTCGGGCCGTCGTTCAGTCTCCCTTTGTCTCCCCGAGACCCCTGGAGGGCCTGAGCTGCCAGAACAGCGGCGGGGACCACCTGCAGAACCGCGCCGTGGACCAGAGCTTCTGGGAGACCTTCGGGAGTGCCGACCCCGCCAAGGGCCACAGGTCCCCGAGCAGCGACAGCTGGACATGCGCGGACGCCTCGGCCGAGAAGAGGAGCTCGGACAGCTGGGACGTGTGGGGCTCGGGCTCTGCGTCCAACAACAAGAACAGCGACCACAGCGACCTCGGGGAGGCCTGGGGGGGCGGCGGGGAGGGCAGAGCCAAGACCGCCAAGAAGGCCGCGCCGCCCGCCATGCCGGTGGACGAGGGCTGGGACAATCAGGACTGGTAGGCCCGCTGCGCCCCGGCCCCTGCGTCTGCACTTTGCCCTGCACCCCCTCTCATCTGACCCCAGAAACCAGCCGTGGCGTGAAGACAGCACCTCGGGTGGGAGCCGGGGGCGGGGGTGCTGCCGGCTCGCATGGACGGCGACCCTGCAAGGCCGCGGTGCAGTGGGGGCCGCGTGCTGCCCCGCGATCCGTGTCCCGGCTCACCCGTGGTTCTTGGGGTGACACGGGGGCCGAGTCCGCTCCTGCAGGAGGCGGGCTGCATTGTCGTTCCCGTAAGGTCCTCTAATAAACCCTCCCGAGTGGCCGTAGCGCAGCCGTGCGGTGTCGTCTGTGAGGCGTGCGTTCTCTGACGCGTCAGGCCCAGGCTTGTCCCGGGCCAGCCTTCCCGCGGGAGGGACGTGCCCGGGGCCCTCCCTGGCCCTGCGTCACCGCCAGGGCCACTCTTCTGCGTTGCCTCTCCAGGCCTCCGCGCATGGCCCCGAGGCCTCTGGCTCGGCCCTCGCCCCCCGGGCCCTCTGTCCGTGCTCGAGCCCCGCCGTGCTCGTCTGTGCCGAGGCGGCTGCCCCAGGACGCCCCAGACGGCTGAGGAGCGGGACGTGGAAGCGAAGCATAGGGAGGGGGAGGGCAGGCCGGCACGCGCCGTCGGAGCCCAGGTCTGAGTAGGAGGCAGCAGGGTGGGCTCCCCAGGGCTCCCGGAGGAGTCGCGGGCGTCCGGGCCTTCCCAGCTGTCTGCAGCGAGGGGCGTTTCCGTCAGGCTGGGTTGCCGCCCCTGCGTCCCTGCCAGCACCGCGCTGTGCTCCCGGGGCTCAGCTCGCGGTGACGTACAGACCTCCTCGTGCGCCCAGAGCCCGCCTGGCCCCCCACGTGCGGCCACCCCCTCATCCAGTCACGGTCCAGCGCTGACGAGGGGCCTTTCCCCCGCCAGTCTGACAGGCCTGCTGGTGAGCCGCGGCTGGGCGGGTCCTCCGTCCTCACGTCCCCTTCCTCCGGTCCCTGTGTTGCTGTCAGCCGCCCTTCGACCAGGCTCTGCGTGTGCGTGGGTCCTCCTGGGTGGTTTGTGCTGGACGTGCCTGCCACGGGCTCTGGCTACCGCTGGCCGTTCGTGTCCCGGGACGGGCCCTCCCAGCGTGAGCACCGGCGGCAGCCAGCGTTGGTCTGCAGCGTGTCCGAGCTGGCAGTCACCGTGGGGCCCTCAGCTCTCCCTGAAGGAGGACACTCCCGGAGGGACAGGGACAGCCAGCGTGGAGCAGCTGCGTGTTTGCCGCACGAGGGTCTGGGTCGCTGAGCCAGCAGCCTGCCGGCTCCGAGGGGAACGGCCGCCCCCAGGGCACATGGAGAGCCAAACCCAAGGTCGGTCTGCCAGCCCGGGGCCCAGCGGCCCTGGGTGACGGTGCTCACGAGCATCAGGTGCCCGCCCCCGGTCGGGACGGGGCTTGGTTTCCGCCCCGGGGCCCTCACCCAGCGGGATGTTCGCTCTGGATGTGCGGCAGCTCTGGCGGCTTCGGCGGGGCCCAGGCTGCTTTCTCTCCTGTTCCTTCCTGCCCTGGAGGCCACGGCACTTTGGGAGTGAGTGGCGCTTTGCCCCGGGAGCCCCCTCCAACGCCAAGTGCAGTAATCAGGGTGGTGTTGAGTGTTTAGACGTGTGCTGGCAGGGGGCACCGTGCTCCCAGGCCCCCTTCGGGTGCTGGGCCGTGGCGGTCCGAGAGCCCTCACGGGCAGAGGCCGATGTGGTCCAGGGTGGGGCCCGGCATGGGAGCTAGGGGTCGAGCATGTCCCTGGTCCTCTGCCGTGCGGGGTCGCTGGCACAGAGCAACGCGGCAACGGGGGTGGGCACCCAGAAGGCCACTTCCAGCGTGGTGGCAGGTGGCACGGGGCTTCCAGAGGTGCAGGTGGGCGGGCAGGGAGGTTTCCAGTGGGCCTCTGCCTGGCTCTGGGCAGAAATGCTTGGAGCCCTGCGCCCTCCGTCTCGGCCTGCACCCTCCCAAAGCCCCCCGATAGGGAAGCGGTCCGAGGCGGCAGAGCCAGGGGACGCTGAGTGCGCTTTCCAGAACGGAAGCTGTCTTCCTGGGTGGTCTCGCATGGGTCATCTGGTCTGTGCGGCGTGGTCCCCAGGGGGCGGGGTCCTGCGCCGGACCGTCCCAGGGTCAGTTCCTGGCCGGATCCCAGTGGTCCTCACCCACCTGTGCTGGCTAGCCAGCCCTCCGCCTCTCAGGCCAGCTTGGCGGGGAGACTGGGCCAGTGGCCATGAGGCTGCCGTCAGGCCCTCTGGCCTTCTGTGTGCAGTCCCACCCGGACCCCGGCTCCGGGACGCTCGTGTGACCGCCACCAGCTGAGGCTTCCTGTTGCTGCAGACCCCTCGCCGAGGATGCCGGGACTGACCAGCAGGTGCACTGGAAGGCCAGCCCTGCTTAGCTACTGCTCTCTGGACCTCCCCGTGAGCACTCTGCGTGTCCTCTCGGCCGTGCCCCCAACCCAGGTCCACCTCTGCCGCCCGGTTCAGTCGTCCGGGGGGCCTCCAGGCCTACGAGCCCCGGTGCTGCGACTGTCCTGGGACCTCACAGCCGGAGCTGGGGCCTTCCCGGGGCCCCGCCCTCCGCACGGTCCGGGGTGGCCCCGCTCACAGCTGGGGACTGGGGGAAGTGGGACCTGGGCTCGGGCTGGGCTGGAGTGAGGGCCAGCCAGCACACGGTGCCCTCCTGTCCTTTCTCCAGGGACCTGGGGCAGCCCCGACGCTGCTAACTGCTCTGCGGGACTCCAGGGCAGGCACACGGGGGAGGCGCAGACAGGGTCCGGCCAAGGTGCTGAGGAGTTGGCTGGCCTACGTGTGCGGAGGGTGGCGCCCCAGCAGGCGCGTGTGAGTGCGTGCATGTGTCCCGAGTGCCCACGGGCCCCGGTGGACACAGTGTGTCCAATGCCTGCCTGTCTGGGGCTGCCGGGCCCGGCGCCCTCTGCCGGTCCGCACTCGGCCGGGGGTGGGGGGGGTGCGGGTAGGTCCCAGGACTGGGCAGGTGCCCAGGGTGCTGCGTCCGTCAGCACTGGTGTCCTGGCGTCCGGCTGTGGGTCCTCAGGCTCGGGCAAGTCACAGAGCTCCAGCTGGCCCAGGCCTGAGGCCCTTCGTGGCCCTGGGAGCGCTGTGTGCCCAGGAGAGAGCTGGCTCACAAAGCGGTCAGGACGGGGGGGGGGGGGCAGAGGGGCACTCGGGCACCTGGAGCAAGGCCACCTTGGTTTCCTGGCCCAGGTGCGGGGCTGGCGGCCCGGCAGGGGCGAGGCAGTGTCCTCCCTGCGGACAGGAGTGCGGGGAGGGGGCCGAGCCCCCTTGGGAGTCGGGTAAGGGCCCCCCTCCCCCAGCAGCATCCAGCCCCTGACCTCTGCCCACCGAAGGCTGCCAGCCTCCAGCACACGCCGTCTCCAACTGTGGCCTTCTTCCAGCCCAAGAGCCCCGTGCTGTGCCCGCCCCCGAAAGCGCTTCTGTCTCCGGAAGCTGGGGCCAGCTGGGGCCGCCAGCCTTACGGGGATCCTGGTGGTCTACTCCCCTCACCCCTCAGCAGCCTGGGGTGGGTGGTCCCGCGTCGGGTGAGTCCAGGGCTGGGCCTGGAACGAGGTCTGCTCTGGTCAGTGTCCCCGCCCAAGCAGCAGGCCTGGGGCTGTCCCGGGGGCTGGGAGGGGCCGCGCTTGGCTGGCCCTTCAGACCCAGGAGGGAAGTGGAGAAGCCTGTAGTGCGGGGAAGGCTTCCTGGCAGGGGCCGGTGTGGGCCTGGGCCCTGGGCCGAGGCTGGAGGAGTCGGCAGCACGTGAGCCCCCCCACCCCCGGCCACCAGAGGCACCGGCCCGTCGTGGTCCACACGTGGTGTCCCGGTCCCTGACGTGCCTGCCCCGTGACCCCCGCTTCGGGCCGATCGTGTGGCGTCAGGGATAGAGGTGTCTGGTGCCGTGGGATCCCTGCCCCACAGTGACAGGGTCCTTCACGCAGGGACCCTGTACCCCCACTCGGACTGTAGCTGGAAAGCAGGGAGAGCCCGGGGAGGGGAGGGGACCAGGGGTCGGCGGGGGGGGGGGGGGCGGGCTGAGGCAGTGACGTCAGAGGGACGGGACCTTCATAAGCCCTGGGCTTTCGTGGCTGCAGCAGGACCGGAGTGGGTGTGAGTGAGTGGGGACCCAGGGACACCCCCGTCGCCTGGAAGAAGGTGAGTGACTTGCCTGTGGTCCTGGGGGGCGGGGTGGACGAGGAGGGCCACCAGGGGTCTGCCCAGGTCTGTGACCGGAGGATGATCTTGCCTTTTCAAAGACGCCTGGGGCCGGGAGGGCCGACCGCAGAGCACTCCGGTTCACAGCCGTGACCTCTGTGCCCCTGGAAGGGTCCCACCGAGTCAGGTTTCTGGGGAGCGGAGGGGTCTGGCTTCAGAATGTGGATGACGAGGGGACTCCGGGGACCGGGAGGGTCCAGAGCCCGCGCACCGCCCTCCAGCCCCGCAGCCCCGAGGACGCCGCAAGCTCAGCAGCTCTGCCATGCGGGGCTGGCGCCCACCTCCCTGAGTGTGGCTGGGGTCCTGAGCTTCTGTGCCACGTGTGCCTTCCGCACCGTCCACAGCGGCGGCCCCCCAGGCTGAGTGCAGCTTTCGGGGTGGAAAGGTCACCCCCAGCCTACCTCCAAGGACCTCTCGGCCCTGCTGAGAGGCTGCCTGGGGCCAGTGCTCCAGCAGGACACACCCTCCTGGGGCTGGCAGAGGGCTTGCTGTGCGACCCCCAAGGGTTGTGCTGACGCCCCTCGGGCTGCAGACACGGTTTGCCCCTACGCGGCTCTGTGCCCTCCCCGGGCCCCATGGCCCTGGCAGCAGCTGTCCCAGTCTGTCCCATGACGAGCAAGTGACCGGGCCAGCAGTCTGGGGCCCGTGTGGGCCCGTGAGAATGTCCGGATGCCTCCGGGGGTGGGCGGGGAAGGGCAGCCGACCTCTCACCCAGGGGCGCACCTGCCCCGGCCGTGCAGGACACAGGTCTGCTGTGGGGGGTCGTAGTCCCCAGATCACTGCATGTGGGGTGCCCGGTGTGGGCGGAGAAGCTCGGGAGTGGGTGGATGGATGGCTGGACGGACGGACGAAGGATGCACAGACGGAAGATGGCTGACCGGCCTCTTCTCCCACAGGCCGTGCACCATGAGTGCCCTCGTGTGCCCCCTCCTCGGGCTTTGCCTCTGGCTGTGGCTGAATGTTGCCCTGGGACTCGGCCAGGGACACGGTAAGGACGTGGGGGGCGCCTCCTGGGAATGTGACCCCGGTCAGTGCCCGGCCCCACCCCAGGCCATCCCTGCCCGGGCACGGGCCCCGCCCAGGAGGGGTCTCTGCCTCGCGCCCCTGACCCCCCGGAGCCGCTGTGCCGAGCTGAATGTGTGCTCGAGGAGGGAAGACAGGACACCGGACCCTGTAGAGGGGCAGCTTTTTGCTGGGCCTCCGGCCTTGCCATCTGTCAGCCGCGCACCGGGAGGCTGTCGCGTGCTTTCCGGCGGTTACTACCGCACTCGGCATCGAGTTCTGTCTTACGTGCCTGCTTTATTTTGAACCATTTCAGGACACCTCGTCCATGTAAAATTTCCAAGCAGCACAGATCTAGAGTAAGGGGGAAACTCCCTTTTCCTCCCGTCCTCCAAGGGCAGCACTGTTCTCTGCCGTCTGCTCTTGCTTCTGGCCCTTTCCCTGCTCACTCTGAGGCGCAGGGAGGACGCGGGGCTGCCCAGTGCTCCCCGCAGCACCGTGCGGCCCCCTGTGTGCGGTACTGACGGTGCTTCCCTTCGGGAGGGACACGGCTCACCGTGTCTTTGGACTCACCCAAAAGGGACGCGGCTGCGGAACGTGCCCGACGTCTTCACTGAGCTCCCCGCGAGGGGCGCTGGCCGGGGCTGGTTCTGGGAAGGCTGGTCTGCGGCTGCCGCCGCCCCTGGCTGGGCGCCCAGCCCGGGTGGCTCCCGGTGAGTCCTGTGAGGGCCGGAGACCGCGTCCCCTCGCTGGTGGAAGCTGGCCCTCCCAGGCGACGGCCGGAGTCTCGCTGTGTCTGGGCCCTGGTCTCTGTTGAGGACGCGTGCCCGGCAGAGGGGCGCACCACGCGGCCACACCTCGCACGGAGGGAGGCACGGGTCTGCTAATCGCTCTTCCTCGGTGCCGGGTTGGCACGCAGACTGGCTGCAGTCATCGGGGGCACGTCCCTGGGTCCCCGTGGCTCTGCCAGGTTCACGCCATGGTGGGGCCAAGTCACTCGCGAGCTCACGGACACCTTGAGCTTCGCGTTCAGCAGGGTCCCTGTGGACTCCGGGCAGACCTGGGTCTCCCAGTCCCTAGGAGGGCAGGGTGGGTGGCGCAGGTCTGCTGCCTTCCCCGGGGGTGGCCCTGGTGAGGGGGCGCTCCTGGGGGGGGCTTCCCACCGGCAGGCCCCCGCTGTCTGCCCCGTGTGCCACCAAGGCCCCCTGACATGCAGAGCCCCAAGGCAGCTGGGAATGTCCCCCCAGTGTGTCACAGGCACCGCGACACAGAGTGCTCTTCATGAGCAGGACTTGGGGGGGGGGTCCCGCTCACAAACGGCTTTTCATAGCTCCCCCATCAGACATTCCTGCCTTTCAGCCTGGTGCTCCCGGGAGCAGCCGGGCATATCCGGGGGCCCGGTCCAGCTGCTTCCCCCTCCGAGCCGTTGGTCACTGTGTCTGCCCCAGGCGCCCCCCCAACCCTGCCCTCCTCCCCTGCCCCAGCTCTCCCTGGGGCAGCAAGAAGAAGCCCTTCTCTGTCCCTTTTCCAAAAATAGCCACCCCGCCACGGAACTCCCGGAAGCTTCCCCGGAGGCCAGGCCGTGTCCCGGGCCTGAGTCCTCCCCTGCCCCCCCTCCCCAGGCAGCCCCGGCACGCCAACAGGGCCGTGTGGACTCTGCTCCAGGCCCCGGGCAGGGGCTGTCACGTGCCCTCCGCGCTTTGGGGGCCCACGGGGCTCTTCCTACTGATCCTGGACGCTGGTCGGGCCCCGGTCGGCAGGGCGGGGATGCCCCTCACAGAGCCAGGCGGGCCTCCCTGGGTGGGGGCCATGTCCTCACTGGACCTACCAGGTGGCCCTGGCACCCGGGACCCTCCGAGGGCTCGGACCCCTGCAGCCCTCGATAGGCCCTTGGGTTCTCCGGTGTCCCCCGGGGGGTGGGGCTGGGCCCCCACAGTGCTGGGCGCTCTCCAGGGCTCCGTGCTGACCCCCGGTCGTGTCTCCCCAGCGAGCAGCCGCCTGAGGCTGGCCGTGCTGCCCGAGGACCGGCTGCAGATGAAGTGGAGGGAGGCGGAGGGCAGCAGCCTCGGCTACCTGGTGCAGGTGAAGCCCATGGCAGGTACGGGGCTCCGCGAGCGCTGGCGGGGCCGCTCCTCCAGCCCCGTGTGTCGGTGGGGGAAGGACTGCGGGGACGGGAGCAGGAGGGTGAGGCCTCTGACGCTCCCCCCGCTACCTCCCCACGTCCAGCTCCCACGGAAGGTGCTCCCCGTCCCGTTGCCTCTGACTCTTCCTTCTATATTTTTAATTCTTTATTTCTCCATTTTTTTAAAGATTTTATTTATTTATTAGAGAGAGACAGAGACAGAGCCCAAGCAGGGGGAGTGGCAGATAGAGGGAGAGGGAGAAGCAGGCTCCCCGCTGAGCAGGGAGCCCGATGCGGGGCTCAATCCCGGGACCCCGGGATCGTGACCTGAGCCGAAGGCAGATGCTTCACTGACGGAGCCCCCCAGGCACCCTATTTCTCCAGTCTTAATTTTGTGTTTTCTATTCTGACCCGTATTCCACTATTTCTGTCTTCGTTTATATGTAAGAAGCTGTTGAGTCATTCTTTGAATTCTTGGCTTCGGTTTTTGTTTTTCCGTTCTAGAATCTCCATTTGGAAAATGTCCATTTGGTTTTTACATTCTAGAATTTCCTTTTTATTGTTTCTAGTTTGGTACCTGAATTCGCAGGCTTATCTCTAGGTCTACAAACTAGTTAGCGTAATTAGTTTAAAGCCCCTGAACTCCATTGTCTGGAAAATCAGAGGGTCTCTTCCTGTCATCTATTGTTTCTCTTAACTTTCTGTCACTTCCTCTTGTCCCTTATATACCTGGTCGCCCCTCATTGAGCGTCAGCTATTGTGAAGACTTACGGAAATAATTTATGACCTTATGTGACATTGTCTTACTTCGGAAAAAAATTGTTTGCTTCTGACAGAGGCAATGTGAACTAGCAGTTTTGGGTAATCTTTTTGAATTTTAGAGGTTGAGGGTATTTCCCTGCTCCGCGATGTGCACACACACACGCATGTGCGTAGACTCCCACCTGCCCACCCTGGCGGTCTCGATCTCTCTCCCTTCCCCCACCCCAGGGGACGCGGAACAGGGGGTGATGCTGACCACCAAGACCCCCAAGGCCACAGTGGGGGGCTTGAGCCCCTCCAAGGGCTACACCGTGCGGATCTTCGCGCTCACTGGCTCCGGGAATGCGCTGCTGGTGCAGAGGGAGTTTGTGAGTAAGTCCGTGACCCGGCGCGAGGACGCCAGCCGCAGAGCAGGGGTGCATGTGTAAGGGGCCGTGCCCCCCCCGGGCGGCAGACCCCGACAGCCCCTCATGTCTCCCTGCAGTTGAGGACTTGAAGAGTCACTCTGGGAACAGGAGCAGCCGGAAGCCTCTGGAGGCAGCCGTGGAGCCCACACCCTCCCCCGTGGGGAGCCCAGGCCCTGAGCCCCGAGTTGCCTCGTCCCCCAGTCAAGACCCGCCCGCCCTTGGGGGTGCAGAGTGGGGTGAGGGTAGGGCACCCTCTGTGTCTCACACTCTCCCTTCAGGCGGCCGGATGCACGCCGGTCCTCACACTCCAGCCTCTCCTTGGGCGAGCCCGCCGCCCTCTGGCTCTCACCCCGGCTCACGGGGCAGGCCCCCCACTGGGGGTGCACTCAGGCCCCCAGCCCCTTGCTGCCCAGCCCGAGTGTGGCAGGTGGGAAGTGACACGGCGGTGACCTCCGCAGGACTGCCTGGCGAGGAGCGGCGCCCAGCCCGGGGCTCGGGAGGCAAGGCCCTTTCTCAGCCGTCCGCAGGCCCGGGCCGGCAGAGCCAAGTCAGGGGCTCTGCGGGAACGACGGGGACGCTGGGTAAATGCAGGGCGCCAGGCTCTGTGGGCTGGCGGGGGTCGGGGGGCCTGCTGTGTGACCCCACGGTGTGGTGTTTCTGTCGGCCGTGCCTCCCCCACCAGACCAGGGGTGTCCCTGACTTTGTCCCCCCGTCAGTCGCACCTCTCTCCTCAGACGGTCACGTGCCCTCCCTCACCCTCGCCGTCTCCCGGCGGACTTGGGGTCTGCCGGGACGGTCTCCCCAACCACGTGGTGCTTTGAGGGCAGGGCTGTGCCCCACATTAGATGGGGGCCTCCTTGTACTCACCCTAACCATCAGTCCTCATGAGGGGCCTGGCCCGGGTCGGGGGCTCGGCCCGGGGGCTCGGCCCGGGGGCACCGACCGTGTAGACTTTGTGTGCAAAGAGCTCCTAGGTCACCAGGACAAGCCACCGGCCAGCGAGGCCTCAGGCCAGAGCTGCCCGCCATGCTGACCGCCCCCTAACTCGACACCCCCTTGGCTAGCCTCTGCCCACTGGCCCCGCCTGGACAACCGCAGCCGGGGGCCGGCCCTGCCGAGGCCACTGGAAGGCAGAGGCACTGGGGCACCTGGGGGTCTCATTAGCCCTCCCTAGGGGTGCTCAGAGGGCTGACACGATGGACCAGGGTTCACGCGGGGTGTTCTGAGTCCAGTGAGGGCCCCCAACACCTGGCCACCTGCCTCACTTGAGGCCAGAGCCCCGTGGCCCCTCCCCCTCTGGCAGCCAGAGGGAAGGAGATCTTGGGGGCTGGAACCCGGCCGGGAGCAGTGGGGGGTCTTGTAGTGGTGTGGGCCGGGCCCAGCTCCTCACCTCCCTCCGTCCCCGCCCAGCCAACCCCCAGTTCCGCTGCACACCCCCCACGCCCGTGGACATGATCTTCCTGGTGGATGGATCCTGGAGTATCGGCCACAGTCATTTCCAGCAGGTCAAAGATTTCCTGGCCAGTGTCATCGAGCCCTTTGAGATCGGGCCAAATAAAGTCCAAGTCGGTGGGTACCAGCCCCCTGCCCCGCGGCGCTGCCCCGAGGCGTCCCCCCAAGTCCTACCAGCACCCAGGGGAGCCCCAACTCTGAGAAACGGGAAGTAGGGGAGGAGGCATAGAGCCTCCTGGGGAAAGCAGAGGACAGCCCCGCCGATCGGGGTCACCGGCCCCCAACAGGCTGACCCCCCTCCAGGCCAGGCAGGTGGGGGCTCCGCAGGGGCTGGGGGACGATCTGGTGTCCCGGTGAGGCCGTGTGTGGGCCGGGCGGCTCAGCACCCCGCACCTGCCCCCCGCCCAGGCCTGACTCAGTACAGCGGAGACCCCCGGACCGAGTGGGACCTCCACGCCTTCCGCACCAAGGACGAGGTGCTGGCGGCTGTCCGCAGCCTCCGCTACAAAGGGGGAAACACGTTCACAGGTGTGCCTGGGCCCCCAGCGACCCCAGCCTCGGGGGTCTGTCCAGGCCTCTGTCCTGAAGCCCCTGGCCCCATCCCGCGGGGCAGCCTCCCGGACTTGAAACGTGTGTGTAAATCAAGCCGAGGGCCACGTGGGGGCTGAGCCTGATTCACCCCTTCCTAAAGAGCAAATTGCCCCTGAATTACCTCGGATGAACACGGGGCTTTCCGTCAGCCCGTCTTGCTGGAAGCGAGTGGCTCCTCCGGTGGGGAGAAGCTTCCGGGGAGGGGGCCGCCCGCGGGAGCAGCGCCCCAGGGAGCATCTCTGCGGGCAGAGCCCTGGGTCTCGGGGTGGCCCTGCCTCTGGAGCCCCGAGCCTGGCACGGCCGGGACTGACTCGGTGGGCCCTGCGCGGGGGTCGGGGGCCGCTGGAGCGGCCTTGGGCAGGGAGGGCGCCAGGACGGGCGCGTGGGACGCACGCCCTTTGTTCTCCATCACCCAAGGCCTGGCCCTGGCTCACGTGCGGGAGCAGAACCTGAAGCCCGGGGCAGGGCGCCGTCTGGAGGCAGCCAAGGTGGTGGTCCTCGTGACCGACGGCAGATCCCAGGACGATGCCCGGGCCGCTGGCCGCGTCCTCCAGGACCGGGGTGTCGCCGTCTTTGCCGTGGGTGAGCAGGAAGCTCGGCTGGGCTCTTGGCCGCGGGGGTGGCTTCCACTCCCCTCCTCCACTCGGGCTGGGGGTCCTGTGGCGTCGGGGCCACTGGAAGACCCGTCCCCGCCCCAAGGAGCTGAGCCCCCGTGGGCGCTCGGAGGGGGCACACGAGGTGGGGCTCCCGGACAAAGCCCCGCGTTCACAGCGCCACGTGTGAGTGTCCCCACTTCGTGTGCTCCTCACATGGCACCCCCGTGACCTCGTTCTGCTCACATCACTCGTCACTTCCTATCCCTGTCCCTTGGGAAGGGAACTGCAGACTTGGGGACTCCTGGGGTCAGAGAACCTCCTTGGCGCCCAGATCCCCTTGTTCAGACTCGGTCCCAGGCCCCGGGTTCACGGGTCGGTCTGGGGGTGCGTGGGACTCAGGAAAGCACACAGGCCTCCCCCCGGCCCCAAACCCGATAGAGACCCAGGCAGGCCCGGCACAGCCTGCAGGGGGCCTTCGAGAGCCCAGCCCCGCCTGTCCTAGCAGTCAGCCGCCGTCTCTCGGGGGCCTGTCCGGGGCCGCGGGATCTTGGGCACTGGGCTTGCGAAGGCCCCATCAGACTGCCGGGTGACTCAGGCCGGGGGCCCCTGGTCATGCTTGCAGGAGGGGACAAGAGTGCGGGGCGGGCGGGGCGGGGTCCTCAGCGCCATACCCTGTGAGCAGGTGTGAAGAACGCGGACGAGGCCGAGCTGCGGCTCCTGGCGTCCCCGCCGCTGGACATCACCGTCCACAACGTGCAGGACTTCCCCCGGCTCGGCCCCCTGGCCGGCTTGCTCAGCCGCCTCATCTGCCAGAAGGTCCAGGCCAGAAGCCGCGGCCCCGGTGGGCGGCGTCCCCCTCGCGGGTCGCGGCCCTGCCCGGCCCCTCTGGGCACAGGGAGAGGGCGGTTGTGGCCCCGGATGGCTCCCAGGGCTCTGAGGGTGTCTGCAGCCTGGCGGACACCTGTCCCTCCGGGAAGTGGCCGCCGGGGGGGGGCGGGGGAGCTGCTAACGCAGGCCTCCCACTGGGCCCTTGACCGTCCTTCCCTCCCACAGTTACACCGGCCGCGGCCACCCCGGCCCCGGACACCGTCGTCACTCCCACCAGCCTGGTCTTGACCCAGGTGACCTCCTCCAGCGTCCACCTGTCCTGGACCCCAGCCCCCCAGCTGCCGCTCAAGTATCTGGTCACGTGGCAGCCTTCCGGGGGCGGCGCCCCACGAGAGGTGAGGGGGGCTCTCGGCCTGCCCCGGGCAGACTCAGGGCCACGCGTGACGCGGCCGTCCTGCAGGACGAAGGGCGCGGTGAGGGTGGCCTGGCAAACCCGCGGTGGACCGCGAGCCGAGCGGAGAAGGGGAAGTGTGTGTGCTCACGCCAGCGGTGGCCGTGTGGTGGCCGAGGTCACCGTGGGAAGCGAGGACTGACCTCAGCACCACCAGAGTTGATCACGTCCCTGCCCCGCACCCCTGCGCCCGGCACCCGCATGCCCTGCACCCCCTGACCCTGCAATCCTGTGCCTGCGCTGCATGCCCCTGTGCCCCACACCCTCTCGCACCCCGCACCCCTGCACCTCCTCTGCCCCGCGCCCCAGGCCCCACACCCCTGCGCCCGCGCCCCACAGGCTCCCCCGTGGCTCCTGTTCCAGGTGGTGGTGGACGGGCCCACCTCGTCCGTGGAGCTTCACAACCTGACCGCCGGCACCGAGTACTTGGTGTCTGTGTTCCCTGTCGGCGAGGCCGGGGTCGGCGAGGGCCAGCGGGGCCTTGTGACCACAGGTGGGTGGGGTGGAGCGGGCTGGGGTTCGGGGGCCACCCTGCCCGTAATCTCCCCTTGGAGCCCCCCCCAGCAGGGGTGGCGCAGAGCCCGGGCTCGTCTCAGCCCGCCGGCTGTGTGACCAGGGCCCAGCCCCTGGGCCTCTCTGACCCTCAGTGTCCTCTTCTGAGCGGCTCACGCCTGCTGTGAAGCTCCCGCCCTCTCCGACTGCCACGAGCCCCCTTAACAGCTTCCTGAGGCGTAATTTCCACATTGTAACAACTCGCCCGTGTGGTGTGAGACTCAGCGGTCGTGGGCCCAGCCCCGTGTCTGCACAGTCGGCTGCGGAGTGTCGTCCTCACCGGAGAGAAGCCCCTAGCCCCCCAGCCCCTGGCAATCCCCGGTCTGCCTCTGTCGGCGTGGATTTGCCGTTTCTGGACCCTATGCCATGTGGCTTCTCCATGGGGTTTCTAACCTGGGGGCCCGGCACCCCCACCTTCAGGGCGGGCAGCCTTAACCGGAAACCCACAGGCAGCCGAGTTTCCCCAGAGCCGTCCGCTGGAAACGTGGCCGGAAGTGAAGTCTGGGGGCCGAGTCGGAAGGGTCTGTGGGTGCCCCGCACCCCCCCACCTCCGTCTCCACGCAGACCCACCTCAGCGTCAGCACTGCCCGGGCCCTCTGTCACCGAGCGAGTTCCCCCGGTGTGCGCGTATGCTTTCTGCAAGGTGCCGCGTCCCTAAAGTGTCCCCCCTCCCCCAGCGCCTCTGCCTCCGCCCCAGGCGCTGACCCTGGCTGCAGCGACGCCCACCACCATCCGCCTCACCTGGCGGCCCTCGGCCGGGGCCACGCAGTACCTGGTGCGGTGCTCGCCAGCCTCCCCGCGCCGCCAGGAGGAGGGCCGAGAGGTTCGAGGCCCGCTGGGAGGGGCGGCAGAGGAGGGCGACCCGGGGGGCCACGGGGGTGGGCAGTGCCGCGAGCGGGGGCCAGCTGGCGTGCCGCACCCCTGCAGGTGCGGGTGGGGCAGCCGGAGGCACTGCTGGACGGCCTGGAGCCTGCCACGGACTACGACGTCTGGGTGCGGAGCCTGCAAGGGCCAGACGCCAGTGAGGCCCGGGGGCTCCGGGCCAGGACCAGTGAGTGCCCCCCGACGGCTGCCCCCTGGGCAAGCACCCCTCCCCCTGGGCGGGGGGCCCCAGAGCCCTCTGGTGGCCTAGACCGTTGGGGAGTGGCTCCTGGTCCCTGAGGCCACGATGTGTCCCCCAGCCGCCCCGGCGCCCCCCAGACACCTCGGCTTCTCGGACGTGAGTCACGACTCGGCCCGCGTGCTCTGGGAGGGCGTCCTGAGGCCCGTGAGCCTGTGCAGGGTCAGCTTTGTCTCCAGTGATGGCAGCCACTCGGGGCAGGTGAGGGCGGCCCCTGCCTGGGGGCCACTGGGGGCCCCGGGGTCCAGCGGGGACGAGGTGACCACGGGGGCCAGCGCCCCCAGTTCCCCCAGCCCCCCCACATCTGTGCTCACGGTTGGCGGGTGTTGGCGGAGCCCCTGGCACTAGCCTTGCCTGCTGTGGGGGGCCCGAGGCCACAGGCGCGGGGAAGGGACAGGTGCAAAGCCAGGACTCAGACGAAGGCCCATAAATGACCTCCGTGCCACGGGGTGCAGGGCACGGGGCCTTGGGAGGGGCTTGCCGGGCTCTTTGAGAGAGGGGGTGGGGCGGGCGGGGACCCAGGAGGTCCCGCCCGCGTGGCGGCTCCCCCCCGCCCCCCGCCAGTGCACATCCCGGGCCACCCCCTTCCTGCCAGGGCCCGACCGCTCCCTGGCCTGGGGACTTGGCTCCAGGCCGGCGCCCGCGTGTCCGTCTGCCTTGCAGGTGGAGGCCGCTGGGAACGCCACCTCGGCCAGCCTGGGCCCGCTGTCCTCCTCCACCACGTACTCCGTCCGCGTCACCTGCCTCTACCCCGCGGGCGGTTCCTCCACGCTGACCGGCCGCCTGACCACACGTGAGTGTGCCGCCGGGGGACTGGGGTCCCCAGGCCGACTTCGTCCCTCCCCCGATGGCTGGTTCAAGCTAACACGTCGGCCGAGGGGCTGCTGGGGGCAGCGCTGAGCTAGGTGGGGGCACACAGACCCGGGGGGGCTGGTGGTGTGGGGTAGGGTCCTGGAGGGCGGGACCCGGGCCCCTCAAGAAGCCCAGCCTGCAGCCGGGCGCTGGGGAAAGGGGAGAAATGTGGGCATGGCTGTTGGGGGGTACCTGGGGGTCCACTCTGTGGTCCCTCGGGTGTCGTCCCACAGCAGTGAAAGCTTCACGAGCACGGGACCAGGTCTCCGGTGAGTCGCCCACGAGGGCAGGGGCGGGGGTTCCCCCCGAGCCTCCGCAGGGTGCAGCAGCCCCCTCCTCCCACCGCTGCTCGTCCAGGCCCCACCGCCCCAGCCTGGGTGTCCCTGCTCTGTCTCCCAGGGAAAGTCCCCAGCCCGAGCCAGCTCTCGGTGACAGAGCTCCCCGGGGACAAGGTCCAGCTGGAGTGGGCGGCCGCCTCGGCTTCCGGAGTACTCGTCTACCAGATCAAGTGGACGCCGCTGGGAGACGGGAAGGCCCGCGAGGTGTGGGGTGGGGAGAGGAAGACCCCCTCCCGCCCCCCGCCCCAGGAGCGCTCGGACCCTGCCCCTCCTCCCGGGGGCGCCCGCCTTCCCGCGGCCTGTGGGCAGAGCCCCGCACAAGGAGCCCTGTCCGCCCTCTCCGCAGATCTCTGTCCCAGGGAGCCTGGGCGTGGCGGTGCTGCCTGGCCTCCGAAGCCACTTGGAGTATGAGATCACCATCCTGGCCTACTACGGGGACGGGGCCCGCAGCGACCCGGTGTCCCTCCGCTACACCCCCTGTAGGTGACCCCTGCCGTGCCCTTCAGCTGCGTGAGGAGCAGGAACAGCCCAGGGGGACCCCAGACTCGCCCGGCTCCTGGCCCAGGGCCCCGGACTCCCGGAATCGTTGACAGCTCCCTGAGTCCCTGACCCTCTGGCCGGACCGCTGGGTCCACAGGCTCTCCCTGAGCCCCCGGCAGGTGTTCCCCGGGGAGGGTGGTGAGGTTTCACATCACCGGCTGGCCTCAAGACTGTGCCGGTGGCCCTGTCCGTGCGAGGCTAGGGGGCAGCAGGACGTGGCGGGAGGGTGTATCGGCCATCCTCCAGGGCGCCCTCTCTGAGCCCCCGGGTGCTGCCCGCCCCACAGCCCGCCGCAGCCCGCCCTCCGACCTGGCCCTGGCTTCCAAGTCACCCAGCAGCCTGCGGGTCAGCTGGACGCCCCCGAGCGGCCACGTCCTCCACTACCGGCTCACCTACGTGCCGGCCTCGGGCTCGGGACCGGAGAAGTCGGTGGGTCTTGATGGAGCAGGGGAGCCGTGCCCCTCATGGGCCCCCAGGTCCCGGGCGCCGTCAGGGGGAGACAGCCCATCCTGTCCGCGGAGGGGGGCAGCGCTTCCGTGGCAGGACACAGACAAAGGAGAGCAGAAATGCTCCCGGGGCAGGGGGAGGCTTAGGCGACTGTGTCCCCCTCCCAGATCTCTGTCCCAGGACCCAGGAGCCACGCGACACTCCCTGACCTGTTGGCAGCCACCAAGTACCGGGTCCAGGTCTCAGCGGTCTACGGAGCTGGGGACAGTGAGCCCGTGTCTGCCACAGGCCAGACGGGTGAGTGGGCACCAAGACCCAGGCCCAACCACACCCCAGCCAGACCCCAGACCCAGCCAGACCCCAGACCCTCACACGCAGCCAGATCCCAGGCCCAGCCAGACCCCAGACCCAGCCAGACCCCAGACCCTCACACGCAGCCAGACCCCAGACCCAGCCAGACCCCAGACCCTCACA
>CM052885.1:121209730-121234836 GCA_028534135.1 Potos flavus
CTGGGATCGGTTGCGTCGGCGCCCTGCTCTCAGCACCACGGACAGCTCTGCTCATCGCCAGCTCCGGCCTCTTGCGGGAAGGCTTCCCTGGGGCCCTCATCTCCGAAGGGGCAAAGCCCTCCTCTGTCCCCAACCACAGATGTTTCCAACCAGACCCCTCATAGAGACACCATTGCTGGTCCCCGAAGGCCACACAGATGCTAGCTGATGGGCAGGGCAGAGGGGAGAGTGTGGTCAGGAGGCCCCGATTTCTTCTAAGCATCAGAGTTTAAAGACCCCAAAATGTTTTCCTCGGAGGAGAGGAGTGGGCAGTAGCAGAGGAAGGAAGACCGGCCCCTCCCCAAGACACGGACGCTCAGCCCGGGCTCTGGGACTGAGTCGTGGACAAGCCGAGCTGCCCAGGACCGGGGCCTGCTGCTCCAGCACGCTCCCCTGAGCCCCTCGGCTCGGGTGCCCCAGAGCTGGGCCTCCATGCAGAGCCAGCCTGAGTGGGGCTCGGGCCTGCTCCCCAGCCTTCCAGAGCGCCCCTGTGAGGTGCTCTTGCCCTCGGCACTCTGCAGGATCTGTTTAGACAGAATATTGATCCGCCGCTGGCCCGACTCCAATTTCACAGCCGAGTGTCTCTGCCCACCGCCCCCAGCCCTGCCTGCCTCTCTGCTAAGTAGTTAATTACCTATAAACACACTCCAGAGGAGGCTCCAGCTCCAAGTGAAAGAATGCAGCGTGGGGGATCCCCGGTCCTGAGCGAGGGGATTGGGCCCTGGTGCGGCAGGGCAGGGACATGTGGGCTCAGACACGGGCTCTGCCCTGTTGGCCGACGCCTCTCTCATCCCACTTCCTCCGCCGCCAAGTGGGGAGAGCAGCATCCCCGACTCACGGGTCATTGTGAGGATGGGGGGCTGCCAGCCGCGCGCGTGGGACCTGGCTCAGCGTCTGGCAGCTGCCGGGTTGGGCCATTGCTAAATGACCTCTAAATCGTTCTTCTTCCTCAAGGGAAGGGTCCCTGTGCCGACAGCCAAGAGGCTGGACCTGGGCTCGCAAGTCAAGTGCCTTCGGAGTCCGGGCACGGAGCTCACGGGCTGGGCCAAGGGCGGCACAGACGCAGAGCCTGCACCTTAACCCTGAGGGCCCTGCCACCTGCCCCAGGGGCCTCGGAGCAACCCAGCCGCTTCGCGCTCAACTCGGGGGCCGAGCATCCCTGCGAGGGGCTCCGTCCAGGTGGCCTAACCCAGGAGCCAGACGGCAGGGCTCTGGACGCATGCCTGCCCCTTGAGCTGGCCGACGCATCGAGTCCTCTGGCAGAGGCCGCCGAGCAGGCTTTAGGAGACGGAGTAAGTCCAGCTCTGTGTGAAGAATTGCATCCTGAAGGCTGTGGGCGCAGAAAAGCCCTTTGTCCCAGCCAGCTGGCCGCCGGCGGATTCCCAGCCCGAGCCTTCAGAAGGTTCCGGGCAGTGCTCCTGGGGGGGGCAGGGGCTCCAGGGGAGGGGCAGGCGGGTGGGCCGCAGGCTGGATGGCTCCTCGTGCCGAGGGAAAGCAGGCCCAGTGGGAGACTCCCTGACCCTTCAGGGAGAATGCTCGATCTTCTCCGCGAAGCCTCTTCCCTCCCCCAACTCCGAGTCCGCTTGCCCTCTCTCGGCCCCCAACCTCGGCACAGGGCGGAGAAGAGACTTCTGTGGTTCCAGATGGAGCTCTGCCGGGCCGTGAGACCCGCAAGGCCCGGCCCCTCCTGGGCCGATGGAAATACCACATCAGGACACAGAGAGGCCCTGATCCCGAGCCAACACTGATGTCCCCAGGCCATGCGTGGGACTTCCTGCTGAGAGCAGAGCCGTGTGCGAGTTCCGGAGCTAGCCCAGCTCTGCTGATCCACGAGGGGCCCCAAACTGCTGGTCGTGGGTACCCCTCTTCCCCACCAGACCCTGACACCCTGGGGAGACATCCTGGAGGAGGGGCTGGGCAGGCCACAGGTGCCTCCTGCCCGGGCCGGGCTTGGTCGATGCCCACAAGGCCCCACTTAGCAGGCCCGGGGACCTCCAAGGGAGGGAGGAGCACCTCCTGAAGTTGAACACTGGGACTCGATCCACAAAAACTGGCCCCATCTGCCAGGAGAGGGGAGAGGAGGCCTGGTTCACGCTCCCGTTGGCCCTTGGGGATGGGAAGCGGGCTCTGCTCCCTGCAGATCTAGGGCAGAGCTAAGGCCCCGCCCAGTTTGTCACTTCCGCCCCTGGGCACATGCCCTGGATCCCCACTTTTGGAGAGGCATGTGTGAGCCATGGGACCCCGAGTCAGGAGACCTAGGCCCAGGCCTGATCCTGCCCCCTCCAGGCAGAGGAACCTAGACAAGTCCTTTCCCCAGCTTGGCCTTCCACCCATAAAATGGGGTGCTGCCCCTCACTTCCCAGGCTCTGGGAGCAGGGATGTCCTAACCAAGCAGAGTTGGCCTTGGTCACTCCTTGGCCAGACGATTGGATTTTCAAATCAGCACATTCCCCCTGGAAGTGCAGCCAGGGCAGGGGGCAGGGCCCCGTCCTCTGCGTCCTGGCCTTGTCCTCTGAGCGACACTGGGTGCCTGGGATGTCTGACACAGCTCAGGAACTGGCAGCAAACCAGGACGCTGGCCCCCTTGCCCCCGTGAAGGCTGCTGGCCCCGCCCTCTGTGGGGACCGCCCCCCGATGGACCACCTCCTACAGAGGCTCTGGGGCTAGAGCTCTGCGGGGGGGGCCGGAAGTGGGACCTGGCACCCCTGGGTCCTTGGGTGCTTTGGTGAGGAAGCCCAGGCTCAGGTCGAGGTGGGCAAGCCCCGGAGAGCACGAGGAGAGCTCCGAAGGGCACCTGGCTGCAGGGTGGTGAGTTCAAGCCCCTGTCAGGCTTAGATCACATTAAAAAAAAAAGTATCAAATCAATACGTTGTACATCTTAGACTGACACAGCGTTACATGTGAATTCTAGCTCAGTAAAGCTATAAACATAAATAAAGAATAAAATGTTAAAAAAAAAAAAAAAAAGGAGGAGTGCTCTGGTGGTGGCGGTGTCCCCAGACCAGGTCCTGGGGCCCCGCGGGACCCCGAGGCCCAGCCCCTCCCTGCCGAGCCCTCAGTCCCTTTCTGGAAGAGATGCCGGAAGTTCCGCCTGCACCCGGGAGCCGGGCGCCGGGACCGCTGAGGACGCCCGTGCAGGGAGGCGGAGCTATCGATCAGGTCCTTACCGATTGGCGTATGGATTAGGCCCCGGCTGGACACATCCCTGAGCCAGGCACGGGTGCCTGTCGCTGTGCCAAGCGGCCAGGAGCTCCCCTCCACCTGCCTTTGCCTCTCGGAGCTCATTGGTACGTTTGGGGAGTGGGGGAGGGAAAGAGAGGGTGGCATACTCTTGATTTCCGGCACGTTCTAACATTTGTCATAGCATCTGTTGCTCCCTGATGACCAAGCCGAGGTCATCTGGCCACCTCCAGCATCACGGCGACTCGATGCCCGAAGTCCCCCAGACCGGGGCCCCCAGCCCGCCGTCCTCGCTGAGCTGTGCCCAGAGCTGCCGGTTCAGGAGAGCTTGTCAATCCAGTTCTGCTCCCTGTTGGCAAAGACGTGTCTGCAAATAGCGCCTCATGGCTCCAAATCCCCAGAGACGGGAGCCAGCGCCGCCTCAGCTACCTGGGCAAGGCTGCGGCTCATGAATATTCATGGCCTCTTCCTAATTAGCGTGAATGAAGCCAACCGAGCTACCGAACTTCTGAGCTTCTGTACGGGCTCCCATCCGTCTGACCCTCAGCCCCTCCCCAGTCTTCTCACCTCCTCCGGACACAGGGCTGGTGGCAGTCGGGGACCTCCCCCTCTATGCCCGAGTGCGGTCACCCGCATTTGGGATGTCCTCATGCCAGCAACCCGCTCCGGTCCATTGTCTGTCTCCAAAGCACTTGACACGTCCCTGGCCTGTTCTCAGGGAGCCCCTGGCTCTGGTCCCAGTCCTGGGTGGAGAAAATTACCCTGCCGTCCGTTTGCAGAGTTTTCTAGGCATTGGAGACAGATCTGGCTACGGCAGCTGTGGAGGGTGGCGTGTGTCCCTTCCTTGGCTCATCTCAGCTGGGATGGCATTTCCAGCATGAGGGGCCGGGTGTCTCTCCGGCAGGCCACCAGCACGGAGCTCAGTGCAGACACACAGGCGGTGGCTCCTTATTCTCAGCACCGCCCGGGGCCCGGACCCCCCCACGTGGCCCGTGCTGGCCCGAGAAGGGGACTGTTCCTGACCTTCCCCACGGAGCCCGGCTGCCCACTCTGCCACCGCACAGGGGACTGGGATCCAGGCAGGCAGGAGGGACGGAGCTGAGAAGCCTGGCTCATCGCGGCCTGGGTGCTCCCGTCCTTTGTGCGGGCGTCCCCGGAGCGTGTGCGTTTGGGTCTCACTCGGAGAGGCCCTGGGCCGCGCAGAAGGCCGGACGTGCGGCCGCGGGGAGGGGCGCTGGGCCCCCGGGCGGGGCGGGTGGTGAGCTGAGCAGCGGCAGCTCGCGGAGCAGAGGCCCTTTATAGCGCGGTCCCCGGGGGGGACCTGCAGGGGGGTCAGGACTGCTGCACTGTGCAGGGAAGGGACCTCCGTCCGCCACGCGTGCCCCCCCCCCCGCGCCCCTCTGGCCCTCACTTGCCCGACGGGCTGCCGGCGTCTCAGGCCCTCTCTGCGCTCCCACGGGGCAGGCGGAGCCCCCAGCGGCCCAGGGCCTGTGGCAGCCCAATGTCCACTCGAAGGCTCAGGTGGTGGCCGCGGATCGAGGGGTCAGAGCCCCAGTGGGCAGGGGATGGCCCGTGTCGTCGGGCTGCAGGGAGTCCCGGTCACAGTGTGCCGCCCGGGGGCTCTTCCGTCCCGGGAGGGGTGGTCAGACCCCGGCACGGCCTCCAGCCCCTCTACCCTGATTTGGGACCTTCCTCGACAGCCCTTCACAATCCCCGTGTGACGAGTTTGTCCTCTTCCTGGATGGTCACCTTCACAGTGACCGGGAGAGGGAGACCCATGGAATGTGAGTCCGGGGGGCTCTGACTCCATGGGCCAGGCGGCCTCCCCTCCAGCCCCCCCGCCCCCCGCCCGGCTATCTCAGCAAGTGGGCTTGGGCTGAGAGGGGCACGCCTGCCTTGGAAGACATGGGCAAGCCGGCCACGGCCGCCTCCCCAGAATCCGCCCGGGGTCCCAGACCTCCAGACGCAGACACCCCTGCAGCCCTTCCTGCCCCACACCTGGCCACTCTCCCTGTGTGGGCAGCTCTAGCGGTTTAGGGGGCATCCGCCTGAGTCCTTCCCCCAAAGCCGGTCCCGCAGGCCATGGGGGAGCTGCTGCCGGCCGAGCTGCCCGCCGCCCCGCCCGGGCTCACTGCAGCCGCTGGCCGTGTCTGTGAGGGTCTGCCCGGAGGCGCGTGGGCTCCGGTCCTTCACTGCCCGCCGATTAGCTGCGACACCCCCTCTGCCCACGGGGAGCTCTCTCCTGCCCCTCCAAAGACGCCGGAGGCTGAGCTCAGACGGCTAGACGTGTGGGTCCTTATCCCCCAGTTCAGGGTCTGGGGGACACTCTACTCGCCACTAGGCAAGATTGCCGACCACAGAGCAGAGAATTTAATGGGATTTCTCTGCCCGGGCCTGTCCTAGCTGGATGAAGCCTCCAGGAGGGAGGGACCTGTCCCCAGGCAGGGCCGTGCCCCTCGGCCTTGCCACCCCCACCTCCCCGCTGGCCCAGAGCTGGTGCCCAGGCAAGGGCACAGGGTCACCGCGGCCCCTGGACACACCGGGAGGCCGGGCAGAGCACACCACTCAGCACGGCCCAGACACACCCGCTGTCGGCCCCAGGTCACCCCGTCCGTAGCCTCGGCCTTCGTGGCTTCGCAGGAACGGACTGACCAGGCACAGTCCCCACCGCCCAGCTCGGACAGACAGGAGGGAAAGGCCGGCTGCTGAGCCCCACCCCCCAGACCACTCATGGGCCGCAGGGGGCGCCCGGAGATCTAGATGTAAAGACGACGTCCCGGGTGGTCCTGGGGGAGCAATGGTGGTACCACGGCCAGACTGTCCCCGGGCGGACGGCAGCCCCGTCCTCACTGGCCCCTGAAAGGCAGGCTTGTCTCTAGTCGCCATGAGACTAGAGGTGTGGGGCCCCGGCCCGTGCTGCCCGCTGTGGGGTCTCGGCGCTGGCCCTGCGTCTGAGCTGGGGCCCTTCCCGTCACGTGAGCCAAGGACACGTGACACGTAGAGGGAGCAAGTGACCTCTGATCAAATACGTTTGTGGATCCCGGTTAAAGAAAACCGATTCCTTGGCCCCTTCTGCCTGCTCGACTTCTCGAAGCCCTCTCTCCTGTGGCTCCTTGGCCAGGGGCGTGGGCTCTGCCGGCTGCGACCCTGCGGAGACGCCCCCAGGTCGAAGGCACACGGCCCAGGGCCCCCAGCCCTCCCAGCTGGGCCCCCAGCTCGGTCTGCCTTTCCTTTTCCTGGGAAGCCCTTCTCCCCTTGGCCTCGGGCCTGACGTCAGGGTCCGTCCAGGGGCCCAGGGGCTGCTCTCTGGCTCTGCTCCCTGGAGGTTTGCTCAAAGGCTGCAATCGTGACCGAGGTGTGTTCTCTCGTCCCCACCGAAAGCACTGGCCTTGACCTTCGCATATTTCCTTTCTTCTCTGCCCTGACACATCATCTTTTCAATGCTCGGATTTCTCAGGAGGCCTGAGTGGGCAAGGTCGCCCAAGGGCTCCTCCTCTTGGCAGCGGGGCCTCGCCGTCTGTGGCTGGCCAGGGGGCCCTTCCCTGCCCGAAGGTGTGGTCCCCCGAGGTCCCGAGTGTCAGGAGGGCTAGGGTGACCTTCAGGGCAGAGCTGGATGGGCCGGCAGTGGACGCCAGGCGGAGACGGGCCTGGCTCAGATCCCAGGCCCCCACGGCCTCTTCCACCAGCTTCTCCCTGTCGCCTGCCCTTCCAGAACACTCGGGGAAGCTGGTTGGGCGTAACCCAGGGTCCCACTGCCCAAAACTGCACGCTCTGAGGGCAGCCTCTGCCGGGAAGAAGGGAAGGCCAGGAGGGGGTGGCCGAGGGCACAGCGCGGGGGCTGATGACATCCACCGCGGACCGTCATGGCGTCTCGAGCCTCTGGCCTCCAGGTCCCCCTGGAGCCTACAGTGCATTTCCTGGGCCCCAGAGAAGAGCCAGACCCCACTGTCCATCACGACCTGTGGGCCGCGGCCCGCAGAGCTTACGGGCTCCCCCGCCGTCGAGCGCACAGGGCCCCTCCCAGCCTCTCCCCTCAGACCACCACAGCCTTGGGGTCAGGCCTCCCCAGACCAAGTGCTTGCTTACGGGACACCGCCCTGCACACGGACAGCAGTGGCAAGGGACACTGGCCACTTGAAACAGCATGGCAGGCGGGCCGTGGCAGGTGGAGGTGGGCCCAAGCCACACGCCCGCGGGCGGCCCCGCACGAGACGCCAGGCTGCTCCAGGGGTGCCGTCCCTGCTCGTGGTCCCCTGTGCATGAGGGCGCCGTGGGTGGCGAGACCCCTCCCCTCGCGGAATCTCCCTGGTGTCACGGCCCCAGCGGGACGGCCGTTTGCTCCCTGCACATCTGCCAAGGGCCACGCTGGGACCAGGGCCCTCCGGGACACACCCCAGAGCTGTGCCTGGGAAGGACCCCTCCCCCCTGCAATCCGAGATGAGCCGGCCAGAGCCACGTGGGAGGAAGTCGGCCCCGTGGGAGCGGGCGCACAGCAGGGACCTCGCGTGCCCAGCAGAGAGGCTGCCCAGCGGGCCCGGGCACGGGAACCTCGAAGGCCCAGGGAGGCTGAGTACCAAGCGGTCCCTGGGGGGAGGGGCTAGGAGCGCTCAGGATTTGGGGCTCGGCCTGGCTGACCGCGGGGGCCCCCAGCTCTCCGGGCCTGGCGGGCAGAGGCTCCGGCTGGAGCCCCCGGCTGCTTCTGCGCGGCCGGTGTAAGTGAGCAGTCGCCGGGAGCCTTGCGTGGACCCGGGTTAATGAGCAGCGTGTGTGAGGCTGTCTCTGGTGTCCCAGAAGGTCACGCGCCCCCCCCCCCACCTCCTCTGTGACCTGCTCTCCTCAGAAACTCATTCATCTTTCCCAACCTCACCCGAGACCCTCTGGGGCCCATCCCCCAGCCCACAGGCTCTGCGCGTTTCCGTGGCAACCTGCCCTTTCCCACCCGAGCTCCTGGAAGGCGGGGCCCCGCCGGGATCACGCAGGAGGGTGGGGGGCAGAGTGGTGCACCGTGAGGGGGGCCAGGCCAGGGAGCTCGGGCGCTGAGCCGCGTGCCTGCAGAAAGCCACTGGTCTCCTGCCTTGTGCCCATGACCTCACTTGTTCCGGAGGACAGCCTGAAAACAGGGAAACTGAGGCACGGGAGGGAATGTTCCCACGAAGCAGCGTACAAGGGGATGGCGCTGCCCGGCAACATCCACACCCCCTCCTAGGGAAATGGAAGCGTCCCCGGGACGGGCCGGCCAGCGAGAGCCCCTCTGAGTGGGGGCGCGGGGCAGGCCCTGCTCGTCCCTCGGCACCCGGAGCCCCTCGGCGGCTGGCTTCCCTGCTCAGGCTGGGCGGCACCCTCAGCCTCCCAGGGCAGGGACGGTCCGGCAGCAGCCAATCTCCCGTCTTCTGGGCGTCCCTCTCAAGGCAAGGCGCTCTGGCGTCCCCGCGTCTACCTTGGAACTCTCTAGGGCATAGCGGAGAGGCCGACTCCGGGCCAGGGAGCAGAGGGCAGCACGGGCCAGCCCCAGGTGTGACGGGCTCAGCCCTGCTCCGGCCCAGGGACTTCCGACGCCGAGCACACCGAACGCCGCAAGCAGAAAGGCTCCTGTCCGCACCCGGACGTCCTTTCCCCGGGGCGACGCGTAACTAGGACTATTTCAGACACACGTGGGCCCTACATTTAGGTTTCTGATGGTAAAATCATTATTTCTGATGCAAATTTTGCTTGGATTTGGCTGAATAAAAATGGGGCCACCTGTCCTTCCAGGGTCCCAGGCCCGCTCCAGCCTCTTCACTCTTCCTCCTTCGCCATGCCCTCATTCTGTCCCACCCTCCTTCCAGCCAGCACTGGGCAAAGTGCGTGGGGACACGTGGGGCATCGTGGTGCTCACAGACATCTAGGGCTGTGGGGCCCGGGGCTCTGACTCGGAACTCCTGGCTTGCAGAAGGGACCCGAGGCTGGGAGGGAGGGTCCCGGAGCTCCGGGGTGCGGTGGCGCTGTCCTCGGTGCTGACCCCGTCTGCTCACCCAGCGCGGGAGCCGGGAGCTGACCTGTACGCAGGACGGGCTGCCTGACGGGGGGGGCGGGGAGCCCCACAGGGAAGCCTCCGAGGGGCCCAGGCCCACCCGCGCTTCCCGCGGCGCTCCGAAAGGCCTGTAACCACACACGATGTCGGCCTTTCCACGGCCCACTCCCGCCCAGCCCAGGGCTGGCTCCAGCGTCCACCTCGGGCCCCTCCTGGAAAGAAGGGACCCTTGCTTCCGGGGGGCGGGCCTCTTCCTAGGTGGAGCAGAGCATGGACGGGGCTTCAGGAGGAACCGGCTGACCCGGAAATCTCCTTCCAAGGGGAGGCCCTGTGTCGTCCGCTTCCTCAGCTGTGGATTTGGCTCAAATTGGACATTTGTAAGCGGAAGCCAGTTTCAAGTACCGGAGGAAGACGGACTTTTCCTCCAGGCCCTCAACACCGGGCCTCCCTGTTGGACGGGCCGATGCAGATGCCCAACTCCGGAGAAGCTCCGAGGGCCCACCTCGGGCTGCTGGTGGGAGACCCCGACTCAGCAGGTGCCAGACCCCTCCGCTGGCTCCAGGCCCCCACGTGGCTCGGAGGGCCCGTGGCCTCGCCGCAGCCCTGGGAGGAGAGCTTGGAGCCCGGTGGCAGTTCGGGGCTCCGGTCACCCCAGGACCCTGGACACACTGCTGGCTGGGGTGTGGGTCCCGACTGCTCACCGCTGTCGAGGGCTGGCTCCTTGGGCTGAAGAGCGTGTGTTGGACAGAGGACTGCTGGAAGGAAAGATGATAAAGTGGAGCGTGGGGACCCTCTTGGCCTTATCCAGACAGAAGGGCTCCCATCCTGGGACTGGGGCTCTCCCCTAGCTCAGGCCCCGCCCACAGGGGGAGGGCAGCAGGGCCCTGCTGGCCTGGGGCGGCACTGGGGGCAGAGCGGGCTGGGCACAACCAAGAACCCTCAGCTGCTTGCGCCGTCTGCAGCTGGACCGCTGCCCACGGTCACTGTGTGGACCGGTCACGTAGGCCTGGCTTCTCCCAAAGGGGCAGTCCTGTCCACCCTCCACCCAGCCCCCTCCTGCAGCCCGCGGCGCCGGCTCCCCGGCCCAAGCCGCCCAGGACGGCCAAGCGCCCTCCCCCTAGAGGCTTCTACGTTACCGCTGCTGGCAGGGGCTGTCGGGCGGTCGGAGCCCTCTCTCGGCCCAATTTTCTTAAAAGGCACATAAAACATTTACCAGATCACTTCTCGCTGCCCGAAGAATATAACGGAGTCACGTCCGCAGCAGCCACGGCCCCTCCCACTCTGGGAGGTGATGGCCAGCCCGCCGGCGAGGACTGAGGCTTGCGGGGGGCGCTTGCCTGCCCGGGGGCCCTAGCCTCGTCTGCCTTGTCCTTCCCTTCGGTTTCGTCAGTGCTGAAATGACTGAAGATTCACTTGGCATTTTTAAATTACAAAACCAGCGTTTCGTGCCTGCGAGCATTTCCACAGAGAAGTGGGGTTGGGAATTCTCTCCAGCTGCTCCCGCCGCCCGTGTCCCGCCATCTGCTCCTAAGGAGCCAGCATGCCTGCAGCCCCAGTCTCCCACGGCCGGGAGTGCGGAGCTAGGGGGCCAAGTACAGAGAGCGCGGGTGGGACGTCTGGGGCCCCCTGGGCCCTGCTGCTCGCCTGGGCCAGCAGCGTCCCCACTCGGCCTGCCTCGCTTCTGCTGGTGCAGCCCGCGGTGAGACGGGCTCCGCCAGCCAGCGGGGCAGGCTTGGGAAAGCCCTGGGCACGGTCCGGCCCTCGCCTGCCCTCCACGCCAGCCCTGATCAGCCTCCTTGCAGCCTGGGGCTGGGAAGCCCCTCTCCCTAGGACAGCCCAGCTCCCCACGCACGTGCGGGCGCTCGTGATCTCGGGAGACGCCCCAGGCGGGGACTGCCACCGCGACGCCCAGAAGGGGGGAGCCCGCACTGGCCAGGCTGCACACCCGGCCACTCCTCCTCCCCTGGGAGGTGGGGAACTGGCCACCCGAGCCTCACACGTTGGCAGAGGTGGCCGTGGTGACTTTGAACCTTTTATGCGGCTCTGAGCCCACGTGTGGGACAAGGCTCTGAGGCGTGTGCTCCTGCCTGACTCTGGGGTCAAGGGGATCCAAATCTGGGGGCCCCTCTCCCAGCACCTGGACCACCCTTAACTGTCTGGAGGCCCGTGTCCACCCCAGCCCCGGGAACACCAAGCACACCCCTGAACTCACAGGGGCCAAGTTGCAGGAGGAACCGTGGGGGAGGGCCTGTCCCCAGAGGTGCGGGACCGGGGGGCACGGGGGCCCCGGGCTGGCCTGCGTGTGCTGGCTTCTTGCTGCCGCCGTCCGTACTGGAAGTCAGGCCCAGGGTTTGAGACAAGTGCCTCAGCTCCTGCCGGGTGCTTGGTGCTGATGTGGGCCGTGGTGGGGGCGCCCCACACGCGGCGGCTTCTTAAGCATCTCCCGTCTGCCCCCACGGCCGCCGACGGTGACCGCGAGATTGCCCGGACGACCTGCACAACACCAACAACTGACCAGGTCTCACGATGCTTCTGGAAGAGCAGCTGTACATGGACACGAGCCTGGGAGTCCGAGGAAACGTGCCGGGTTCACGGGCACGGGCGCCCGCGGAGACGCGCCGGGTTCACGGGCACGGGCGCCCGTGGAGATGTGCCGGGTTCACGGGCACGGGGGCCCGCGGAGACGCGCCGGGTGCTGGGTCGTCACACACCGTGCTGTCTCAGAACACGAGGACAACGAAGGAGAAGTCAGTGACAGAATCAGATGTTGAAACCCTCCCCCAAGTACTCCGACACTCCAAAGTGACCCCGGAAAGAGGAGGTCTTGAGGGAAATTTGGAAATATTTTGCACTAAAATGGGAAAGAAAAAAACCTATCAAACTTTGTGGGAGGTAGAGCTGGGGGGAAGTTAGGGTTCGATGCTTCTGTTAGAGAAGAGAGGTTTCCACGAAGGGACCTGAGCTCCCGCCGACGAACCTGGAAAAGGCAGGCAGGGCCTCAAGAAAGCCGAGGGAGAAGGGACAAACCGGGGTCAGAGCTGAGGTCGGCAAGGCCAAAAGCAGGCCAACCAAACGCTGGGGCTTGGAAACACCCAATAAAAGCCGTTAGACAGACTGACCCCCCACAGAGGGAGGGGTCAGACAGACCCCCGTCCCCGTTAGACAGACAGAGGACCCCCACCGCGGGGGGAACGAGGGGAGCCGCGGACGCTCAGGGGCTTAGACCCCGCAGACGGCGTCCCCGCAGACGCGGACCGCCACACGCCGGCCAGAAGCAGACGCGGGCCCGTCCCAGACGGTAACGGAAACCAAGTCCGCAGTTACGAGCCTCCTGACAACTCAGGCCCGTGTGGCTTCGCTGGGAAACCCCGACCCGCAGACGAGGCAGGAGTGGTGCGATTTACACACTCCCTCTCAGAGAGGACGCCTCCCAACTCGCTCCCCTGATGAGCTCGGACTGGAGCGTGAGCGAGCGCAGGACCCCGCAAACACGACGGGTCACACGTCACGGCCCCTCCAGGCTGACCCCCGGGCACGAGACTCGGTGGGCGTTCGGGAAGCGTGCACTGCCGTCTCGCGTCCGCTTGGAGTGCAGACGGAAGCCGCGTGGCCGACGGCGCCCTGGACGCCCGCGAAGCGTCTGGCAAAAGTCGCGGGTGGGAAGAAGGGCTTCCGGCGAATGGCGGACTGCCTGGCTCTCCCACCGCTTCCCGCCGCCGGGCTCCCGGGAAGACATCGGCGCGCTCCCTTCCGTCCGTGCCCGCGGGGGCCGCACCCCCACAACACGCCAGCGACTCCCTCCCTGCAAATCCCGCGATTTCACATTTGTGTTTCTGTCGCCGCACAACAAACAACCCCAGACCCTCGCGGCTGAACGCAGCGGCCACCGCGGGGGGTCTCCGTCTGTGTATCAGGAGCCCGGACGGGGCACAGCGGGGACGCGGCCACGGGCGAGATCTCGGCGCAGGTGCCCCACAGCTCTGGGTCTGCGCCCGGGCGGTGGGGGTCCCAGAGCCTCCCCTGCGCAGGGCCGGCCGCGGGCGGGCTGGTCCCCCGGACTCCCGAGGCCAGAGCAGCCAGGAGGGTCTCGGCTCTGTGGAAGCAGCAGGAACTTAATACAAGCCAATTCCAACGCAAATGTCAAACCAACCCCGTGGTGAAACACTAGCAGCTCTGAAGGTCAAGGGGAGTCCCAGCCCCAGCCGCGGGGCTCTGGCTGGTGGAGGGGACATGGCTGGGCTGCTCCTCCCGCTCCTGGGCTGAGGGCCACCGCCAGGCACAGACCGGCCACCCACCTTCCTATGAAGCCTCGAGGCAGACAGTCTCGGGACGTGGTGCCTCTGGTGGGGAGGAGGGGCCCAATCCCGGGAAATCTGACCGCCAGGAGCAATGTTTCCAAGAGCCCTCCCTCTGAGACCAGGGCCGCAGATGACAATGTCAGGGTGTGCTGAGCTCACGCAGAAGACAAGAGCTGACGGGTACAAAGTGACTCTGATCCAGAGTTGCCAAACCAAGACCTGAATTCACTGCCCTAGGCGGAAGTTGGGTCACGAGAAAAAGACTGACGGTATCAGTGGACCACAAGCCTCCCAGGACACAGTTGGACTGCATCACAGGAGATCTCCTGTCTGGAATGCAGGAGGGGATAGGGCCATTGCCTTTGCCAGGGAGGGAGCCGGGGGGGGCCTAGGTACGGCCGTGGACTCCATGCTGAGGAGTGTCTGGGTGCCTAAATTGCCACAATGCGGCCATGATGAGCGTGAAAACCCGCCTGAGAGCAGTGGACAGTCCTGGGCAATGGCGGCCGAGCGACCAGTGGGCTGCAGGGCTGACCGCGCCCCGAGTTGGAGAGGGTCAGGTGACGTCCGGGGGCAGGGAAGGACGAAGGCTGCCCCAAGCTGCCCGGCCTCAAGCTCAGCATGTCCCCGAGCCTCCCATGGTGCCGGGCACAAGGTGCGTGCGGCCGCTGCTCCCGCGCTCCTGGCCTCGTCCTGGCTGGGCGCCCTCCCCGTCCACTGGCCGCTCGCCGAGCCGCGTGGGCCCCTGGGCTAGTCCTCACCTCCCGAGCCCCCCACCCCCACCCCCGGGGCTGACTCAGGTTGTTCGCACACAGACGTGTCGGGAGCGAGCCGCGTGCCGGCGTCAGACGTCACACCTCCCTGTGCCGACGCGGAAGGAAAGGGCTGGAGCTAAACCATTTCATTTTTAGACTGAAAAAGAAATTGCTTTTTGCATCTTATAAAACCAGATGATGGCTGCAAGCAGGTGGGGATTCCTGAGGACCCAGCATGTGCCCGAGGACTCGGTGCCAGGCCAGGGACAAGCGAAGGGAGGAGACTCAGGAGGGAGGAGCCCCTCTGAGCAGAATGGAGGGGCCGCCTGAAACCCACAGGACGCAGGTCCAGACAAGGGAGGAGGGCCCCGAGCAGGAGGCAGGAGTGGAGGCGGGCCTGGCAGGATTCAAGCAGATGGCAGAGGGCAGGGAAGGTGGGGAGGGGTTGGCGCAGAGAGAGGAGCGAATCTGGTGTTCTAGACGGAGAGGCAGCAAGCCCCCCCCCCGGATCCCCGGAAGCCCCAGATGTGAAAAAGAGACTTTTCCCTACAGGCACTAGGGAACCATGGAAGGCTTCAGAGCAGGGAGTGCCATGGCCAAAGGGGCAGAAGCCTTGAAGGACGAGACCGGGGACAGGAGGGGAGGAGGAGAGGGCCAGCAGGGGGAGGGGACCACAGAAAGCTGCACAGGGCTCGGTGACATAGGTGCACACCTGCACACACACAGGAGAAACTTCTAGCCTTCCCTGTGCTGGGTGAAGCGTGAATGGGCCTTTCCTGGGGCTCGCGCTGCAGTCCCTCCGCGGTAAGCCCTCTTTCCTACCTCTTTCCTACCTCTTTCCTACCGTGCGGAGGGGCCCCGACTCGCCGGGTTTAACAGCCGGGGGCAGGCGTCCCCGCTGGCTCTGGGTCCTGCCCCGTCTGGTCGCTTCCTGGCCAGTCCCTCCAGCCTTCGGCCTCAGTGTCCAAGTTGTGGAGCAGCCGGCTGCTTCGTGCCTGTCCTGCAGCCCTTGCTGAGGCCCAGGCCCAGTCTCGCTCCCGCGCCGGTGCCAGGGCCTCTGGCCACAGACAAGGGTGCCGGGGAGCCCGGAGTGGGTGCGGGTGCGCAGGGGCTGCGGGAAAATCTGCACGGCGCAGAGAGGGTGGGCTCTGGACGGTATGCAAGGCCGGGGCCCTGGGTGAGGTCCTCTCGGAGAGGCCGGCAGACAATTCCTAGACTGCGCGGCCCTGTGCCCTGGGGGAGCCCCCAAGCCCCAGGCCCTCCGCGCCCAATACTCACGCCCACCCCGAGGCCTGCTCAGACCACGGGGGCCCGGGGCGGGGTAGGGGGGCCTTGTTTCTGGAACAGGACACGTGATGGGACATTCTGTCCGGGACACGGGCTGGATGACGTTGGGAGCGGGAGCGGGCCGAGTCCAGGCAGAGCAGGAGGGCGGGAAGAGGGTGCGGCCCCCTCGGTCCTGCCGGAGGACCCCCACCACATGCCAGCTGTGCCACCCGCAACTGGGCTTTCAGAGGAGAGGGGGCATGGGAGCTCGGGGCGCCGTGCACCGTCCTCTGGGGGCCCTGGCACAGCGGAGCCGAGCCTGACGGGCAGGCGGGCCTGGCGAGTGTAAGAAGGTCGGCAAACAAGCGCGGCACTCCTGCTGCCTCGTCCGCCCGGCTCGGGGAAGGAGCTGCGGCGCGCTAGCAGAAGGTCAGGGGAGATCTGTTCCGTGAGCTTCCAGAAAGACCGTAACCACAGGCTTGCTCTGGGCAGGTCGGCCTCAGAGGTCGGGGGACAGGGCTTGGTGGGTGCCCCCCTCTCGTGCCCCAGGTTCTGGGTCCGGGTGAAGCTGGACACGGTGGCCCCCGAGTGGGGCTAGCCTCCTGCCCGCGGCTCCCTCCCTCGGTCTCAGGTCCTCGAGGGGCTCCCGGCACTGGGCAGGCGGGGTCCAGGCTCACCACGGGCCCCCCAGAACCGCTGACGCAGGGTTGGGCCGGCCCCGCCAAGCCAGCGCGGCCCCCCTGCCCCAGCCCGGCCTCCCCAAGGCCCCTCCTCCTGTGGGCTGCTCCACGGATGTTCCTGGGCCCTGCTTCCCGTCGCACACACGAGCACACGCGAGCACACGCGAGCACACACGAGCACACGCGAGCACACACACACACGAGCACACGCGCACACGGGAGCAGGAGAGGCAGCAGTAACCCCCCTCTGCCCGGGGGACGGGGCCTGCAGACCCTCTGGAGGGGGACGCTCTCTGGCAGGAGCTCGGAGCAGACCTTACATGGGGACCGTGTCTGACCGCTGACCTCACTCGCACAGGGAGGGAAGGGGCGGGATTGGTCTCCCCCCAGGGTGAAGGTTCAAGAATCCCGGGCGGGAAGCTGGAGGGTCCGCGTGCGCCGCCTCGGCCTGCATCTGGCTCCGCGGGCAGCCCTCGGCCCAGCGAGCACGGCCTCCTAGTGGCCCCCCCGGACGCGGTGGCTCCAGGCCGGGAAGGCTGAGAGGGCATCCAGGGGGCACATCCAGGGGACTGCCGGCTGGGGGTCGCGTCCAGGGGGCCGCGGGCAGGGGGCCAGCACACGTGGGAGTCACCATTCACCCACCAGCTTCCCTCAAGCCCACACCGGCCCCCTGCATCCCTCTGCACCATGTCCTGTCCCTCCGCTGGCCACAGTCCTACTGACCTTGTTCCGGACATCGTACACCCTCGGAGACGCCTGCACCCTGCCCCCACGTGGAGGACCCGCGGTGGAGAGGGAGGTCACCACAAGCAGGGACAGCACGTGCAGGGGGGCATCAAAGATCCTCGAAACCTCGCCAGCCACTTGGGAACGCTGCTGTCACCTTCCTTCCAAATCGTCTTCCTTCCCCACAAGCTTGTCCAGGGCAGGAGGCGGGGAGAGCAGGGGGGCAGGATGGGACGGGGAGCGTATGAGCGGCCGACCGCTGACCTCCCTCAGTCAGCACCCCCGGGACGGACAGCTCCGCCCCCCGGGGGTCTGCAGCGGCCCCCGCCCCCTGTTCCACAGGCATCCCCCTCCACGTGTGCACCCCACAGCCCCAGACCCTGCCCTCATCCCTTCCCCCCACCTCCCAGGCTGCCCAGATCCCACCCAAACACCTGCAGCCTTCCCCCCCTTCCCCACAGGGTGGCCGCAGTCCGCAGGCCGGGACACGGTGGCCCAAGGGCCCAGGAGACAGCAGGAGGCAGCTCTGTGCCTGGCCTACCTGGATGGCGGCAAGGAGCATGCAGATCTTCTCAGAAACCAGGACGGCCACGGCAGGGACGCCAGAGGACAGCTCGGCCAGGGGCGGGTTCCCCTGTGACTCTGGCCACTTCCCCAGGTGGGCTCTGGGGCCACGTGCTGACCCCGACTTACTCCAGCCAGGGCGGCCCCGGCTCTCCCGCCACGGTTTCCCCCCCCGGGGAAATGCCGCCTCACGGGGGTGTGTGCATGGCCTGATACGCAGGGGTGCGTGGCTGCGTGGGAAGGACGGGGACCGCGGGGTCACCCTCTGCCCCGCGCTTTCCCACTCTGCTCATCCTGTGGTCTGGCAGCCGGGCCGGGCAGCCCAGCTGGGAGCAGAACCGGGGCTGGGCGGGTTGCTGGGCACAGGCCGCTGGGCAGCCCCCCGTGCAGAACCCTGGTGTCGCCGGGCACGTGGCATGAAGACTGTATTTTCTCATCTTCCATACAGATCGTGACTGGGTTTTAGCAACGGAAGGAGGCAGAAGCCTCACGCGCGCGTGTGGGTGTGTGACTTCAGAGACTGGTCCCTGAAAGGACAGGGTGCCCTGCCCACACGCTGTACCCCATTTTGTTAGCTGGAATGAAGATGTAACAGCCGGATTCTGGCAGCCACTTCGGTACATGAGGTGACCCTGAGGATCAAGTCATGCAGAACAGAGGAACAAATCGGGAGGGCCCTGGGTTCCTGGCCCCGTAGGCCCACCTGCCGCGCTTGTCCACCACAGCTAAGCCTAAACCTAATCCTAGGTAACAATTCTAGAGAAACAGAAAAATTTCTCGGCATGGAGAAATAAGGCAACCATGCCGAGACCACGGAATGCAAGCAGATAATGACCTTCTCCTGCAGCCACGGAGGGGGGATAGAGGTGGGCTGCTGCCTCCGTCTATAACCCCCTCCACACAGAGCAGAGGGGCAGTGCCAGGCCCCCTTGAGCTCCCGGGGCCTGGGTCACTCACCAGCACCCCCAGAGCTGCACAGAAATCTGGGCAGGTGGCCTGTGCTGGCCTGGGCACCCCAGGGCCATGCAGTGCAGGTTCCGGGTTTCCCAGGATGGCTCTGGAGCCCATGGCCACTTGGTACCAGCAGAGCCCAGCAGGGGACACAGCAGGACCCAGGTCAGTGCTGAGCGGGACAGAGATGAACCCGGCAGCCGACCCCAGGCCTGCAGAGAGGAGCCCGGCCATACCTGGAGCCTGGGCCAGCTGTCCCCAAAACCCGGACACCCCAGCCCAGAACTTTCTGGAAATCTTGCAGCACAAAGGCCTCTGGCAGGTGGCCAGGCCTGCCAGAGGGCCAAGGGGACCGCAAGCCTTCAGCCCCACTGAGATCAGCAATCTGGGCACCCATGCAGGACAGGGTGCTGCCTCTCAGGCCCCGCTCACTGCTCCTCCTGCTCCGCTGACCCCCAGGGAGGGTCCGGCAGGGTAGAAAATTCCAGAGGACAGGGCGCAGGCTGGCTGGAAACATTCACAGACTGGGCTTGCCACAGCATCTCAGACCTCGCTGCAGCCGGGCCCTCACCCAGGACACTGCGGGGCAGGAGACAGGATGGCTGTGTCCACCCCAATCTCCAGTCCCTCATCCTGCGGGGCCTGGGCAGCGGCTGGCAGGTGGGGGAGAGGACAGCAGAGCCCCAAGCCGAGGGCCAGCAGCACGGTCTGCCTCTGCACCGGACCCACGTGCATGGAGCTCGCGTCCAGGAACTGGGTCCGCGGCCTGGACCAGAGGGCTCGCCAGCCCCGGCCAGCGGCTCCCTTGCGCGGACGCCAGCTGCTCCTGAAGGCGGAGAGAAGGGCTGCCGGTGGGAGCCGCGGCAGACTCAGGCCCGGGCATGGGGTGAGTGAGCATGAGTCTCTATTGTCTGAAGCCACCAGCGTGCGGCAGCGAAGGACACCGGCAGAGCCCCGCGCCTTGACCCGGACACGGCGCGCCCCTGCCCTGGGAGCGCCCCCGAGCCCCCGCCAAGGCCCCAGAGACGGTGTGCAAGACGGAAGAGGCCACACACTGTGCGGGTTGGATCACTGGTTTACTAAGTCCACGGGCTTCCAAACAGGCCCCGCGGCAGTAGAACGTTTCGGAACTTTTCACATGCGTCCCTGCTGCCAGATTCCACCCCTGAAGTCGCCGGGCAAACCCGGGCCGGGCCCCGTTCTCGGGCACAAGTGGGAAGCGGACAGTGAGTTGAGAAGTCCGCGTCTCGGCCGGTCCGTACAAAACTAGAGTTCATTCCCTGGGCGTCTATCCCTAGAAAATGGACAATGCGCGAGTCGAGGGTCGAGTGTGCGGTGGGGACACATTCACGAAACAGAGAGGCCCGGCGGCCGTGGTGCAGGGATGCATACGCGTGGTCGGAAGAGTACGTCAGTACTGAAGGCATATGAGGAATTCTTTGGAGCATGAACAAAAGTGCAGATGGCCAAGGCAGCGGCGCAGACGGGGGCCGTGGGGCAGCGAACGGCAAGGGCGGGCGCGGGACGGGGCGAGGAGGGTCCCCGCGGGCGCAGGGCCGGTTCCTGGCCCGCTGCCCGCTCTGCGTCTGGCCGTGGTGCTGGCCCCGCGGACGAGGAGGAGGCAGGGTGCCGGGCAGACGCCGGGGGCCTGGGGCGACCTGGGGCGACCTCGGTGAATTTCCGTCAGCGTGCATTAAGGCAACGACATTATGAAACCCGGCCAGAGTTGGGCGTGTGGCGTCAGGGGCCCAGGACTGAGCACCACCCCCTCGGGGCCCCCTCCCCCTGCACCTGATCTGGCCGGTCCCCGGGGTCTCCCTGGCGCCCTCCGCCAGCCAGGGACACGCACGCCGGTGTCCAAGACAAGGGGCCCCCCAACTCCTCCACCCCCACAGATGCCTTTGAGAGGCGCGGAGGGTCTCACCTGCCAGGGAGCACGTCTTCCTCGCTCTCTTACCCTGTTTGCTGAAGCCTCTCTCCCTCCAACGTCTCCTCCTGGGGTCTGCCGTCAGCCCCCACCCCTCATAAGATGGCCCACCCAGCGACCCGCGGCCCCCACTCCTGCACACTCCAGAGGCCACCCAGTGTCCTGGCCTGGGCAGCTCCTTTCCCGGGCCCCTTGGCGAGAAGAGAGGCGCAAGCCCCCACTCCCACCACACTGCCTCCTTCAGGGAGCCCTCCCTGGTTGTCTCTCCTACTTAGGACTTGGCAGGGGCCCCACGGAGGGCAGCTGGCCTGGGACGGCACACAGCCTCCCCTGGTGGTAGAGGCAGGCAGCCCGCTCCTTCCGGGCCCCACCCAGGCCTCCTGCCCCTCGCCCAGCTTCGGTCCATCCAAGCAGGTGGCCTGAAGGTCCGCTCCGGGGTCACGGAAGGCAGCTGAGGACCACTCAGGAAAGCGTCGGTCAGGGGAGGGGCGTCAGATTCTGAGCCGTGAGCACTGGGGCGCAGCAGGGACCTGGAGCCCCACCAGCTGCTCGGGACCCAGCCACGCTGCTGGGGTGCCCCCAAACCCTCCCCGCGCACACCGCGTTTACTTCAGGGGCTCGTGACATCGGAGGTGGGACGCTGTGTCTTCACTCTGGTCTCGCAGGGTGGGGTCAGGGACCAACACCTGAGCCCGTCGCTCTATACAGTATTTACAATTGGGGGGAATACGAAATAGATACAAACATCAGCATTTCTACAAAGGCCTCCCAGGGGTCGTGCACACCTCTGGGCTTCAAGAAGCATCTAGAAACGTCTCAGGGCCGATCCCATCCACACACAGCACAGGCGGGGGGCACCTGCTCTACGGAGACCCCCGGAATGTGGAGGCCGGGGGGAGAGAGGGTGCCGCCCCCTTCACTCCTGTGTCACCGTGTCGAATCCGTGACCCCCGGGGGCTCCAGCCTAGTATGAGGGCAGAAGGTCAGTTAGACTAAATCACCACGTTAAAGACGCCGACGGCGCGGGGCTGGCTCGTGCGCTCTGGGCTCGGGGACTAGGGCTGGCCACGGGGCGGGGCCCGACCCCTCCCGCTCCAAGCCCGTAGGCTTCTACACAGTAGCCCCTGCGGGTGGGCTCTCGGAGCCTCCAAACGGGGGCTAGAGGCCACAGCCCGCAGAGGAGGGGACGACGGTGGCCTCCCATGGGGAGGGGACAGTCAGACAGGCCAGGGGGCCCCTCTGCCCGTGCAGCCCAGGGGCCTGCGACAGCCGCAACCCCGGCCAAGGGCCATCCAAGGTGCTCATTGCTTGGGGCTTAAAGTGGGCAGACCCAGACAGAGAGACCAGACCAAGGGCCACGGAAGTCACGAACGCAGTGTGTGTGCACGCGCGCGTGTGTGCACGTGTGTGTGCACACCGGTGTGAGCTGAGTGTGAGCATAGGAGCGTGGGTTTGTGGGGGGCGCAGACTCCAGCCTCACCCGGACCTTAGGAAACCCTCGCCGCACCTGCCAAGGGGTGACACCCGCCCCGAGCCCCGCTCCCCTCACACACGCGCCCTGTGAAAGCACCAGCCTCCTCGGAAGGCGGGGACCCCAGGGCGGGGGACGCACGCTGCTCGGGCCTGGGTCTGCGGGTCCCGAGACAGCACCTCTACAACCCCGTCTCCCTAAACCGTACCCAGAAACCAGCCTTCCTTCCAAGGGGTCAGAGACCCCACGCAGGAGACCTCACCCCCTCCCCGGATGCAGGACCTGCTGGCAGGCTGGCCCGTCCCTCCTGCTGCAGCCTGGGGGACCCCACCTGCCCCTCCGAGGCCAGGGGCACACGGCACAGGGAGTGTGGGGGACAGGTCCTGGAGCCCCCGACCACCGAGACCCGACAGGGGAGGGGTCCCCGTTGCCGGCACCGGGGCTCTGACTCTCCCAGGGCCTCGAGAATGGCCGGCCCGCCACCCCGTGGCTCCTGTCCTGCCCGGGGGGCCTGCAGGCCGAGTCCCCCGTGGCGGGAAGGTGAAGGGGCTGAGCCCAGAGGCAGGCGGTGATGGGAGGGCCCGCTTGCTGGGGCCACGACACACAGGCCGCGCCAAGTGCCCACGGTATCTGCCCCGGCAGGGACTTTTCTCGCCACCGTGAGGCCCAAGGCCAGAGAAACACCGTCCTCAGGAACACGGTTCATCGGCGTGAGGGAAGCCAGCGGGGCCCCAGAGCGCCTCCCTTCCAGGCCACGGAGCCACTTACTTCCACGCCGGCCCCTCCCGGAGGCTGGGGAGGGGGGCACCCTCGTGCTGGGGCCCGACGTGAACAGTGGTTCCCAACTCCGAGCCTTCGTCCTCCCGCTCTGGGCACCACCCTCGGGCAAGCGCAGGCCTCTGGCTGCCCGTCAGGCAAGGGGGTGCCCACGGCAGGAGCCGGGGTGTCCTGGCAAGGGGTGGGGGCAGAGCCTGGTCAACAGACACGACCCCCCCAGGCGTCTGAGCACCAGGACCCCGTGCCCGGAGCCCAGGACCCCGATACGGCTTGCCGCGCCCTTCCCAGAGGACAGGACCGACTCTTTCTCTGACACTTCCCGTGCGAGTCGTGGCGGGCGCTCTCCCAGGAGCCAGGTTTCGGGGGAAGTCGCTCGGCAGCGGGCTGCGCTGCGCCCAGCCCTAGTGCCCACGAGGGTCACCGCCTCAGAGAGCGCCAGGTGACCAGACTTGTGGTTCCAAATGCCAGATGCCCCCACACGCCGACGGCCGAGGCCCAGAAGGGAGATTCCACAGCTGCTGTCCCTGGGGCCGAGGGGTCTGCTGCAGGAGAGATGGGGTCCCCGCTCCCGGAGGCAGCCTTCACTCCCAAGAGGTCCTCGCCAAGGGACGGTCAGTGGAGAGCGGGTGGGTGGACGGTCAGCTCCAGTGGGGACGAAAGACGCTTCCTACAGGAGAGGGCTGCTTCAACTCCGCAGAGGGAGGGGACCCCACAGCCCTCGAGGGGCTTCGAAGGTTCTTCCCAGGGCTTAGTGCATCGGCGTCCTGCCCCGGTCTTGTCGAGGCCCCAGGGAGGGACGGGGAGGCAGGACCCCTGGTGAAACACGGCACGTGAGTCTGGTCACCGCCCACCTGGCCCTGGGACCGGGAAACAGGAGCCCGGCTTGGGGGGCGCCCCCTGCCTCCCAGCACGCTCCCTGCACACGGGGCTCCTTCCAGAGCTGGCCGTGGCCGGGTGCCTGGTGCCCCGCCTGAGCAGAGCAGACAGAACACGGGGGTGCCCATCCCCAGGTCTCCTGTGGCTGCGGGACCCCCCGAGGACCTGCTTCCAGAAGCCCGGGGAGCAGCCCCTCCCCCAGGAGCCCACGCGGGGAGGTGCTGAGGCCTTACCCCCTCCTCTCCAGGCCAGCATCCTGGACTTGGGGCTGGCGCAGACCCGGGGCCCGGGGGGGAGGTGGCGCCGACCAGCAGCCCTCTGGAAGACCGCCCATCGAGCCTGCCTGCCGTGCGGGGACAGCGGGGGCAGGGACCGAGGGACGAGGACGAGCCACGCCCGAGGGGCCAGCCGTACCTCCCGCAGCCGCAGCCACAGGCCGTGGCTCCCTCCTCACCAGGCCTCAAGGCCACCGATCTTCCCTCAGCTGCCACCCTCCCCTGCGCCCTGCTCCTCGACCCCACGCCTCCTCCCCACCGCCGGGGCTCTGTCCTCAGCCCTCACCCCCACTAACACCCGCGCCGACGGTCTCAGAGCGGGCACAGTTGGCCTGGCTGCCCCTTGTTAAAAAAGAAACTCTCGTCAGCCTTCACCGCGTGAGACCCAGGAGCCCCCGCCCGCGTCTCGCTGTGCACAGGCCGCCCCGCCCGTGTCGTTCTGAGGAAAGGGCCCCGCAGGGTCCCGTCTGCAAACCTGGAAGGCCGAGAGTCAGGGGGAGGCCGGCGGGCAGCCTCATTTCCGGGGCCCGGCCCAGCCCACGTCGCCGAAAGGGCCCTCCCCGGTGGCGGAGCGCGGCGGGGGCCCGCACGGGGTGCAGAGGTCCGAGTCCGTGTCCGACTCGCCCTCCGCAATGTAGGGTCTGACTTTGGCGCAGGGCGCGGCGGCCGCGTAGCAGCTGTTGAGGGCGTCCAGGTTCTCCTTGGACTGGGAGATGCTGAAGCCGCTGAAGGAGCGTTCCAGCTCCTCATGGTCCACGGACGGGATGGAGATGGACGTGTCGCTGTCCCGCAGGGCCCCCTCGTGCCTCAGGAACTCTGTGCTGGCCCGGTGGCCCCCGCTGTAGGCGGACAGCGACCGCTCGTGGGCGGGCGGGGGCGGGATCCTCACCAGCGAGCCGGGGTCCCCCACGGGGGAGGTGCCGTGGCCCTGGCGGGGGTGGCACTGCTGTTGCCACGAGGTGGAGGGCGGGCACGGGGTGGGGGGCCCGGCCGGGGGCGCGGAGAAGTTCTTCTGGCCCACAGAACTGGCCGAGCGGATGAGCTTGATGACGCAGCCGTTCCTGTCCCCGTGCTCCCGGCTGTCCTCGGGGCTGTGGTACGGCGGCGCCGGCTCCGGCTCCTTGGCCCCAAAGTAGGCCTCCGTCTCCGTCGGGGGGATGCCCATGCGCTGCATGTAGATGTTCACCAGGAAATCCAGCTTCTTCTCCATGGACAGGACCTGCAACGAGAGCTGCTGGACCAGGCCTGGTGCTCTCTGGGGGGGACGGCTGCTCTCAGGAAGGTGGGGGGGCCCGGACTGCTCCTGGGAAG
>CM052885.1:121235336-121251654 GCA_028534135.1 Potos flavus
GGGGTACGTCTGCCCTGCAAGCCGCACACGAAACCTTACTTGGAAAGTCTTTGCAGATGTTATTAAGGGTCTCGACACAAGGTCGTTCTGGATTAGCGTCGGCCCTCAGTCCGGTCATAAGTGTCCATGTATGAGGCAGCAGAGACGGCCGCACGAAGGGAGGCTGTGGCCACAAGCCCGGGGTGCCTGGGGCCACCAGGAGCTGGGGGAGGCGGGAAGGGCCCTTCCTCGCCTCGATGCCGGGCTCTGGGCTTCGGGCTTCCAGGACCAGAGCGTGGCTTCCTGCCGTGCTAGCCCCTTTTCTCCGGTGACGCTGGCCCGCGGGTGCAGGTCTTGGTCCTGGCACCGAGGGGCGGCCGCGACGGTCCCGCAGTGCGGAAGCGAGCGCTCTGGGACGGGCCGCACGGCGGGGAGGGTCTCCACGGGGCCCAGCATGCTGCCAGACGCAGGGCGCCCCAGGGACACGGCCACCCCTGTCAGATGGGCGGACAGCGAGGGGGAACCTCGGGCCGGCGTGGGGCGGCAGGCAGATGTAGGACGTGCTCGGCTTGGAAGCCGGCGCGGAAGATGCCGTCGGCTTCCCCTCCTGCTTGTAGAAAACGGGCGGAGGAGGCGAGCTGAGACAACTGAGCAGAGAGAAGCCAGCGCGAAGACTTGGGCCTCGGCCGGTCCAGGCCACAGGGGACCCCGTTAGGGACACAGTGGGTGGAGTGGGGGAGCACTTGCTCTGGGAAGGGGGCCGCGGGCGTGGCCAGACGGCCGCGGTGGGAGAGCTCCCGTGTGTGGGCGGGGGGTCTAAGCAGCCCTCCCGCACAGGGGGTAGAGCGGTTCACCCAGGAGAGACGGGCGTGGCCCTCCTGCCAGCGGCACAGGTCCCTGGGGCGTGTGCAGGGGCAGGTGCGGGCCCGCGGGGTGTTAGGAATGTAATTCCAGCAGAATTCCCTGACTGGCAGGGACGGACACCGACCACGGGCAGGAAAGTGGGGTCTGGGGGCCGGAAACGGGCTGATGGAGCTACTCGGCCACAAACACGGGGGGCCTTTGGGGCGAGGGGAGAGCGGCTGTGGCACGTGCGCGCCGAGACTGGGGCCTGGGTCCCAGGGGCCCTGGGGTGACCAAGGCGTTTGTCTCCAAGTGGGGTTTCCCGCTGAGTCTCAGACTTCGGGTACCGGTGAACTTTATTCCTCCCAACTCTCACCGGTTGGGAGGAATAAACGCTCGGATGGTGTGTCTGTCCTCTTGTGTTTTGGGGGCAGATCACTGGCCTTCTAGAGGCGACAGGTCCCCAGCTGGGGAGAACTTTTACCCCAGGCAGGGTCCCCCCAGAGTCTCACTCACACCGGTGCGGATGACCGGGACGCTGGGATTCCAGACTCTGGGCCGCTGAGCTCCCGTTGACATCTGGACACAGCTGACGTTGTCCTGGGTTGAGACTTTGGGGTGTTGGGGTGTAGGGGGCACAGGCCGCCGTGAGTTGAATGGTGGGCCCAGGAGATAGGTCCAAGCACTGGAACCGTGAATGGGACGTAACCTGGGGAAAGGGAAGGCTCGCAGACGGAGTTAAGGACCTTGAGACGAGGTCCTCCTGGATTAGGGTGGCCCTAGGTCCAGTGGCCGCTGTCCTGAAGAGACAGACCCAAGAGAGAAGCCATGTGACGAGGAAGCAGAGACCAGAGGACGTGCCCACGTGCTCGGGAGCGCCCGGGGCCCCAGGGGCTGGGAGAGGCGGGGAGACCCAACCCTCCAGTCCTGGGGGCGGGGAGGGGGCTGCTGCCGACCCACACCTGGACTTCTGACTTCCGGCCTCCGGACTGAGAGGGAAATTCCCATTGTTCGGAGCTCCCAGATCTGTGGTCGCAGAGGACACACAGGGATGCCCTGGGCTGGGCTGAGGACATCCGGGGCGGGCAGCTCTCTGTGGCTGAGCTCAGGGCAGCTGTGGGTTGGAGAAGCGCAGGGCTGGGTTTCCCACGGAGGCCTTTGCACGCCGTGTCCCTGGACCGCATGGAAAGGGGAGCCCAGGGGGTTAGGGCTGGTCCTCAGGGACCCCAGCCCCAAGCAGGCAGTCTGGGCACGGCCTCCTGCCTCCTCGGTCACACGGGGCTCCGCCAGTGGCATCAACACGCCACATGTTCTGCGAAGGTTTCGGACGTGCCCCCGTCCCAGGGATCCGCCGGGCACGGTCCGGGCCACCCGCCTCCCGTTGCCGTGTGTGATCGACGATGCAAGAAGGTGCCGCCGGGCCATGGGTAGGGTGGGCGGGCTGCGGGCCCAGGGCCATGGCCCTTCGCTCTCCCTGGGAAAGCCGCCCGGAGCAGAGTGAGCCCGTGAAGCCGACCGGAAAGAGGACCAGAGCCGCCGTCCGGCCCGAACGCGGACTGTGGCAGCCGGACGTGGCCGCGTTTCCGTCTGCACGCGCTTCCTCTGTGAAACTTCACGGGGGCGGATCTCATTAAAACCACCACTTCCAGAACACCCTCTCTCCTGCAGGGCTGCCTCCTCGGGCCCTCCGGGGGCTCTCGGGCTGGGCGGGCCTCGGGTGGGGGTCCTCTGTGGGGTGGGGTCCGCCCGGCGGGCCAGCTGCTAACCGTCTTGTCACTTCTGTTTAAAGGAAGGAGCCTCAGCCGGAGCCGTCCCCCAGGTCAGTGTCTGCTTGCCCCCCGCTGCCCTGGGCTCGCTCCACGCGGTCCCTCCGTGTCTGTGCGCTGCGTGTCATCAGGGGCCCTGCGCGCGCCCACGTGTGGAACTGTGTGTCTGGGCCCCGCCGGCCTCACTGTGGGCCCTTCAGTCGCTTGGCCTGTGCTCGGCGCCCCTGTCCCGCGGCTCCAGGTGGGGCAGCGAGGGGCAGCCCCCCGCCCGGGGCCCTCAGGCAGGTGTCGGTGAGCACCCCCGCTCCGGCCCCGTGTCCCACCTCTTCGGTGGAGACGGATCCCCCCGTTCTGTGAGCGTTGCTTGTCCAGCCTCTGCAGGTGCATTAGCTGTCAGGCTGGTTAGAGACCGGGCCACGCGGGGGCTGCCCGGGGCCATCCCCGCGGGCAGAGAAGGGCGGACGGCCATCCCCCGTGGCCTGGTGTTCAAGGGAAACTCCAGGCTATTTCATGACTTCCGAGCCTGCTGGACCCCAGCCGGCCTGTGCATCCCTGTGCTGAGTCCTCTGAGCCCGGATCCCCCGAGCACCCCGTCCACAGGCCACAGCGTGAGTCTGGTCCCCTGACCCCGGGCCAGAGTCCTGCTGTCCTCCGTGAGTGCCCTTCTGGAGCACAGGCGACTCAGCTGTCCCCGCAGTCTGTGGGGCTGGAGTTAGGCTGAGCCCTCCCCTTCCCCGTCCCCCGAGTGCCCCAGAGGGGACTGACAGCCTGTGTCTGGCATCGCAGAGTGGCCCCGAACTGGCCCGAGGCACAGGGGACGAACCCCTCAGGGCGGGTCAGAAAGCTGCTGGGGGCCAGGCCGCTTCGCCCAGCGTGCTCGTCATCAGGGTGGAGGGGGAAACGCGTGCCGAGCTCGGCCTGGCATGTGGGGGGCCACGGGGCTGCCCCCCGCTTCCTCGGGCCCCCGGTGCTTCCGCGCCACACCCCGAGCCCGGGGGAGGCGGGCCTGTGGCTCTGCCCCGTCCCCCCGAGGCCCCCCGGCCTGGCGCGGCTTCTCGTGGCCCTCCCCACGACCCTCGTCTCAGCCTCTCTCTCTCTCTCTCTCTCCTGCCCTCCCCCCAATTTGGACACTCTTGCCTGCCCCCCCAAGTGCCTTTAATCTTGTCACTGCCCTTCTTGGGCCCCTTTCACGTCCGTCTGTCTTTGGGGAGGAGGTGGCTGACCCTGAAAGCAGGACTCAAGGTGAGGACACACGGGAGCCCTCCCCTGGGCTCTCCGGTACGTTCCGTGGCTCCCCTCTCCCTGCTTTCCGCACACGCTCCTCTGTCTCCTCCCCATGTGTCCGTGTGTCCCTGCCTGCCCGTGACCCAGTGGCTTCCCCGAGGGCCAGCCTGGCTCAGCCCTCCTCCTGGCGGACCCTGGGCTGAGGCCCTGGGAGGCACACTTGTCAGCTGGGTGAGGGAGGGGGGCATTTCTGTCCCCTCCCCCGGGGCAGCCACAGACCCCCTTTCCAGCAGCCGGTGCATAGTAGGGAGGCAGGAAATTGTTCTGCCACCGGGGCCCGCGAGGGGCTGGGCCTGTCCCAGGGCTGCTGGGCACGGGGACCCTGCTCTGGGAAGTGCTCATGGGGGTGTGCGCCTCCCCCCCCCGCCCCCGGCGCCTTGCTGGGCGGTCGTGGACAGGCCGCTGCCTGCCGCCGGCACGCCAGGATCCTGCTGGCGCTGACCGGTCTGGGCAGGTGGATGGGGTGGGCACGGGGTGGGCACGGAGAGCCTCGTTCAGCCGCCGTGAGGCGCCCTCCCGGTCCAGGGTCATGATGGGCAGGCGCCCCGGCTGTGTGGTCCTTGGCTCGCCAGGACCCGCTGTGGCTGTGCTGGTGTCAGACCAAGGCCGTCCGGGTGAGGGCAAGGTGGCGGTGGGGGGGCAGGCCGTGGGGTCTCGGGCTGCGCTGCTCCGGGGTGTGTCTCTGACCTGCCCTTTGCCCCACCCCGCTTCTCAATGCCCCTCACCCCCGTGCCTGGAGGGGACCCTGTCCTCCAGCTGCTTTGCCCCCTTGTCCGTGTGGGTCCCTCCTCGTCGGAGGCCGCCGCGTGCCATGTCTGAGTGCCCGTCTGTTCAGTCTGGTCTCGGCGAGTGTCTGTGGGCGCCTCTTCCTCCCGCGTGGTCCCCGGGCCCCCTGGGCTTGCCTGCCCACCCCTCCCGGGGCTCTGCTGTCGGCTTCCGTGGGCAGGAAAACCCCAGTGCCAGCCTGGGGCCCAGGTCGGGTCAGGCTCTTTGGGCACACGGTCCCATCCGGGAGCCGCCAATCCCTGGGACTGTTTGAGTTTTCACTAAGTGCAGCTGGCCAGGCCCCGGGCGGGCCGCGGGGGGCCCGGGTCGTGTGTCTAGGCCGCGTGTCTGCGCTGGGAGTGGGAGGCAGCAAAGCTGGTGGGGGGTTGGTCAAAGCTGGGGCCCTTCTCAGGTGTTGGAGGCGGAGACCATCCCCCCGTCGTCCTCTTTCCCTGGACAGAGCCTCCAGGTGCTGGGGGGCGGGGGCCGTGTGCCGGCCCGTGGAGCCCTGGGGGGGAGAGTGCGAGGGTCCCGTCTTCGGCTGTGGCGGGACCGTGGCTGACGTGAGCGGTGCCGTGGGAGAGGGCATTTGCCCTGCATTTGGGGGGCTTCTGTGAGTGGCCAGAGCTGCTGGGAGGTGGAGAGTGTGGACCCTGGGGACCGAGTCGCAGGGACGCGTGTCCCCACGTGAGCCTGCTTGCTGACACGGCTGGACCCCGGGCCTCTCGGCGGGAGGACCCCGCAGAGAGGCCGTCCCCCCTGGAGGGGAGGGCGGCCTGGGGGGGCGTGGCCCTCACAGCCCCCAGGCCACGCCCAGCTCTCTGCAGAGCTGAATGCTCACCGCGTGGGACTAGCAGACGTGTCCTTTCCACGTGGCTGCTGAGGTCCCGTTGGGACGCAGACAGACGCCACCAGTGTTTACCCGTGCGGACGCTGGGCACGGAGGCCCGGGGCCGGTTTCCGCGAGTGGGGGTCGGCCCCACAGTGTGAGAGCAGCCGTCTGGGCAGCAGCTGTGGTGGGGACCCCGGGTTGGGCTTTGCCCAAAGAGGTGCCGGCAGGTGCGGCCCGGTCCAGGGCTTTGGCTCTGAGCCCCAGGTGAACCGACGTGGGCAGTCCACTTAGAGCCAGGCGCCCCCAAGGCCGCTTTCTCGGGCTTCCCTCCAGGGTAAACTGAGGCCACTTCCAGCGGGCAGCTGGTGGGGCCTGGCGACGCCTTGGTGACTGGTTTGCGACAGCAGACTGCACGTGCTGCTTTCCGGAACCCTGTCCGTCTAGAACCAGCCTTTTGCAAAGTCTTGCCCATGTATTATTTTTTTGTTGGCATGAATATAGCAAAAAATAATACATCTTTAAAAAGATATGGCCCAAAACTCTGACTCTGGAAGGAAAAGGTATTTTTGGAGGAAAAAAACGGGATTTTTTTTTTTTTCTCCAAAAATAGGGCACTGTTTTCTTTTCCAGGCCGGCGGGAGACTTTCTGTGCGGCCCCCTCAAGGCCGATGCCCGGACGCGGGCGCGGCGGGCGGACCCTGAGCCCAGAGCCGCGGCCGCGGGGTGGGCCCGTGCGTCCTGTCCGCCCGTGCGCCAGGACTAACTGTGCTCTCCTCGTTTACAGTAAAGGCAGACCGTGCAGAGAGTCCCTGTGTGGATGCTGCCCCGGACACTCTAGGTACCGCGGGGAGTGCCGCACGCACCGACCGCCTGCTGCACGGCTCCCCACCTCCCCTCCCGCGCCAGACATCTGCTTACTAGAGGTTCTAGATGAGTGAGGGCGAGGCCGGCGCCGCCCCCCTGCCCCGGCCCCCCAGCCCTGATTCTGATTGGCAGCGCGGCCTCTGCGGCCCCTCGCTGCGGAGCGCCAGCCCTCCCCCTGCTCCCCGTGATTCCAAACGGCCTCCCACTGACGGTGGCGGCAGCACCCACGTGCTTCTCTCCCCGAGCCAAACGATGCCCTGCTCCGAGCAGGCGGGGGGCCGGCCAGGGGCTCGGAAGCCCAGATCAGGCGCCGGGGGCTCTTGGGGTCCTCGCCGCTCTCTGGTGAGCCCCTTCGCGGGGGCTCGCCAATCTAGCACCTCTACTATGCACCCGCGGACGGCCACTCCGAACCGGCCGCCCCGCCTGCGGGAGGCAGCTCCGTCCCGCGTGTGCCGGGCTCCCGTGGTCCCGGCACACCGGACACGCCCCAGAGCCGGAGGCCCCCGGCTCCCCCTTCCCCCCACAGGCCTGGTTTAGGGTGGACTGGACACGGGGCGGTGGAAAAGCCGCCCCACCCCAGCCCTCTGCACCATGGGCTCCTCGTCCGCACCTCCACTCTCTCTGCCCACTGTGTGCGGTCGAGTGTGTGGAAGCGTCTGTCCTCTTGCTTGCTCCGGTCCCCCCCCAGCCCGTCTCCCTCCCGCCTGCCTCCCTCCCTGAGCAGTGCAGCGCGTGGGCAGCTGCGCCCGCCTGTGCCCCCCCCCCCCCCCGTGCATGCGGTCGGTGCTGGCCCGGGAAAGCAGTGGTGCAGCAGCGGGCATGGGGAGGGGCTGTGCGGCAGGCCCGGGGGTCCCCGGGCGGCGGCATGCTTGTCCACCTGCATCCGTGCATGCTCCGAGTCCTTCCCTGGAGAGGGGCTCGGAGGCCTGCCTCCCCCCAACCTGTCCACCGTGCCTGTGTGTTCCCGGAGGTAGGCGCTTGGGGGAGACTCGCGGCGCCGGGAGCGGAGATCTGGGGCCCCGGCCGGAGCTGTCCTGCTTGTACAGAGCTTGTGGGGCCGCCGGCTGGTCCCTCGGGTCAGGGGCTCTGGTCAGAATGCTTGGGGACCCGCAGGGCCAGAGGGGCCCGCGGCCAGTCCAGGAGCCCTGGCCAAGCTCAGCCTTCTGTGTGCAAGTCCCAGGAATGTCACTCCACCCTTTGCACCTTCCCTGGGCATCCGTGGTCCAGCGCGGGCAGGGCCGCTCTCCCTGTGGATGCCGGCTCCCTCCCCGCTGAGCCAGGCCGGGCTGTGCAGACGCAGGTGTGGCCGATGGCCGGCGGGGCCTCCCCCTTGCCCCGTTCCCGCTCAGCTGGGCCCGGGCCGTCGGAGTCTCGCTGCGGGGTCAGGCGGGGGAGGAAAGGCTGGGGCTTGGCTTCTCCCCCAGACCCTCCCGCACTCGCTCCCTGGCCCCGCGTGAACGCCAAAGTGCGGACGCCAGGAAAGTGCCCTTTCACACACGCGGTGGCCTCGTCGAGGGCTCGTTCCACCGAGCAGGTGGCCGGAGCCCTGTCCTTCGTGTTCGTTTTGCTTCTGTCCTTGGCCTGTGAGGTTAGGGCAGCCCTCCCTTGACGCCTGCGGGAGCAGGAGCTGCTTGGGCCCCTGGGCGTGGGGCAGGTCTGGGGCGCCGGGCACGTGCAGGCTGAGCTGGGCAAGGTCAGGCACCGCACGGTGGCCTCCTGCGGCCGAGCGCCCCTGCCCGGCCCGGGCATTCCAGGGGCTGGGACAGCAAGGCCCTCCTGCGGCTCCGTCCTTGAGGCCACTGTGTGGGTCCAGCTCCCGGGGCCTGGGTGGGGCTGTCGCTCCTTATGGTCTCCCGGGACCAGCTGTTGGTCTCCGTTGGGAAGGCGAAGGTCGTCTGTGCAGAGGGCCCCACGGCACCTGGATTTGGGCGTCCCTCGGCTCTCGTCTGCCCATTCTTGGTCTCATGCTGGGCACAGTGGTCACGGGCTTGGGGCCAGTGTCCTGAGCAAGCAGACGCCTGCCCCACTGCTGAGCGGATCCACACACGAGGCCAACTTCCAGTCCTTGGGGGCTCCTTTCTTCCCTTTCTCCCTGTCGCACGAGCCCTTCGATCTAGCGGACGGATGATGTCCGCTGTCCGGGGGGAAGGACGGGGGGCTGGCTGGGACTGCAGGGTCCAGACTGGACAGACCAGGCCACCGGCCACTTCTTCCCTGTGGTCAGTCATGTCTGCGCCGTCCGAGGGACCTGTCTCGGCTCTGGGTCCCGGTCGGGGCCACTGTAGGCGGGTGGCCCGGGGGAGCCACCGTGGGGTCTGGCGAGGTCTGAGGGGTCCGCAGGAGAGGGCAGCTTCCCGGTGAGAGCAGAGACCTCGCGGGGCCACCGGGCAGGCTTGTCACACGCCCCGGGGCAGCGCAGGGCCTGGCTCAGAGGCTGTTCCCGGCAGTTCCGTGGCTCCCGTCTGTGGCTGGGTGTGAGCAGGCCCCCAGGTTACAAGAGCCTTGCTCTTAGTGGAAACCGTCCAGAGGGAGGGAGCGCGTGGCTGCCGGGTCCCCGGGCCTGACCTGTGCCCGGATCATCGCGACCCCCTCCTGCCTCCTGGCTGCTGCCCGGAGGATGCCCGACTTCATAGTTTCCACGGGCCTGGACTGGGGGCCCCGGGGACCCCGACCAGCATTGCTCCCTCCCCCCTCCCTGTGGCCTCAGACCGGAGGTCTGTTCCCACGTGGCGGCTAGTAGAGGGGACACGTCCACTCCATCCCTCTGGCGGTGCGGGCCCGTGGTCCCCAAACGCCTCCTGTGTGTGGGTGTGGGGCCTGTGCTGGCCCTGGGGGCCGGGGGGCTGGACAGGCCACGCTGCAGAGTCCACAGGGGGCCCCCTCCCCCTCTGTGAGTCCCGGGCTTCTGCTCCCGGTGCAGACCCTTCCTCCAGGTGGCTCCCGGGGCTTGGCCGAGGCCAGGGTCAGCCGCAGACCTCACCCCTCCAGACCGTGGGGCAGGCGGCAGGGGGAGGGGGCTGCCGCGGGGGCAGGGATGGGGCATGGAAGGGCGGGCAGGGGAACCACCGGCGTGGCCCACAGAAGGTGCCCAGGGAGAAGCCGCACCTGCATGGCATCTGGGGTCCGCATGTCACTTTGGAGAGCAGGACCGTGTGGAGAGGACCCTGGCATCTTCCTGTAGCACCGGAAGTGATTTAAGTGTCCACTGCCCGCTCCGCAGCCTGGCGGAGCCCTCGAGTGGCCCTCGGAGCGCCCACCCCCCTGAGCTCCTTGTCCCCCTGCTGCCGACCCCCCCCCCCGTAGGCGTTGGGGGTGAGTGGACGGTGAGGTGTGAGTGTTCTTTCCAGAGTGACTTGTCTTGCTGTCTTTCTGTGTGTCGCCCGCTCGGCCCTCGTGGGAGCAGTCAGAAGGTCAGTTTGAAAGACCGTGTCTTCTCCAGCCCCCGAGGCGTGGCTGCCAAGGGCAAGGGGTCCCCGCAGGCCCAGACCGTCCGGCGGTCACCCAGCGCTGACCAGAGTCTGGAGGACAGTCCGAGCAAGGTGCCGAAGAGCTGGAGCTTCGGGGACCGCAGCCGGGCGAGGCAGGCCTTCCGGATTAAGGGCGCCGCGTCCCGACAGAACTCGGAAGGTGGGTCAGGCCGCCCCCGGGGCCCTGGGGCCTATTTGCACAGCGGCTCCCCCTTTTCCCTTTCTCCTTTTTGAGGGGACCTCACGTAACATGAAACCCGTCCCTGTCACGCCAACGGCTCGGCGGCAGGGAGCGCATTCCCGGTGTGGAGCGGGGACCACCTCTCACTCCAGGGCTTTCCATGCCGCACGGGAGACCCGTGCCCATTAGCCGTCCCTCCCAGCCCCCGGCCGCCGCCAACCTGTTCTGCACACTGCCCACCCGTGGAATCACACGCCGTGTGCGCTTGTTTCCAGAGGCTTCCGCGCCGGGCCGCCAATCAGGCTTCATGCCTGTTCCTGGCGGGCGTCGCTCTGGGTTCCCGGGGCCGTCGGGGCCGCGGCACATGGCTCTGCCCCCCCACCCCCGTCTGCTCTTTGGCCATCACAGGGGCCTCCCCTAGCGGCCTCGGCGGGACCGCGGGCGGGTCTCTGGAGCCCGGGGTGCTGCTCTGGGGGTGTCGCGGACGCCGTCCCCGACGTCGGCCCCCGGGCGCGGCTCCGCCCCTCACGGCCGTGTGTCCTTCTACCCAGAAGCCAGTCTCCCCGGGGAGGACATCGCGGAAGACAATAAGAGCTGTAACTGCGAGTTCGTGACCGAAGACCTGACCCCGGGCCTCAAAGTCAGCATCCGGGCCGTGTGGTGAGGCCCCCGGGGTCCGGGGCAGGGGGCTTCCCTGCAGAGTCCAGGAGGGGTGCTGTCTCTGTCCCTGGGGTGTGGGTCCTTTGGGGGCTGGCGATGGCTCCCGTCCCCCCCACCCCGTCAGCGCTGCCTCCGCCCACCCCGGGCGTGGAGCACCGAGGCTCCGAGGGGATGAGTGGGAGCTGCCCCCACAGGGGTCCCAGGTGGACGAGGGCCTGTCTGCACCCCAGGCCCGGGAGTGGCCTGGGGATGTGGCCGGTGGGCGGGGCCAGATCACGGTGACAAGCCCTCCGGTGTGTGTTCCGGGAGGTGCCGGGGGGGCCCGGGGCAGGGCCGGCCCAGGGCTCACGGCAGTGCTCCCCCAGCGTGATGCGGTTCCTGGTGTCCAAGCGCAAGTTCAAAGAGAGCCTGCGGCCGTACGACGTGATGGACGTGATCGAGCAGTACTCGGCCGGTCACCTGGACATGCTGTCCCGCATCAAAAACCTGCAGTCCAGGCAAGATGCCCCTGCCTGCCTGGCCCTGGGGTCCTCTGGGCCAAAGCCAGCGTGGCCCCGGTGGGGTGGCGTCCCTCAGGGGCCAGGATGGGGGTGGGGCGCAGCGTGGGGGCGTGGAGGGGACACGGTGGTCAGCCCTGCCTGCTGCCGCCTCCGGGCCCGCACCGCCCTGCGTGGGCGTCCTGCCGTGTCCTCTTGTGGTCTACTTCCGCCGTCTCTCCCTCCTCACCCTCCTGCCCCTGCTGGGCGGGGTGAGCATGTATGTGTGTGTGCGTTCACACGCCTGCACGCGCGCACAGGTGTTGTGTGAGTGCACACACGTGTGCACGTGCACCGTGTGAGCACACGTGTGTGCGCACATCTCCGGGCATCTGTGGTGCATGTGTGTGCACGCATGTGTATGCGTGTGCCGGGCACACGCACACGCATACACATGTCCTGCATGTGTGTGGCGTGTGCACGTGCCTGTGTGTGCTGTGCCACGTGTGCATGTGTGTGTGAGCCGTGCACACTCGTGTGCGTGTGTGTTGGGGATGAGGCTGCAGGTTCGTGAGCCCCGTCGGGAAGCAGGGAGGCTCCACAGGAGCAGAGAGGCTCGTCTGCATCCCGGCCTCACGGGGGCCCCCCGCCCCCAGCAGGAAGCGGGGCTGGGACACGGCTGGGGCGCGGTGACAACGGGGTGCGTGCTGCTCCGCTCGCGGGCAGCCGTATGTGTGTGAGGCTGGCTGGCTCACTCTGGGACTTCCTGCACACTGGCTGCAGGCGTGGACACATGCATGGGGTGCATGTCCACTCCCGTGTGCACACACACGCCGGCACACACATGGACACACATGGCTACACATATACACATGGACAGGTGCACACACATGGATGCACATACACACGGGCACACACATTTGTGCAAATACATGGACATACTGCACACATGGCTACACATATACACACGGACACGCACACTCATGTGCACGCAGGGGCACAATGCATGTACACGGGTACTGGTGCACACGTGGACACATGCACAGTCATGCATGCACGGGCACACATGGACACACGAATACACGTGCATACACATGGACACACATGGCTACACAATGCACTTGGACACAAGCACACACATGGGTATGCATGGACACAAGAACACCCACCAGTGTGCATACACATGGGCACACACGCACACATATGCACACGTATGGACACACGTGCACATGCACGGACCCACGTGGATGCATGGGCACACGCATGGGCACATGCAGGGAGACGCGTGCATATGGACACACGTGGACACCATGTGCACACACGGATACACATGCACATGCAGGCACACTCTCAGCCTCGTGCCCACATACATGCACTGTCTCCATGACACACATGTACCCCAAGGACACACGTGCTCACAGGTGTGCACCCCTTGCCACATCTAAGCAAGCATGTGTGAGCACGTGTGTTTGCAGGGTCTGGGAGGAGCCCACAGGGCTGTCGTTAGGGGTCCCTCCTGACATGGGTCCCATGGTTCTGCCAACGCTCCCTCCCCTGCCCAGGGTCCCTCAAATTGGGCTGCTGCAGGTTGTCTGCCCCGGGAGCCTGGGCCCCGGCTGGGAGAAGGTCTGGACGGTCAGGGGACAATCCTGGGGTCCGCCCAGCTCCCCAGCCTCTGGCAGGAGTGAAGCCCTCATTCTGGGGAGGTCAGTGAGCGCCTGCTGTGGGGGACGTCCCCGGTCCTGCAGTGGGGTGCCTGGCAGGGGTCCCTCTGGGCCCGGGGAGCCAGGGGGTGGCGACTCCTTCCTCCGCACGGGCTAAGGCCGGGAAGCCCATCATGTACGGTCCTCCCCGGAGCACCAGCTAGACCTGCTGTGCATGTGAACAGACGTGTGTGCGGTTGTGCTTGTGTGGCCCGTGGGAGTGTGTGTGAGCGAGTACGCGTGCGAATGTGCGAGGACTGGGTGCAGACCCGTGTGTGCGTGCACATGGGTGTGTGCTCACATGTGAGCGTGCACACACAGACGTGTGAGAGAGCAGTGCAGCGCCTCGGCCGCTGGGCCTGTTCCCACATCTCTCAGGGAGGCTGATTTGGTTCGCTAGGCTCTTCTGTCCTCAACTTTCCCTTTCCCGCCCTTTCTGTCCGGAAAAACAGCACCAACGGGCTGCCGCAGGGAGCCGGACGCGCTGCCCTCGCCGGCAGAGCCACACGGCTGTCCGCCGGCGCCCTCGGTCCGCGCGCGCGCCTGCTGGCCCGGGAGAGATGGGGCGCCTCCCCGGCCAGGCAGGCGTCCCTCCACCGAGTCCCATTCCGTGCTCTTCACGATGCATTTGCTGGTGTCTCTTTTCTTGTTCACTCGCCAGGATAGATATGATTGTGGGCCCCCCACCCCCTTCAACTCCCCGGCACAAGAAGTACCCCACCAAAGGACCCACGGCCCCTCCGAGAGAGTCACCCCAGTACTCACCTAGGTCAGGATGCCAACCCTCTCCCGCCTTGTCTCTGTGGAATGGCCAGCCCCCTTCGCCCCAGGCCACATGACGGCAGCGCCTGTCCTGCACGCCCCCCGCAAAGCAGCACCGGGGTGGGGGGGAAGGCGGCACCCTCTGGGCCCCGGGGGGGCGGGGTCAGGGTGCCCTTGAGCTGCTCCTCTTGCCAGGGTCTGGGAAGCTTGCCACGGGGGTTCCTTTCCTGGACATGCTGCGTGACGTCTGCCAGGGGGTGCTTCCTGGGCAGAAGCAGAGGGGCGCCACCGCGAGGATCCGGGGTGCTCAGAGCCGCGGGGCTCCGTGGCTGGCGGGGTCCTTCCCAGCCCCTCTGGGGCTCTCCCCCAATGCCCTCACCTCGGCGGGGCTAACCTGGGCTGCTCCATGGATCTGAGCAGGTCCTGTTGCTTTTCTTGCCTTTAAACCCCATGAAGAGTAAATGGGAAAGTCCCTGCCAGGCGCCTGGCCCCGAGTGAGGCTCCTAGGGAATGCCCGAGGCTTTCGGAGCTTTATTTCCGAGCGTCAGAATTAGCATCATTGAAGCTGGTCCCGGCCGACGGGCGGAGAGGGAGGCAAGGGCACGGTTAGGTGGTGAGTTAGCAGAAGTAGCTTCTGCAGTGACGAATTTCAGCTTCAGGGCCTCCTGTCTCCCTGGGATGATTCAGATAGCAGCCGTGACCCGGCCCCCTTGGGCAGGTCTGGTTAGCTGGGGAGAGCAGAGCCCCTGGGGCGGGGAGGAGGCCGAGGGCAGAGGGGCCCAAGGGCATCCCGGAGACCAGCAGGGATGCGGGCCACTGGGTCCAAGCTGGCTGGTGGAGGGACTGGTGCGTTTGGCCCGCCCACCGCATGTGCCAGGGTTTCTGCCCGTGAGGCGGAGGGCCAGCCCGCGGGTCATGTGCACCCGCGGGTCATGTGTACCCGCGGCTCTGCCGTGAGGGGGGAGCCCCTGGGGGAGGGGACAGTCGCACACAGTGCTCTCCAGCCTGGACCCTCAAGCCCACCCTCTGGGCGCTGCTGCTGGGGGCGGCGGCTGGGTCTCAGGCCTCTGGACCACTGAAGCCAGAGGCCACACACCAGAGAAGGGGCCGGAAGGACAGCGTGCGCACGTGGGGGTTGAACGTGGCTCGTCCGCCCGAGGACCGGGGAGGGATGGGGAGGGCTGGCCCGGGCCCCTCGGGGGTCCCTCCCCTCCGCCCCCTCCCGCGGCAGCTCCAGGCTCCCTGTGGGACCAGCCAGGCAGGTGGCCCGTCATGTGGCAGGGGTGAAGGCGCTGAGCACCAGTGCCTGGACTGTGTGGGCACCCGGAAACACTAGAGAGCCCTCCCCTCCCGTTCTCCACTGGCGTCTGCTTGGAGCCCGAGGGCCCCCGCTGTCCCCCTTTGCTCCTCGTCCTTGGTGCATGAGGCAAGCATGCGGCTCTCCAGGGCATGACGCTGCGCCGTGGCTGACGCGGGTCCCCACCCCCTTCCGCACCCCCGAGCCCCGCTGCCCCCCAGAGGCAGACAGGACAGCCCGTGGGTGCGGACAGACGCCGAGATGAGGCCCCCTGCTCAGGTGTGGGAGCCGTGCCCTCCTGCACCCCGAAGCTCGGGGAGTGTGCTTGGGGCTCCCGGCCAGGGACGAGGCGGGGCGACCCGGCCTCAGCCCCCGGGGGCAGAGCCGTGCGCCCGGCAGGCGCGGAGGGGCCGACCCAGCGGCTCACGGACAACTGGGGTCTCGGCTTCCGAGCTCCCACGTGCCTGTGAGTGTTCGAGCCCGCACCGCAGCCATGGCCCCTTCTGAGCCCTTCAGTGGCCCTTTCTGCTCCGCGGGGACCGTGCTGGGTCCCTCTCCCCCTAGAGAACCTCCCGTGCCTCTTGTTGCCATTCGCGCTGCGCGGCCTCCTTTGAGACGAGCTCAGCTGTGTTCTGCACATGCATTTGCCCAGGCTCACGCGCGCACACACGTGCTCACACACACACACCTGCACACGCACAGCAAGCACACACACTCTCCCCGGTTGCAGTGGCTCTGTCTGCCCCCTCCATTGTGCGTTGGCGGTTTCCTGTGTCCGTCTGTGCCCCTCCCCCGTCCGGTGTGCATGGAGCCGCGGCTCTTGTCATCTCTGCTTCTGTTCCTGCCGCGCGTGGAGCTCTGCCCACCCCGGACCCCCGGTGGGCTGAGGACCCCGTGGCACATTGTGGAGGAGTAAAGCTCAGGGGCGGGGGCGGGCGCGGGGCAGGGGAGCTGGGGGGGCGCGGGGCCCCAATCCCCTCCACTTTACTCCTTGCTAATGTGCCAGCCCACCGGAACAGCACGGGAGCCCCTCGGGTTCAGCGAGCAGGGCGAGGCCAGGTGCCCCGCGTCCACCTGTCCTGGCACCCTGCTGCCTCCCCGGTCGGCTCTGGGCTCAGCCCGGAGCCTGGATCTGGGGGGCTGTGGCCTGGCCCAGGAAGAGAGGGCCATGGGCCCTGCCGCACCCACCCAAGCTCATGCCGGGGGTGGGGTCTCTTCCCGGCAGAGTGGACCAGATCGTGGGGCGGGGCCCGGCGATCACCGACAAGGACCGCACCAAGGGCCCGGCCGAGGCAGAGCTGCCCGAGGACCCCAGCATGATGGGCCGGCTGGGGAAAGTGGAGAAGCAGGTAGGAGGGGCGGAGACGGGCCCTGCGGAGGGGTCCTCAAGCTCCAGGGGTGGGGCACTGCTCTCTCTCCTGGGAGCGGGTCCTTGGGGT
>CM052885.1:121252154-121291411 GCA_028534135.1 Potos flavus
CCCTCAGCCCCATGCCCACACTCACCCCCTCGCACACTCACAGCCCCAGCCCCGTGCACCCACTCACACCCTCGAGCACTCACACCCCTAGCCACGTGCACACACTCACACCCTCGCACACTCACAGCCCCGGCCCCATGCACACACTCACACCCTTGAGCACTCACACCCCTAGCCCCGTGCACACACTCACACCCTCGTGCACTCACAGCCCCAGCCCCGTGCACACACTCACACCCTCGTGCACTCACAGCCCTCAGCCCCGTGCACACACTCACACCCTCACACACTCACAGCCCCAGCCCCATGCACACACTCATACCCTGGAGCACTCACCGCCCCAGCCCCGTGCACGCACTCGCACGCTGGTGCACACACCCTTGCACCCTGGTGCACATACCCTCAGCCCCATGCACACACTCACCCCCTCGTGCACTCACAGCCCCAGCCCCGTGCACACACTCACACCCTGGGGCACACACCCTCAGCCCTGTGCACGCACTCACACCCTCGCACACTCACAGCCCCAGCCCCGCCCACAGAGCTGTTCTTCAACATTCCTTGAATGGCAGTCACTTGGTTCTAGGGCTCGACATCACTAGGAGCCTCCAACCGGGACGTGCCCTCGATGACCGGCCTGGGGCCCGTGGGACTCAGTCCATGGAAGGACGTGGGCAGCTGGAGCTCAGGGCCAGCACAGCGGTCAGCTGCCTGCCCACACAGGCTGTCAGCATCTGGGACCTGGCTGCCTGCCTGCAGCTGGCCCCGGCTCAGCAGAGGGCCTTACTTGCTTGGCCAGATGTCCAGTAGGTTTTGGACAAAGGTGTCTGACCTGTGGCAGGGCCCGTGGGCTGTCCGTGTCCCCCACCCACCCCCTCTCCCAGGACAAGGTCACCACATGCTAAGTTAAGGGGATGGGACAGAAAACCTGGACTCTCTGGTGGGCAGACCAAGCGCCCATCAGCCCAGATGGAGCTGGAGGCCCCGGCCAGCACCAAGGGCTCTGCCGGGACGGCCCCCGATGAGCCACTCCGCCAGCGAACACCAGGCTCCAGCCCATCGCGTCACCGAAGGCAAGGTGCTGCTGCAGAACGCGGCCCTGAGATGACCCGCGAGCTCGTCTGAGCTCCAAGACCTTGGGCAGAGCCCTGGGCTCCTCGCTGGTCACGTGGAGAGAAAAGGCTCCCTCCTCGTGGGGCTGCCGGGGGCACCGAACTGAGCGGAGCCGCAAAACATCCCCAGCAGAGTCCAGATGGGAGTGGTGTCCAGGGGAGGTCGGGAAGGTGCCCTCTTCCTTCGTGTCCTACAGAACCCCCACGCAGGCTGCTGCTGAAGAGAAGAATCTGTCCATCCCCCCAGCTCAGACATGCTGACCGCCTCCCTTTCTGGCATCCCCCCCACAGAAAGGGGCGGCCAGGCGCGCCCACCGAGGGGACAGCTCCAGCCCGGAGCTGTCCTTGGTTGCCGCGCACCGGGAGCCGCGGTTCCTGGCGGTTAGTGGGCGGAGACCCGCTGCAGTGCACGGGAAAGCCCTCCCACCCCCACGGCAGAGGGTTCTCTAGCCCCATGTGTCAGGGGAGCTGAGGTTAGCACACCAGGATTTAGGCTGACAAGGTCTTCTCGTAAAATGCAACTATTTCTAGTAAGTTAGCCATCCACACATTAGTGTGAAATAGTGCAAATACATGGATTTTTATCCCCAAAGCTCCTAACAATACCCAAGCCAAGGGATGAGAATTTTCACGGGAAAGGAGACAGGAATCTGGGATATTGGGAAGGAGGGCGACCTCCCCCCACCCCACAGGGCTTTAGGCAGGCAAGTATCTGGGTGAAGGTCCGTGATCGCCGAGGGGCAGCTGGAAGGCCCATCACCAGCTCGTCATCAGAGCTCAGCACAGGAGCCCTGCGCCTTCCGCGTTGTCATGTTCTAGCTTGCCGACAAAGCACTGCTTTTACCCCATCGCGGAATGATGGAATCTGTGCTGCGTTTCACCGTGCACGGGCACAATGCACACGCGTGGCTGTGGGCGGGCTGCCGAACCTCCCTGAGCCACGGTTTCCTAGTCTGCAATGGGCGATAATAATAGTACATACATCACAGGGTTGTTACGACAGTGCAGTGAGCTAAGGTTTGTAAGGCGGTTAGACAGTGCCCAGCATGAATAAGCATTATATAAGCCTTAAAGCAAAAATAAATGAATCCGTTCCCGGGCAGCCCTGAGTGCATTCCATTTCCAACACGCGCTGCTTCCTCGGCCGAGATGCAGAGCCTGTGTCGGGGCACGCACAGCGTAGAGGCGGCCGGCATCCCGGGGCACGCCTCCCCGAGAGCCCTTTAACCAGACCTCAGCCTGACGGTGCGCGGAGCCGCCTCCAGGCCCCGCTCACTCGCGGGCACCAGCTTTGCTCCCAGACCAGGAGATGAAAGGGGAAATTCTACCACTCCCCACCGTGGGATTCAGGGGCATGGCCCCTCTTCTCCACCTCTTCCCTCCCTCTGTGTGTCCTCCGGCTCCCCGTTTGGCTCAGCGTTGCCCTCCGCTTTCCAGGCAGCGAAGCCTAGTGGCCCCAGCCTGCTTGACCGGTGTAGCTTCAGCCGGCGGCTGGCAGTGGCCAGACCCCACAGTGCTGGGCCAGGCGTCCCGGCAGGCCCAGCAGGCTCACGGGGCTGGCACGAGCCCAGCCCACAGCCCCCGCCCCGCGCCCCTTGCATGGAGCCTACAGGGGCAACGCTCCCTTCCCACCCAGAGCCGAAGCATCCACTTCGCCGAGGGTCTTCACGGAGGCAGCCCGGGGAGCGGTTCGGCCCTTGCCCCAGTGACCTCCCCGGGCCCACCCGCTCCGCCCGAGGCGGACACAGGATGAGCACAACCCAGATGCTCTCTCGCCTCCCCCCGCCCTGCCTTGGGCCCCTGCTCAGCCCGAGGTCGAGGCCCAGGCCCTGGGTGATGAAGCCGGTTGGGCCTCCGTGCTGACGGTCACAGCAGCCAGACCCCCGGCCCCGAGCCCATGTTTGAGCTGCTCTTGACTCCAGCACCCCCCGCCCTCTCCCACCGCCTCCCCAGATGAGCCCCACAGCGAGACACAGGGAGCAGAGCCAGGGAAGGAGCCAACACCCCGCACCTCTCACCGACACCACTCTCCATCCCCCTGACTCACCCCGGCGGAGCTGGGAGCAGCCTGGCGATCGTAGCCCTGACAGCCCGCTGCCCAGCGCGCTTCTGCCTGCGAGGCCCCAGGACGGAGCAGGGGCCAGCCCGGCCTGCATCCGGCCCCGCGCACATGCCTCGGGGGCTCCGCTCCAGCGCCCGCCAGCCAGCAGCCCAGGCGGGGCTGAGACGCGGGATCGTGCAGGCGTGCACACACTCGTGCACACATGGACGTGTACTCTCTCTTGAGCGCGCACACACACCCGAGGATGCACACACATGCACACACGTGTGCACATGTACACATACCTATAGCCACTGTGTACACACGCACACGTGCGTGCACTCACAGCACCAGCTCCCAAGAGCTCCGGGAGGCCCCCGAGTTCTCCCCACGCCCCAGGAGCCACACACGGGCGTGCAGAGCTCACACCGGGTGCACACCCGCGATGCACAGATTTGATCTGGCGTACTCACGGTCCCTCTCGGAGACGCACCCGGTTACCCACAAGGACAGTCACTCCCTTGTGAGACACTCCCAAACCCCATTGCTGGGGTCTGAAACTACTGTCCAGACACGGAACTGTCCCTGCCAGGGTCACGCGGGACCCTGGGGGAGGGGGAGCAGATGTAGTCCGCTCTGCGGGGAGGGCGCCAGGAGCCCCGGGCACACGAGGGCAGCAGACAGACCCGATCCGGCCGGCTCAGCAGGACCCCGCGGGCTCCACGACTCATGAATTTTCCCCAAAGTGAGGAGCGACGCTGCCAGTTGGCTCCTGGGGGGCTCCGTTGGTGAAGCGTCTGCCTTCAGCTCGGGTCATGATCCCGGGTCCTGGGGTCAAGCCCCGCATCGGGCTCCCTGCTCGGCGGGAAGCCTGCTTCTCCCTCTCCCACTCCCCTTCGTGTTCCCTCTCTCGTTGTGTCTCTCTCTGACCAATCAATAAATAAAATCTTGAAAAAAATTATCCGGAGCCCAGCAGAGAGTGGTGACACTTGGCCCCAAGGCCCTGGCTTCAGGTGCTGCCGCACAGAGCCTGGGCCCCAGGCAGCCCTGTGGCTGGCAGGCAGGGCACCTCTCTGGGCCTCCACATCCCCCTCCACAGCCCAGGCACGCGAACCCTTCGTGAGTGCCAGTCTGTGTCCCAGCTTGGGTCCCCAGCCCCGAGGTTGTCGAGCACGGTCAAGCTGTGGTGCCCCCCCCATGTCCCCCTCCACGGCCCCATCCAGCTGCCCACGGGGCTCCCCAAGCTGCCACTCTGTCCCCTACCCAGCTCGGCAGCACCCGCCTGCCGTGGGAAAGGCCCACCGGACCAAAGGCGTGCCCCCCCACTCCTCTGCGCCCCAAGCCTGAACCTCCGCCTCACCCCTGCAGGCCGTAAGCCCAGCCCCAGGGAGCACACGGAGCTGGATGGCGCAGAGGCCGGAGGGGAGGCGGCGGGCCGCCCCTGTGCACCCATATTTGCTGCGGCTTGGGGAGCCACCTGCCCCCCTTGTGCTCCACCACCCGCACCACTGCTGAGATCAGCAGCTCCCAAAGTTCAGTCCGGGGACCCCAGGTCCTAAGAACCTTCTAGAAGGCCCTAGAGGTCAAAATGCCCCGCGACGTGTGATGATGCTGTGTGCATCTGTGAGAACCGATGGCCCGAGCGTCACACAGGAGGCTGTGCCGGTCCCCACCCCCCCACACCTCCCCTCCCCCGCCGGTGTCCATGCCCGAGGTGTGTCCAGGGCCCACGGCCCCCAGAAGCCCCGCCCCCTGAGTGCGGGCCTCCCCGTCCCCCAGCTGGAGAGTGCTGGAGGCAGGGGAGCCCCCCAGCTGCTGCACCCCCACCAGGCTGAGGCCCAGGTCCCCTGGCCTTCCCGCGGGCCCCTCTCGGAGCCTGGCTCCAGGGGTACCACGAGGCTCCGAACCTGCCAGACTCCAGATCCGGGCGCATGGAACTTCCTGGGCCTGCCTTCATCGCCTGGCCCCAGAACGGGGCCCAAAGTGCAGAGACCCTCCCCAGAAACCCCACGCGGGGCCACGGCCAGGACCCTCACCTGCCTCAGACCCTGGTGGGAAGGAGGAAGTGCTCCCACCTCTGTCTCCACACCCTCCCAGGAGTCCGCAAACCTGGAAGCTTCAGTGACCCCATCCCAGAAACGCATCCCTCCCGCTGGGGGACGAGCACGGGGCCGGGGCGGGGGGGGGGGGGGCCTGAGCACAGACCTCTGCTGGGCAGGACGCTCTGCTCTCGCCCCGCCTGCGGTGTCTGAGTGACCGGGGCCCCCAGACAGACCCAGAGATGCCGGCAGCGGCTGGGAGGGGAGGGCAGGGGCCCACTCGGACCACACTGTCCTTCCACCCCAGCGAGGCCGCCTTTCACTCCCACGCTGTCCCGGGCTGACAGTTTCGTTGGATTTGACCCCAACCCTAACTGGGCCAGGCCTGTGAGGACAGCTTCCTGGGCAGACAGATTTCAGGTCACCGGGTCCCCCCAGTAACAGTAGTCCGGGGTTGGGGGGGCGCCCAGGAGAGCAGCAGGAAGCACCTGGTTTCCTAAGGTTGGGGTCGCAGACAAAATATACAGTCGGGTTCGAATCTCCGATAAAGAACAAAAAATAAATATTTTTTCTGTGTGAATACTGCATGTGACATATTTATATTAAGAAATTATCAGGGCGCCTGGGGGCTCAGTCGTTAAGTGTCTGCCTTCAGCTCAGGTCATAATTCCAGGGTCCTGGGATCGAGCCCCGCATTGGGCTCCCTGCTCGGCGGGAGGCCTGCTTCTCCTTCTCCCACTCCCCCTGCTTGTGTTCCCTCTCTCACTGGATCTCTCTCTGTCAAATAAATAAATAACATCTTTAAAAAAAAAAGAAAGAAATTATTCACGGGGCCCCTGGGTGGCTCCTAGGAGGCTCAGTCGGTGAAGCGTCTGCCTTTAGCTCAGGTCATGATCCCAGGGTTGTGGGATCAAGCCCTACATCGGGCTCCCTGCTCAGCGGGAAGACTGCTTCTCCCTCTCCCACTCCCCCTACTTGTGTTCTCTCTCTCTCTGCCTCTCTCTCTCAAATGAATAAATAAAATCTTTTAAAATAAATAAAAAATAAAAAATTGTTCACTGTTTATGTGAAACAAATTTGCCTGGGCTTCCTGTGTCTGTGTGTGCCTCCCCGGGCCGCCCGGAGGCGTGTGTGGGTCCGTCCGGACCCTCCCGTGTGGGTCTGCGCCACTGCCCGGGGAGCAGACCACGAATCTCTCTGCCTGGTACTTGGCTCTTCCTTCTTGTCCCGCTCTGTTCATGCAACTTCCTGGGACCCAGGCCCCCTTGGGGACAGGTGGGGAGACACCTCTGAACCACGAGCGCCCATCTCTCCAGCCGGCAGCCTCCCCCAGTGTAGTGGCCCGGATATGTCCCCACAGAATCAGGCCCCAACCCCCAAAACCGTGATGTGGCCTGTGTGGCGGGAAGGGCTCTGCAGAAGCGACCCCACTGCGGGTCTCAAGACGAGATTACGCTGGGCTCTCACGTAGCCCGGTCACCTGCGTCCTTATAAGAGGAAGCCGAGGAGGATCGGACACACAGAGGAGAAGCCGCGTGACCATGGGGCAGGGCCTGGAGAGGGTCAGCTGCAAGCCAAGAAACTTTAGCAGCCACCAGAAGCTGCCAGAGGCAAGGAATGGGAGCCTGTGGGAGGAGCACAGCCCTACCAATGCCCGAACTTTGTCCCAGTCGCAATGACTTTGGAGGGGGAGAGAGGACACCTCTGCCTTTTTAAGCCAGTTTGAGGTCATTTGTTGCAACAGCCCTAGAGACTCACGTGGTTGGCCTGCTGCTCCCCCTGGAGGGGAACCCCCAGCCCAGTCCCCTACTGTGAGCATGGTTGGGGTTAGGACCCACGTGGGGCTCCTTCTGCAGCACCAACCCCCGGCACGGCAGGGGGCTGCTTTCCTGGAGCAGGACGGCTTGGCGGGGAGTGGTCCTGCCATCCCCCAACCCCCGGCCTTGCTGACCACAGTCAGGGCTTTCCCCAGGGTTTTGGGGACTGGAGCTCCTGGGTGTGCCCAGGGCCCCGCTGAAGAGCAGGACATGTGGGTGCTTCTCTCCAGCCACAGGTGACTGGCTGGGGAGGGGAGCGAGACCACAGGAGTGAGCAACCGAGCGAAGAACAGTGTGTGGGACAGTCACTGGTGGGGAAGAGCCCTCAGCTCCCCCCTGTGCTCAGACAGACCTTCAAAACATTCAGCCCCCTTCTGTGGATTCTTTGTGTTGGATGCCCCCAGGAGGGCATTTCCAAAGCCCCCATGCCCCCACTGCAACCGGACTCCGGAGGAGGCCTCCAGTGCAGGTCCACAGCGTGTGGGGACCCCCCCTCCGCCCTGGGTAGCGCGGAAGGACAGCGGCCAGGCCACCGGCACCGGTGACGGATGCAGGTGGGACACCGGGGCGGGAAGAGGCTGGGGGAGAGCGCGGGGCGGACGGCCCCCACCCCCCCGCACCCCACCCAGGAGCAGGCGCACACGGGTCTGGGGTCGCTCAGTTTATTGGTAAAACGGGCACTGAGCGCGGCGAAGGCTGGGCGCGGAAGCGGGGGCGGCAGGGGCGCTTTTCCTCTTAAAGAACTTCCACTGGACCTTGATGGCGAGCATCCAGTCGCTGACCGAGAGCCTCTTACAAGCGGAGGTGCAGACATGCGCCTGGCGGGGGGGCGGGGCGCCGGGCCGGGGGCGGGGCCGGGGGCGGGGCCGGGGCGCGGCGCCGCCGGGGAGGGGCGCGCCGCGGGCGCCCGCGCTTCACTTGCCCGCCTTCTGCGCCTTCTGCGCCGACTTGGTGACCTTGCCGGCGCCACCGCTCTTCTTCTCCACGTTCTTGATGACGCCCACGGCCACCGTCTGCCGCATGTCGCGCACCGCGAAGCGGCCTGCGGGGAGGGCGCGTGAGGGGCGAGCGGGGCCGGGCCCCGCCCCGCCGCGCCCCGCCCCGCCCCCGGCCGGGATGCCATGCGCAGGCGCACTCGAGCTCACAGCATCCTCCCTCCCCGGCCCGTTTCCGGGGGCGTGAGCCACTAGAGCGAGTCTGTCTCTCAGGCTCTGGTCTCCCTAGGCGGCAGGAACGACCGTAGGCCTTGGGGGGCTTCCACGACACGCCCGGCCGGGGGTGTGCCCTTTCAGCTATTACGACGCCGGCCTGCAACCTGCGCAAAGCAGCTCCCTGACACAGGCCTGTGGGTCATCCTAGGGACATCTGTGGCCAGCTGGCCTCCAGCTGTCAGTCCTAATTCTGCCGCCGGACCAGCTGTGGGCCCGGGGTCTTCCTCCCAGAGCTGAGCGGCTGGGCCACCTATGCTCCATGAGATGGAGGTTGGAGGTCACAGCAGAGTGAAGGACATCCCCCCCCCCCCCCCCGCCAGCCCCATGCGGTCCTGTGCCGCAGCCCAGACCAGCCCCGTCCAGGCTGCACCTCCCTCGACCGCCTGCCCAGCTCACCAAGAGGTGGGTACTGAGAGAAGCTCTCCACACACATGGGCTTCCCCGGGACCATCTCCACGATGGCTGCATCGCCGGACTTCAGGGCCTTGGGGTTGTCCTCGAGCTTCTTGCCGGAGCGCCGGTCAATCTTCTCCTTCAGCTCGGCGAACTTGCAGGCGATGTGGGCCGTGTGGCAGTCAATGACCGGGGAGTACCCGGCGCTGATCTGCCCCGGGTGGTTCAGGATGATGACCTGGGCGAAGACGCGCGCAAGGCTGTCGGACATGCCCACAGTGGCCGAGGGGGGCTTCGAGCCGAGGGACGCTTGAATCCCCTGGGCCTGGGGGCCGGCCGTGGGGGAAGGTCAGGCTACGGGGGACCCACACCCCTGGCATGGACCCCAGGGTCCTCAGGAAGCATTTGGCAAACCACAAGAGATAAACCACCGACAGGTGCGCTGTGGGAAGGGCCAGTGGGCAGGACTTATGCTGTGTGCACGGGCCCGAGCGGAGGTAGGGTGAGACGTTGGACCTCAAATACTACCCTTCAGTTATATCTCACGGATCCAATTTTTAAAACTTTTGTCGTGTGAAGAGGTGACCAAAGAGGGTGCAGTGAAAATGTAGAGAATAAAATATTACAGAGAGGTCCGGCAATAAATAAAAACATTTTCAGGACCCTCGTGGGACCTCAGTGAGGCTGAGAGCGATCGGACCTGTGCCCACCCCAGCGTGTGCTCTTGCTGTGGGTGCCCTCAGCCCCGACCCAAGCCCTCCAGGCCTGGGTGGCCTCGTTTGGAAAGCCAGGGTCCGGGTCTCCCAAGCGCCGGGCTCAATGGGGGTCAAGCACTCTGCTAATACCAAGGACCGCCCTGTTCCTGCCCTCGGGGGACCGGCGGCCCACCTGGGAGGTGAACTGGGCGGCCTCCTGGGGTGGGTCTGACTTGCTGTCCCCACACACGTTGCCTCGACGGATGTCCTTGACCGACACGTTCTTCACGTTGAAGCCGACGTTGTCTCCGGGCAGGGCCTCGCTCAGGGCCTCGTGGTGCATCTCCACGGACTTCACCTCCGTGGTGATGTTCACGGGTGCGAAGGTCACCACCATGCCTGGCCGAAGGATGCCCGTCTCCACGCGGCCCACGGGCACGGTGCCGATGCCTGGGTGGAGAGGACGGGGGCTGTGAGGGGCAGGTGGGATGGAGTGAGACCCCAGACGAGGCGGACACTGAGGTTCAGACGGAAGGGGAGGCTCCCTGCCCCTGTCAGGAAAAGAAGGGACTGAACGCCAGAGAATTCCCAGGAACTCCCAGCAGGAGCAAAGTGAGAGGAACGTGGCAAAGAGAGACCCGTCTGGACCTGGAGGCCTGTCCCTCCCCCTGGGTGGCAGCTGGTGTCAGGGGTACCCCCGAAGGGACACAGGTGCCCCAGCGCTTCTCCCGGATCTGCTCACGCCGCGTGGCTGCTCGGTGGGTGTCCGGCCTCCCCCGGCGTGTGAGGGGAGGCTCCGCCCCAACCCCGGGCGCTGGTGGCTGGTCTCTGTGCGGGGGTGAGTGCGACACCTGTGCCCTGGACACGGCCCCTGCACGGGGAGTGGGCCCCTCGGGGGCCTCGTGCTTGTTTGTGCAGCAGGTCCTGTCTCCCACAAGACCGGGACTGTCACGGGGGGGGACACTGCTGTTACCCTTGTGCCGTCGGCTCCTGGCACAGGGAGGAGTCCTCGGCTGAAGGGAGGAAGACCCTGGACAGATGGATGAATGGGCAGGTGGACGGACAGACGGACGGTGGGGGTGGACGGATGTGTGGATGGAGAGACGGGCAGGTGGGCGAGTGGGTGGGTGGGTGGCTAGATGGACAGATGGATGTGTGAGGTAGACCGTTGTGGGAATGGATAGATGGACAGCGGTTTGGATGGATGGAAAAATGGATGGATGGACAGGTAGATGAATGGATGGGTGAATGGACAGATGAATGTGTGGGGGTCAACAGCTGTCTGGATGGGTGGATGGACGGGAGATGGACAGATGGATGGATGGTCCCCCAGAAAGTGTACGGCATTGGAGGACAGGCAGACAACTTGGCCTCAAAAGCCCCTTGTCAAGGGCCCCGGTCTCAGGAGCTGGGTGTGAGGGGCAGAACTCACCAGGGTGGGCTGGGCCAGGTGCCCGCGGCCAGTGCGACCCCGAGACCCCACTCACCGCCGATCTTGTACACGTCCTGCAGCGGCAGACGCAGGGGCTTATCTGTGGGGCGTGTCGGGGGCAGGATCGTGTCCAGGGCCTCCAGCAGCGACACGCCACTGGCGTTCCCCTCCTTACGCTCTACTTTCCAGCCCTTGAACCACGGCATCTGGGCAGGAAGAAGAAAGTGTCCGTTGGAGGTGGAGACCACCTACACCCACCCGGCCCTACGCCCTAGCCCCGCGGCCGCCCCAGGACTCTCCCGGAACCCTGGAGGGGGTATCTGACCTGAGGGGGGCGCACAGACCCACCCTCTCCGCTGCCTGACAGCCAACTGTTTACCCGAAGCCAGTTCATGCCCATTAGGGTGTGGCCCGGCTGGCCCTGTACCCTCCCTGCCCCCCGGTTCGCACTCCCAGCATCGCAGAAGCCTTGGGAAAGGACTCTGGGGAAAGAAGCAGAACCTGGCCCAGCTCAGCCCCCCTTTCCCGCGCCCTGCGATCCCTGGGCAGGGCTGGCACCAGAGCAGGAAGGGCCGGAGTCGGGCCCGCGGGCAGGCTTGAGGCAGACTCCAGCCGCAGCCCCCGACCGCTACGCCAACTGTCTCCAGGCACGGCTGAGCGTCCCTGCCTGGGGCTCCTCCTGACCGCACACCCAGCACCCTCCTGGTGCAGGGCCCCCCTGGCCCGCGGGCCGCAAGCAGGGAAAAGGGGAGGGGGCTGGCGGCACTGCCCAGTGCACTCCCAGGGGCTGTGTCCCCTGGATCAGCCGAGAGGCCCTGCGCTCGGGTCGGGAACCAGACGTCCGGGGGCCTCCCCAGGGGGGTGGAGGGTGCAGTCAGCCCACCCGTGGCTGTGTGCTGTCTCGTGTGGGGCAAGGTCCCCAGCCTCGCGCCCTGACCACGGGGCTCCAGGGCACTCTCCCCTCCACGCCTGCCTCCCTCAGTGCGGTGGCCGCGGCACCGGCCCGAGCAAATGGCCACCCTCCTAGGCCGGGCGTCCTCTGGCTTCCCTGTGTCTAGTCGCCCGGTCTCAGGTTCTGAAAACTCCGCTTCAGGCTCCAACTCATCGGCTTCTGCTGAGTCAGGGTCCCTGAGACGCAGGCTGCCTGAGCCACGGTCCCATCCGACCGGGGGAGAGCCAGCCCTCGGCCCTTCCCAGAGCAGAACCTGCTACGAGCCCCCGGGGAGGCTCCCGGGGGAGAACCGTAACTGCCCGGAGACAGGGCCCTGGGGCCTGGCCCCCCGTGGCCGCGGCTCCGGCACTCTCCACCCGAGGGAGCACCCCAGCCAGAGAAGGGCCTCCGCGGGGAGGCTGAGCCGAGGGCCACAGTTCACACAGACGGGCTCGTCGCCCCTGCCCCTGCAGGCGAAGGGAACGAGCCGGCTGGGGGGCGAGCTGAGGGCAGCCTGCTGACGGGCCCTCTGACCCTGTGCTCTGCCCTGACCGAGCCCGACCCACGCACACCCCAGGGCCCCGGGTGCCCAGGGAGGGGTCCCGGCAGCCCCCCGCCGCCGTCCGTGGGCACTCACGTTGGGTGAGGGCTCCAGCATGTTGTCACCGTGCCAGCCGGAGATGGGCACAAATGGGACGGTGGCCGGGTTGTAGCCGATCTTCTTGATGTAGGCGCTGACCTCCTTGACGATCTCGTCGTAGCGCTTCTCGCTGTAGGCGGGCTCCGTGGAGTCCATCTTGTTGACCCCCACGATGAGCTGCTTCACGCCCAGCGTGTAGGCCAGCAGCGCGTGCTCGCGGGTCTGCCCGTTCTTGGAGATGCCCGCCTCGAACTCGCCCACGCCGGCCGCCACGATCAGCACCGCGCAGTCCGCCTGTCCGGCAGGTCGGGCACCGTGACCCCAGGCCCCTCCAGGCAGCGGCCCGGGGATGGGCCCTGGGGGTCCCGACCTGAGGGGCGGCCGCAGGGGCTCGTCCGTCTGTGTGAGCGGCCTGGCATGTCTGATTGTCTGGGTCGGTGTGTCTGTCTTTCTGCCAAGGCGGCCCTGGCAGTGGCCGGCGGTCCTCACGGGCACCCCTGCCTGGCTGAGATGACGGGGCCCATAGTCGGCCCCCCGGGGGACTCTGTACGGGGGGGGGGGTAACAAACGCCCTGGGCAGGAAGCCGAGGAAACCCAGCGGCTCCTCACGGGCCCCGGGGCCCCAGGTGTCCCCCGAACGGGTGCCCCGCCCACCTGGGACGTGCCGGTGATCATGTTCTTGATGAAGTCGCGGTGGCCGGGGGCGTCGATGATGGTGATGTAGTACTTGGTGGTCTCGAACTTCCAGAGGGAGATGTCGATGGTGATGCCGCGCTCCCGCTCTGCCTTCAGCTTGTCCAGCACCCAGGCGTACTTGAAGGAGCCCTTCCCCATCTGCAGGGGTGGGGCGTGGCGCAAGGAGGGACCCAGGACTCAGCCGGCTGCCCGTGGGAGCATGTCACAGCAGAGACGCCCCCCTGGGGCCCTGGGACTCTGAGCCCATCTCTGGGATGAGGGAGCCAGAGGCGAGGACCTCTGAGGGACAGGGGGACCTCAACCCTGCCCTGCCCAGGTCCCGCCTCCTGCCCCCTGGATGGCGGCCATTCGAACGTCCGCCAGTAGGTGGCGCAAGGGCCTGGGAGTCAGGCTTGGAGAGAAGCCACCAGGCGATTTCGACCCCTCCCCCGTCCAAGGGTGCCCCTTTATCTGAAGCTGACCACCCCAACGCCCGCGGATCAGATTCCTGCGTCAGCCAGAGGCCGACAACACCACCGTCGAGGTGCCAAGCCAAAAAAATAACCCTCTGATTTTTTTTAAGGAAAGAAAAAAGGGATGTGTTTGCACGGGAGGGCCTGGCTTTCCAGCTCTTTCTACAGACAGCCAAGGCTTCCAAGTGGCTCTGAGGCTCCTCCTCCCCTTCTGTGCTCCCCCTGCAAATTCCGGTGCCCCGCCCAGCGAGACCCCCGTGACCTGGTCTGAGCTGTGCTCAGAGCAGCCGCTGAGGCCGCTGTCCAGCCAGGCTCCCGGATCTCCCGGCAGGGCCGTGCGTGGACGGTGCTCTGCCCTCCAGGGAGGCCGCCCAGCCTGGAGGGCCACCCAGCCAGGCCCCAGAGGGGACCCAGCTAGACCTGAACCAGACACCCTGCAAACGCCCACAGCCTCCCCCAGCGCCAACCCCGCAGGGAAGGAGGGAGTGACGCAGCTTTTGGGCTCAGACACGGAGAAGACAGCCCCGCGCAACCCCCCCAACACACACACACACAGACTCTGAGCAGGGTCAGCTCGGGCCAGCAACTGACTCCTCCTGGGCCCCGGCCCTGACCCCGATCATCCAGGAAAGAACCCTCACAGCCTCCCAGACAGGGCTTCCCCCAGAGCCCGGGGGTGGGGGTAGAGGGTGGGGGTAGAGGTTGCCAAGGGCAGACCCCCCACTCTGTGGCCACTGCCCACCCATGGGTCTCAGCCACTTAAGAGAAAGGAGGTCAGTCAACGGGGCCCCTCCTATCCTCCCCAGGCAACCAGGACCAGCCCCCCCAAAGAGCCCTCCCCGGCCCGGCACGAGAAAATGGAGCTCATGGGCTGGGTGCCCATCGGTCAGCTATTAATAGCCACCCTGAGGCCTGGCCCGGCCCTGGGACAAGTGAGGGCAGCACCACCTCCAGCCCCAGACCTCAGCCCTGGGGACACAGGAACCCCACCCTGGGGGCAGCCTTCTTAAGCCCCATGTGCTGGAGAGTTCCAGAGCATGCTGTGGACCCCTGTGGGGCAGATCCCCAGGCTCTCCCTCCGCCCACACCGAGCACGTCTTCAGAGAGGGGCTGCCCCCCCAGCCACTCTGGCCAGACTCTCAGGTACCTGTCCCCCAGGCGGGTCCCCTCAGGGCTCCTGCCTTCCTGCCCTGGAGGAGGTCAGCTGAGCCCCGTGCCCCAGCCCAGCCCCCACGTGGGAACCTGTCCTCTCCGTGGACGGGGGAGGGGGGCAGGCTCACCTCCGCGGCCTCCTTCTCAAACTTCTCAATGGTCCTCTTGTCGATGCCTCCGCACTTGTAGATGAGGTGGCCCGTCGTGGTGGACTTGCCGGAGTCCACGTGGCCAATGACCACGATGTTGATGTGGGTCTTCTCCTTGCCCATTCTGCCCGGGGCGCGGGGGGCGGCTGGAGCGGCCTGGAGCGCTGGGGCTCTGGGGGGGGCTGCTGAGCGGTGATTCTGGGGGTCGGGGCGGGGGGACAGGTGATGGAGAGCCTCACAGGGAGACAGCAGAGACACTGCCCGCACAGGTTGCAAGCATGTCCCTGCCCGCCTACCTGACCCTCCCACGGGGCCGCGCCCCCACACTTGGTGGGGCAGGAAGACCACCCCCCCCCCCGCCTGTGCCTGGTCCATTTGCCCCAGGTGGCCGCGATGGTCCATCTGCTCGAGATATCTGGGCGTCACGCCCACAGAGCGCCCCCCATGAAGGAGGTTAAGCCCCCTCTGAAGAGCCGGAGAAACAGCAGGCTGGGCAAACCCCATGACCAGTCCGGATCCTGGTGATGAGTCAGCCTGCCCCGCTCTCCAGTGCTGTCCCTGGTTCCTGCTGCCCTGCGGGAGGCTGGGCCCTCCGCTGTACCCCGCCCCCACCCGCTCAGGGCTCCCCACTCCCCTCCTCAGGCGGGGAGGGTGCTATCTTCCTCTCATCCCTGCCAGGCAGGCTGGCACCAGGGGAGACAGGCCAGGCCAGAGCTCCCGCAGGGCGGCGGTGCCCAGATCAGGGGCCTAGAATAGCTTGGGGTCTCCCGGAGGTGGGGTCCCTGCTCTTCCGAGTGGGGAGAATCTGGCCCCAGCAGCCCAGGAAGTGCCAGACAGAGATGCCCGCAGCCTGGTGGGGGCAGGGGGCACCCCTCCCCCTTTCCCTCCCGTTGGGGCCCAGGGCCACAACCCCTGCCCCGAACTGGAGGTCAGTGAAGAAACCTAGGCAGCCCAGGAGGGGACGGGGCGCCGGGCGAGGGAAAGCAGGTACCAACGGCGCGCCCTAGGGTGCACACACCAAGTGGACACCTCCCCAGCCCGTCCGGGTGGGGTCGGGGTGGCGAAGGCCCCCCAGGTCTCCCTGCCTCCCCCTCCGCGGGCATCCCCAGCAGCCGCCGGCGCTGAGGACCCTGCCCCAACCCCTCAGCCCCCCACCCCCACCGCGCGGGCCTCAAGGTCACGGCTGCAGAGCGATCGCCGCCGCCGCCCAGAAGACCGGTCCCCAGCCGTCGCCACATAAACAAGCGCCACTGCGGGGGCCCCAGCCCACCCGCCGCGGCCCGCGGGGACCGACCCCTGGGGCCAGCCTGGTCCCTCTCCGCCCCAGGTCCGGTCCCTGGAGAGAGGACCCTCTGCGGAAGGCTGCGGGCGGAGGCGCAGACCCGGAGGCCGAGCGTCCTTACCCAGAGCCGAGGTCTCAGCCAGAGAGACTGGCGGCGCCGGCGCCGGCGGTTTTATCTCTCCAGGAGGGGGTCCACCTATTGACGGAGCGGGCGCAATGCACTGCGCCCCTGCAGTACGGCAATGCGGTACCGGCGGGGGGAGGGGCCGGGGCGGGGATGCGAGGGATGCAGGGATACGCGCGCGGGGACCCGCGGACGCGCGCGGGCGCGACAGGGACGCGAGGGGGAGATGCGGCGAGGGAGCGAGCTACAAAGGCGCGGACGCCAGACGCACCCGGAGGGAGTGCAGGCAGGGAGAGCCGGGCGCCGCGCAGGGAGCGAGAGGGGCAGGAGGGAGGGGAGAGAGGCAGCAAGAGAGAAGCAGCAAGAGATGCAGGGCGGAGGACGCAGAAGCCGTGGCGGGGCTCAGGCACTCCTGGAGAGAAGAGGTGGAAAGGCGCCCCAAACATAAAAGGAGGTCTCTGGGGACCGGGCCAGCCCCGTGGCCGGGAAGCCGCAGGTCAGGCCTCCGCCAGGGGCAGGGCTGAGGAGGGTCTGGGCTTCTCCCAGGGGGCTGGCCTGGCCCTACGTGCTGGTGTCCGATGAACAAATGAACCTCTGCTCTCCTTCCCCAGCGTGCCCTGCGCGGCCTTCCTCCTTTGGGACCCTGGAATCGGCTTGCTTTCAGGCCCTGGTCCCCGTGTGTCTGCCACATGGGCTCACCCCGGCGTGCCCCCCACCGGGCCCCATGGTAGGGCCCGAAAACCGTGGCTCCGGGGTCCCCTCGCCTTGGCTGACCTCGACCCTCCCTCTGAGGCTCCTGGAAAGGGCTCTCGTCCACTCCGGCCTCTCTCCACGGGGCACCTTCCGAGTCTGGTCCCAGAGCCCGCTGACAGCTTCCCAAGCTGCCCTGGTGGGCACGAGTGGGCAGGGGTTCCCCTCGCTCCCGGGGCCTGTGTGATCCCGCTGCCAAGCCACCGCTGGGCCGGTCCTGTAGGAAGTGGGGTCCCGGGCAGACCAGGGTAACGGCCAACATGAGTTTTAAGGAGAGGAGTGGGCAGCCCTGTGTTGTGTGGAAACCAAGTGTACGGGCCCCTCGGCGCACTAGCCTCTCCCCCCGTGGCCACATCTCCCACCCATCAGACACCACTCCTGTCTGATTCGTCCTCGTCACTGCAAGGTCTGGGAGAAGGTCAAGCAAGGTGCGTGGGTGACAGCAGAGCCCAGTGCCAGCACCTTCCACTGGGGCATGGCTGAGAACCCTCAGAGATGTCACCGCAGCAGATCGGGAGGCAGAGAGGCCCAGGGCAGTGGCTGGGGGCCAAGCAGTTCTCCGCAGCCCAGGGGAGGTTTCCTAGGGAGGAACGGGTTCTCCCACTGAGTTGCCGTGGGGGGGGGTCTGCGCCACAGGACCAAGGTCTCCACCCACAGACAGGGGCACCCCTAACCCTTCCCAGCAGGGAGGGGCTCGCAGCTGACTCGGGCACTTCCAAGTGCTGCTGATACCATCAAACAGGAGCCAGGATTAAAAATAAACCCCGGGCAAGCGGTGGAGACCCACCCCACCCCCGCCCAGCTGCCCTCTATATGCCATGCGTCCCTCCTGCCTGAAGGTTATCGGGGATTTGGGAGACCCCGGCATTGGCCAAACCACTGCAGGGGGCCCAGGTCCCTGGGGACGTCCACCCCACCTTCCCCAGAGGGGCCACCAGCACCCGGGCCCCCGGGGGGCCCACGGGCCAGCCCCCGACCAGGTCTGAGCTCTACTCCTGGCTCACACGCTCCTGTGAGCCCAGTGGGAACCAAGTCATCCTGGGGCTCGCCTGTGCCAGGAGGCCATGCTGCCCCGGGCGGTGGCACTGCTGCTGGAATGCAGTGTCCTCCCAGGAGGTCCAACGTGCCGACCCCAGGCAGGGGTCTCAGGTGGTTTCTCCAAAGTGCCTCTGCGTCCCCATCGACCCGCAGCCGAGCTGCCGGCAGGGCCCTGGGAGCCTGGCCCCTCGGCCGCCGGGAGACACTCGAGCTCACTTGGACGGTGAGAGTGAATAAGGCATAATGCTGAACGATGACGCGCCAACGGTGCTGCAGAAGCCTGCCCAGTGCGTGGCCCTGGGAACTAACAAGTACTACCTGCTGCACAGAGCTTGGGAACCACTGATCGTCCAGTAGTGCTGAGTCCTGAGTACTGCAGAAGCCCCGTCTCCAAGCCTAGTGAGTTCACCGAGTGCTGGGCGGGGCTACCAGGCCGCCGAGCACCCACGGACCAGGTCCACTGGGCACAGACAGGCAAACCTCGGTGGCCAAGGTCACAGCCGAGGAGGGCAGAGCCTGCAGTCAGCTTGGAAGGCCAAGCCAGCGGTCCTTCTGGACAGAAGCCAGCTGGGTCCCACCTGTGCCCCTCCCCTCCCTCCCGCCTGCCCTGCTTCTCCCAAATCCGAGCCGCTTGTTGCAATGGCCCCCATAGCAACCAAGGGTATGGGTGTGTGTGGGGGGGGATGAGCAAAGAAGGGGCCCATCGGCCTGGTGCAGCCTCACAGTGCACCTTCTGAGGAGTAGGGCAGGAGGAAGGGGTACAGGCCTGCCCCCTTGCTCCCCTCCCAGTGCCCCCAGGTGCCCCCAGCCATGAGCTGTTTGGGGAGACACAGGCAGCCCCCTCTTTGGCTGGCTGAGGTTTCATGAGCCTGGGGAAAGAAGATCCAGCTAAAATTAACCGTTATCAAGCTGTCAGCCTGGAAATAAACCGGGCTCCCATTGGCTGCCGGTGACGTCACTGCCGGGTTAATAATAACCGGCGAATGCATAACTGGCCACCTGTGCGGGGGCCTTCCTGGGGGCGCCAAGGCCGGTGGCCACCCAGGCAGGGGCTTTGGGGTGGGGGGGCACTGAGAGCACCCTCCAGCCTGGCGGGGGGGTCTCAGAATGACCTCAGCTCGTGGCCTGGGGTCCCAGGCTCTGACCCCAGGACTTCCGTGTTCGCCCTCCCGGTCGGGGTCAGTCTCCTCTCATCTCCCAGCCTACCTGGGCGGCACGACCTGGACGGCCTTGGGGACAAGTTCCTCCCGCCCCCAGCTCCCCAGGCTCAGCAGCCAGGGCACTGAGCTGCCCGTGAGGCCTCAAATTAAGTGGTCTCCATGGCGAGGAGGCACTCTTGGCTGTCGGGCCCTCAGAAAAGCGAGATCCTGGCTGAATCAGAGAAGCTGGGCCCACCCCCCACCCCCAGCTCTGGGGAGCAGGGGGTGGGGCTGAGCCCGCGCCGCAGGGCCTGGGGGCGGGGCCGGGGCTGCAGAGGGGGCATAGGCAAGCGGCTTGCACCCGGGCTAGACCCCAAGGCTAGGCCAGGGCCCCACAAAACGGCCAGCCCTGTGCCGGGTTCCTGGGTCAAGTGGCCCGGGGCGCAGGTGAGTTCCTAGACGATCCACGCCACCCTGGGAAACCCAGCGTGTCCGGGAGGGTATGAGGCTGACCTGTCGGCCAGGGAAGCCCAGGGAGGGGGACAGAGCCCCTCAGAAAGGGAAAGTCAGCCCGGCCTGCCCCCTCCACGGCCAGCACTTGGGCCACAGGACCTGTCTGTGGCCGTGGCCGGGTACCTGCCACGTCGGCACAGCGGGAGCTGCTGCCACGGTGAAGGTGCCGGTCACTGTCACCAGGGCGTGGGAGGGCAGCGTCCTGCCGTCACCAGAGCTCCCTGCCCGGTGCCCCCTGCTTCCAGGGAAGGGGTCTGGCGGGCTTTGCCCTCTGAGCTCCCACAGAGCCCAGGGCTCCAGTCTAGCGACAGGGGGAGGGAGTGGCCAGACCCCCCCATTAGGTCCACTGCAGGCTTGGGGGCCACTGGAGAGCCCAGGGGAGGGGTCAGCCTCTCCGGCCAAGAAGAGGCAGCCCCTGTGGTGGGACAGAGAGGCAGAGGGAGAGCCTGGGGAGGGTCTGCAGGCCCCCTGCCCACCCCTCCGGTGGCAGAGGGAGAGGCCACAGAGCTCCGCGTGAGCAGGAGCGTCTCCAGGCGGGGCCGCCCCGGGGAGCCCGCCGCTCCTCGGCAACCCTGGAGCCCATGTTTCCACCGCGTGGGTGGAGCGTCCCTCCGCTGGGCGGTCGGGGATAGCCTTCCTCCAGCGCAGGAGGCTGCGGCTGTCCCAGGGGTGCCGGCACGGGAGGCGGCCGGTGGCAGCGTTCTCCCCATCGGTGCCGCCTCCTTCCCCGCCTTCTCCTTCCCCGCCCCCGGCAAGACCAAGGAGGCCGGCCCTTGGCCGGGGAGGAGGCCAGGGGGACCGTCCCTGGGAATACTCAGAGAAAAGTGCACAGATGACCAAGGTGCCTGACCAACTCAGCTCAAGAAATAAACCCCCCATGCCCTCGAAGGCGACCGCTGTCCCGACTTCCGAGACCACAGATCACATCGTCTACTTACAAACTTCCTGGGCGTGGTCCGTGCAGTTTGGACCCTTCTGTCCGGCTGCCGTCACAGGCCGCCGGGTTTGTGACATTCATCGGGGCCGTTGCACAGCTGCTCCTCCTCACCGCAGGTTGCGTTCCGCGCCAGGTCTGAGCTACCGCCAAGCCGTGCGCGTGTCCCCACGCGTGCCCCCCGCGGGCTGCGCCACTCCGGCCGCTCGCTTACCGCCTCGAGGCTCAGTGCCCGCCCCGTGGTGACAGACACGGGGGGTTTCTACCCCACGGGGCACAGACCCACATGTGGGGCGGGCAGTGAGGGATGAATTTATAGCTGAGAGAAAATGAATTGATACCTGGCTTTTTTTTCCCTTTGACTATGAGGAAATTTTTCTATTTCTTTGCACATCCAGTAATTTTGGGCTGAGGTCCGTGAAGACTCTGGGTTTTGTTATCTTCCTCTGAGGACGGTTGGTTCTTGTTTCAGCAGCCGTTCGATCCCTGGGCCGGCGGGGGCTTGTTTTCGTGCTTTTCGGCGTTGGTCTGTAGAGCTCCCGCCGGCCTCGCAGGCCCCTCAGGTTGATAAGATTCCTCTTTCAATCTTGGTCCCCAGCTCTTCATGCGGCTCGGCGTTAACTTCTCTTAGATGGTCCTAGACTCTGTCTCGGCAGACGGACCGGAGCGAGGGCGTCCCCTCCCAGCCCTGAAGAAGGCGGCTAGCAGGGTGTGGGACGGCCAGGATGGGGCCACTGTCAGAGACGCTGGGCAGCTCCTGAGAGCTGACAGTGACCTCCGGCTGTCCATCACATAAAGCGGGGACCTGAGTCCCACGGCCATGTGATCTCAGAAGAGGACCCCAGGCCTCAGGAGGAAACCGACAGACTGACCGCACGCTCCCGAAACCCTGAGCAGAGGCCCCAGGCGAGCCGTGCCTGGACTCCCGACCCCAGAGCCGGGGACGTGCAATAAACGCGTTTTTTAAAGTTACTGAATCTGTGCTCATTTGTTATGCGGCGATAGATACTAGTACGGAGACGCAGAATCCGCTGTCTGGGAAGCCTCCCGTGGCCTCCCCAGCCTAAGCCCCAGCCTTGAGCCGCAGCCCTGCACTGCCGCCCCCCCGCCGGCCTCGGAGCCCACGACCCTCCGCCTGGAGCAGCGGCTCGTGGAGGCCCTGCGCTCGAAGAAGCAGAAGGAACACATGTCCATTGTTCATGTGGAAATAATTCCAAACTTAGAGAAAAGTTGCCAGAGTAGGTGTCCCAAGTGTTGCCTTCATCCACACCCGCCGGCTGTCAACGTCCACCCGCCTGTGCCGTCATTCTGTCTCTCTCTCTGGGTCTGCACCCCGTCTTTTCTCGGAACCACTCGTGAAGAGGCCGCATAGATCCTGGCCTTTGTTCCTCAGCCCTCGGGTGGGTATCTCCCACGCACTTGAGGCCACGGTCCCGCCCGACCGGGCCGGCTCTGCCGGTGGTGTTGCCGGTAGCTCTGTCTTCCCAACCTGGGGCCACCGGCCGGTTTCACACGGCGCAGCCCCCGATCTCCGTTCCCTGGAAAGGGTTCCTCTGCCACGTGTGTCTTTTGGGACGCTGACATGTTTTAAGAGCTCAGCCCAGGTGTTTCGAAGATGGCCCTCTTTTGGGTTTTCTGATGTTTGCGCACCAAGAAATTCAAGTTTTGTTTTTCTGCCGGGAATACTAGCAGGGCCGCGTGGATTCTCCCAGTGCCTCCGAGGGAAAGCTGCCCGACGTTGGTTTGCAGTTCGGGCTGTGTGGACCGTGGTCACCCGGTGACAGTGGTGGCCACGAGCGTTTCCTATAGTAAAGTTACGTTTTTCCCTTTGTAATTATTAGCTAAGTAATGGGGATGTATCTTGGGTTCTATCGATATCCTAGTCCTCTTCGAAATCCGTCTCTCAGCCTGGCACTCACTGATGATTCTTACCTGAATCAATTTTTCCCACGATGTTTCTGCTTTTTAAATCATTTTTTTAGGGGCGCCTGGGTGGCTCAGTCGGTGACGTGTCTGCCTTCTGCTCGGGTCGTGATCCCGGGGTCCTGGGATCAAGTCCTGCGTCGGGCTCCCTGCTCCGCGGGAAGCCTGCTTCTCCCTCTCCCTCCTCCGCCTACTCGTGCTCTCTCTCTGTCAAATAAATAAATAAAATCTTTAAAAATAATAATAATAAATCATTTTTAAATTTTTATCTTTTCCAACGATCCTAACTGGCTCTTTGGGAAGTACAGGTAGGTGAATGTTAGCACACGTCCGGAGTCCTGCAGCTACACCGACCGGGACCCAGAGCGTCCCACCCCCCGAGCCCTCGTTCCCGCGGGCGGCTAGTCTCCGACGGTCCCGGCAGCGCTCACGCTCATCCGACGGTCACCAGGACGGAAGCGGACGTGATGTCCCTTCCTGCACTCAGCCGACCCGCTAGGAGTCAGTGGGGCCGCTGTGTGCCAGCGGCTCGTCCCCTCTTACCAGTGAATAATATTCCACGTGTGGATGGACCTCAGTTCACTTCAGGCTCATTCCCTGAACGACCTTTGGCTTGTTTCCAGTTCGGGCCGTTAGGAATAAGGCTGCCATCCACCCTTGTACACGAGTTTTTGTGTGAACGTGTTTGGGTTTCTCTCGGACAAATGGCAGGCGTGGGGCTGCCGGGTGAATGGTCAACCTTTCCAGAAACTGCCGAACCCATGTCCGGACTGCGTCCCGTCCTGCCCGCCCCGCAGGGTGTGTGGGCCCCGGGGGCTCCGGACCCTCAGCAGCTCTTGGAACTGTCCGGCCGGACGGTCCTTTCAGCCGTCCTCGTGGGCGTGTCGTGCCCTCTCCGCGTGCTTTTAGCTGACATTTCTCTGGCGGCTGATGACATCGAAGATCTCCCCGTGTGCGGAGGGGCGCGTCCTCGTCCATGAACTTCTGCTCAGGTCTTTATCCCTCAGACACACACACGCACAGCTTTACCAAGGTGTCATCTACATACCACCGAGCGTATCCATTTACGGCATATAATTCCGTGGCTTTTAGTCTATTTGGAGTTGCGCGACCATCACCGCAAACCAATTTTAGGCCACTTGCATCACCGCACGAGAGCCCCGGACCGTGTGGCGGGCACTCCCATCCCTCCCCTTGAACGGCGCCCACTCTGGGGCTGCGGCGTTGCCCGAGCTGGACGTCCCCGCCGACGGCGCCCCCTGCCAAGCGCGCTCCCGACCGACCGGCTGCATCGCGTGTTTCCGAGGCGCTCCCCGTGCTGCATGCCCGCACCCCGCTCCCTGTTTCAGGCCCAGATGCCAGCTCGCCGGGCCGCTACTCCACGGTTTGTTCGTCGTCCATCCGATGCTGGACGTCGCAGTGCTGCTGCGGACGCTCGTGTCCACATCTGCTTTGCGGACGTCTGTTGTCATCCTCCGGGGGAGACGTCTCGGAGTGAGACTGCGGGCGAGCCTTCCCAGCCCCTCGGGGACACGAGAGCGCGTCCTTGGCAGCTGCACCGGCCTGCACCCCGGCTCTCGCCTCTCCGCGTCCTCACCAGCACCGGTTCCTGTCTGTCTTTTTTTCTCTTTTTTTTTTTTAAGATTTATTTATTTCTTTGATGGGCGGCGCAGAGGGAGAGAAGCAGACTCCCCGCTGACGCGGAGCCCAACGTGGGGCTCGATCCCACGGCCCTCAGATCATGACCCGAGCCGAAACCAAGAGTCAGACGCGTAACCGGCCGAGCCCCCAGACACCCCAGACGGCCTCTTTGAATAGTTATTCTATGAGCATAAAATGGCATCTCTTTGTGGGTTTCATTGGCGTTTCCCTAAAACCAATGATGCATTTATTGGCCGTATATGTATCTTCTTCAGAGAAATGTCTAGTCAGATCCACAGCCCAATTTTTAATTGGGTGGTATTTTCTTCCTGTTGAGTTTTGAGAGTGGTTTATATATCCTGGATAAAAACTGTCAGGTATTCAATTTGCAAACATTTTCTCCCTGTCTGTGCTTGTCTTTTATTCTCTTAATGGTGTCATTCCACAGGACAAAAATTTTCAACTTTGATGAACTCCAGTGCATCCGTATTTTTCTTATGTGGATCATGCTTTTGACATTGGCTGACCCCAGATCACAAAGATTTCCTCCCGTATTTTCCTCTAAAGTTGTATAGCTCTACATGTCACATTTTTTTTAAAGATTTTATTTATTCATTTGAGAAAGAGCACAAGCAGGAGGGGCAGAGGCAGAGGGAGAGGGAGAGGCAGGCTCCCCACGGAGCAGGGAGCCTGATGCGGGGCTCGATCCCGGGACCCCGAGATCATGACCTGAAATGAAGACAGACGCTTAACCAACTGAGCCCCCCAGATGTCGCTACATTTCACATTTAGGTACATTACCCGTTTTTAGTCAATTTTTGTAGAAGATTTGAGATTTAGGTCAAGTGTTATTTTTCTTGCATAAGGATGTCCAGTTCTCCCTGTAGCACTTATTGGAAAGATTATACTTTCGCTGTTGAATTGCTTTTGCATCTTCTCAAAACACAGTTGGACACGTGCGTGGGAGGGCTGTTTCTGGAAACGGTTCTGTCACGGTGATTTATGCGTCTGTCTCTTTACCAAGACCACTCTGACCTCACTGTTGTAGTTTTATATCAGCTGCTAAATGCAGACAGTGTGCGGGAGGAACGGCCTCTTCAGCAACGGTGGGGAGACTGGGTGGTAACTGGGAGTCACACGAGGGAGGGTGAATCTAGACCCCTACCTCATGCCAAATATGAAAATTAACTCAAAATGGATCACAGGCCCAATAAAACTATAAGATTGTTAGAAGAAAACACGGGTGTATGTCTCAAGACCTTGGATTTGGCCGTGGTTTCTTAGATGGGACACCAAATACATGGGCAACAAAAGGAAAAATAAGTAAACTGGATGTCTTCAAAATTTTAAGTTTTGTGCAAACAAAGACACAAGAAAGTGAAAACACAGCCTACAGAACGGGAGAAAATATTTACAAATGGCACTGGATAAGGGGCTAGTATGCAGCATACGTAAAGAACGATCACAACTCAGTAACGAACAGGCACACAATTCAATGTAAAAATGGGCAAAGGATCTGAATAAACACTGATCCAAAGTAGATCTGCAAATGGTCGACAGGCGCCTGAGAAGATGGCCAACGTTATCACCGCCGTGCACCTCACAGCGGTCGTCGAAGTGTAGGGAGTGAGAAGCAAACGTCGCTGCAGCCGCAGCTGGGACAGCAGCCCGCCGCCCGCCAGGATGCGCGGAACAACCGGACGAAGGTGCGGAAGGAAACAGAGGACTGCTCCCCACAAACGAGGCAGGTCAGAGATGCACACGGAACACGCCACCCCCAGCACCGGCAGGACCCCCGGGACGGTCTCCAGCCGCCGCCGGGGGTCAGGCCGTAAATTAAGTCTCAGCGGATTTAAGAGACATTTCCACCAAGGATCTGCTTGATCCACAACAGGTTGACGTTAAAAACCGGTAACAGAGGAAACGGGGAAATTTACCAGTCTGCAGAAATTAGACAACACGCTCTTAAAGAGGAAACCACAGGAATCTCAGAAGACACTTAGGGATGAAAGAAAAGGAAAACAGAACCTACAGAACTTAGGAGACGCAGCAAAAATAGGGCTGAGACGATACACACACGTGAAAGCGCAAGAGAGGTCTCCTGTCGACACGGCAACGTTCAGATTTAAGGAACTAGGAAGACAAGCACAAGCTACACCCAAAGCCGGAGGAAGGAAGGAGGAGAGGGCGCCCGGCCCAGTGAGCACGCCGGCCACAGCAAGACCACTACCGCGTCCACCCGCAGGAAGTACGGAGGCCAAAGTCAGGGGGACGGAGGGTACCCGGGGGGCAGGGCGGTGCTAGTGTGAAGGGGACAGAGTCTGAGTCTCAGTTCCACAGGAACTGAGAGCTGCACGAGGTTGGGGGCGTGTTGGATGTCGCCGAACCACATGCGGAGAAATGGCCAAGGTGGTCAACTTTGTGACCTGTATTTTACCGCAGCAGAAATTTCTGTGGAAAAGGGAAAGTACCGGCCCAGGCCAGTGTGGTTGAACCCCGACACCGCCAGGCCGAGGAAAAGAAGCCGGACGTGGGGGACCACGTGCTGAGTCCACGGGGATGGAAGGCAGGCTAGCGGTGGCCGGGACTGGGGGGCGCGAAGGGGGCGGAGCAGGAGACGGCAGCACAGCACCGGGAGCACGTACCTTATCCGCACACTCTCACACGTGACTTCTCTCTTACGGGAATTTTACCCTCAACGAAAGGATTTGGGTACCGAAATTTCGCCAAATTCTTACCTTCCAGAAACCTTTCAGTTATTACTCCTTCATCCTCTCACAGTAGTTTTGGGATCTGCTCGCCCAAATCTTCAGAAATCTTGCTGGAGTCGTTATCGGCACGGTTAGGTCTGGACGTCAATTTGCGGGGAACGGACGTCGTGACCGCGTGGCCTCTCGGCTTACTCAGCCTCCTCTGTTCTCACTCCTTAGCATTTTATTTCCGACATACGTGTTTTGCTAGGTTTATACCTAAGTGTTTCATGGCCACAGGGTACCTGTCATAAATGGTACTTTGTGAAATGTCCGTCTCCAGCTGCAGATTGCACACAGAGGGACGCCTGGCCGACTGCCTGTGCCTCGTGCTCACCGCGTTTGCTCCACCGGCTTTTGCGTGGGCTCCGTGACGACGGGCCATCGTGCTGCCTGTGGGCAGAGATGGCTTTGCTTCTCATTGTCAATCTCCACGTCTTTTGCTTCCTTTTCTTGTCTCATTGTACCGGCTACGACTTCTAGCAGGTGTTGAATGACTGCAGCGAGAGTGGACTTGCTTGGCTCGTCCCGGTCCTGGAGGAAAGACGCGGTCTTTCCCCATCGTGCACGGTGCTGGACGAGCTCACCGTCAGCTCTTCCTCAGTGCTCTGTGTCAGACCGAAGACCTTCCCGTCTATTTCTCATTTGCTGAGTCGTTATCGTGAATGTGTGTTGGGTTTTGCCCAAGCTCCTTCGCCGTCCTTTGACCGGAGGGCTCCCAGCTGCCCGTGGGTGCGTCGCGACAAGAGCTACAGAGCCTCCGTCCCGTCGGCCGGCGTCTGCGCAGCTCGGCGTCGTGTTTGCCGTGTTGTCTCCACGGCGTGGGGCTTTTCCTGTGCTTTTATGCCGAGTGATTTCGGATTTTATCCTGAAGTTCAGTGTTTTTAATGAATGAACTCTCTTCAGTTCGTTGTCGCCTTGGGTTGAATTTCAGAGCAGAAAAATGGTTGTTTCTGGCAGTTTTTCCCGGCTTTACAATTGCATTTCAGGGAGAACGCTTGTTGACCTCCTCACTCCTTCACGCTGGAACTCTGTAGTATCTTTTATTACTCAATTCACTCTTTCATCAGATACATTTATTAAATGTTTACGGCATGACAGATTCTTTCTTAGCCGTTGGGAACACAACAGATACAGTCTCTATTCCCGTAGATTTGGTTCACCAACTAGGAAACAAATTAGGTATTTCCAGCAGCGAAAGGCACTCTTCAGAAAGATCACGTCTACCTTTGGCTGAGCTCCTGCTCTGTGCTCGGTCCTGCTCTAAGCATTTGCATGAAGCGTCTTAACCTCAAGGTAGCCCATGAACCAGGCTCTTCCATTTCACAGGTGAGGACGTCGTCTGGCCACACGAAGGGCCCCCACATAGTGAGCGTTCACAATAGCAGTCAGGAGCTTTATTTTCTTCTGCAAACGTGACCTCACCTTCAGAGGCTCAAGCTAGGGAAGCCGGCAGTAGCTGCCCCCTCGGGAAGGAGACTTCTGACCCTGCAGGTGGGGGGCAGGGCTGGGCTGCTGGGGTCCCAGTGAGGAGCCACCTTCTCCAGGAGGAAGCTGAGCCCTGAGAGCCCCAGCCCAGGTCTGCTTCATCCCAAATACCTGCGGCCAGAGCATCAATCCAGGCCCTCGAACACCAACAGTGCCCGGTCACGAGTGACCCCTGTGGCCTCGCCCCTCCCAGCACAGCTGTGCAGAAGGCACTGGGTCGCTCCCATTCTCCCCAGAAGCAAGCCGAGGCTCCAGGACGTCACATGGCTGCCACACTATTGGGACTGGAGCCCCGATCCCAGCCAATCCAGGGCCACCCTTCGGGGGCCCGTGGCCATCAGCCATCACGGTCCAGGCACTGGGCCTCCAGCAGAGGCGCCCCGCCCACGCGGGTGCAAGCAGACCGCGGCCGTAGGGACGCCTCTGGCCCGCTGGGTGATCCTTCTGACGCCGTTTTCCCCGTGGCTGGAGGCTCGGACTGCTTCCGACACAGAACCCGGCCGGCCCAGCCCGAGCCCCCGACAGCCCTCCACGCACGCGGCCCGCCGCCCCCTCGGAGCCCATGGAAGGGAAGGGACCTGCCGTTGCCGCCCAGTCTGAAGGTCCCCCAGCCAGCAGCAGGTGGAGGCTGGTGGAAGAGACTCCCCCCGGCCTCACGGCCCCCGGAGCCAAGGTCCCCCCACGTTGGAGCCACACCTGGGGGTCCCCCACAGGACAACGGCCCCGACTCTGCTCCCAGGGCCTCGGAGGACACCAGACGGGTGCAGGCCCACGTGGGGCCGTCCTGTGAGGTCCGCGCACCGGCTGGAGGTGGACGGGGGGGATGGAGCCCCCCCTTCTGGGTCCCTGATACTCAGGGGCCGGACCGGCATGCCCAAGGCTCCTGGCTTAGTAAATGCAGCTTTTACGTCTACACGGTGAAGAAAAAACACCTCCTTTCGGATGTTCTGTTCTTGGAGATGCTGGGAGGCTGCGGACGTGGCGGCTTGTGTGGGGTGACCCAGCCGGCTGCGGAGACCAGAGACGCTCCTCGAGGGAAGGGCTCGCCGCCCAGCGGGGGGATGGCCAGCCCCCAGCCCTCGCTGCCAGCTCCCTCAGGGCTGCACTTGGCCACAGAGCCGCCTCGCGCTGGGACCCCCTCCGCTGGGCAGCTGCACTGGCTCCGAGTGACGGGGGCCGGAGGCCCTCCCAACCGCACCCGAGCAGGTCCCCCCATGGTGCCTTCTCGCTGCAAGGCTCTGCACGGGCCCTGCCGCCCCCACTCCCTCAACGCCTCCCCAAAAAACACGCACCCTGCATCTCGGTCTCCGTCCCAGGGTCTGCTCCTGAGACCCTGGCCTGGGACACTTCTCCACGAGGGCCCTAGACGGGAGGAGGCCGCGGCCAGGCTGAGGCCCCGTGCCTTGCCCACCTAGGCCGCCGGAGCCGGCCTACCGCAGGGGCACCGTCGGCATGGCTGGCCTGGCCCTCAGCCCTGCGGGAGGGGCTCGGGGGCTCTGCCCAGTGTCACGGCCAGCATGGGTCTGCACCCAGCCGGGGCGGGGGGCCGTCGTGCGGCCCGAACAGGCTGAGGAAGGGCCTGGCGGGCGGGAGCCAGAGCACCAGCGTGAATGGAACCAAACGCCGCCAAATCCACCTGCGGAGCCCCAGACGGATGTCACCACGTGGTTGCAGGACCAGCTCTCAAACGGGGAAGATGGGGCTCCAAACTCGGGACAGGCCCGGCCCGAGAACTCCTTCAGATCTCCGCTGTGAGCGTCCGGAGCCGCTGGCGGGGTGGGGCTCTGGAGGAGGCCGGGCCCTCCTACACTTCTCCCCGAACCCCCCGCGCCCAGGGCCCCTGCACCTGCCAGCCCCGGGGCTGCCACAGCACCTTCTCCACCTCTGGGGACTGAGCCGGGGGCGGCCGGGCCGTCCACACACCCACCTCCAGCACACGGCCTTGCACTGCTTGGCACACAGTGGGCTTCCCGTCAGCTCGGGATGAACAGAGACGTGGGCCCCAGCCGGGAAGCCCGACGGCAAGGCCGGACCGCCCTCCAGCCCCCGGCCCCTTTCCGCAGAAGCCCTGGCAGCCCCTTCCTTCTGGGCAGCCCCCAAGCCCCAGCCCACTCTGCTCAGACGCCCCCTGCGATGCGTGTGCCCCAGAGGTCCCGGCTGTCCTCCTGCTCCCACTGCTGCTCTCCCCACCCCCAGCCAGGCCCCCAGGGATGACGTCAGCCCCCACTGACCCCCCACCCCCGAGCTGTGCCCCTTGTAACCACCATGCCCGGATCCAGAGCAGGCACCTTGCTGCCTCAGAGACGATGGCCTGGCCCCAAGCCCCGGTGGCCCCTCAGGCTGGCCTCTCAAGCTTTGGGCCCTGAAACCACAGTCCTGTTGGAGGCACGTCAGACACACCACGAGGTGCCCACACACTCAGCCACGGACCATGGGGACCAGAAGTCTAGGGAAGGTGCAGAGCCCCATGGCCGAGGGGCCCTCAGAGAGGGACAAGCCTGGGTCTTACCAGAATGTTCCTCCCTCCTGGGGTCAACTGCACTGACCCATCTGCCTTCTCAGTGACCTCAGCGGCCCCAGCAGGCCCGGCTACACGTCCAGGCTCGGGCCCTACCACTGCCCCCCACCCCAGACTCTACCAGCTTCCCTGCTGGTCCTTCCCCCCATCTCCGCCTTCCTCGGATCCCTGCTGTCTTGTCTCACCAGGTGCGGTCCCCCCGCCCTCTGGACTGGCCCTTCCCCTGCAAGGAGCTCCTGGCTGTCCGGCTGAGCCATTTGCTCATAGTGCGCACTCAACGAACCTGTGTCCTGAGTGTCACAACAGCACAAGGTCTGAGTCAGGGCCAGCCCTGTGCTCCCGGGGGCACGAGAGCCCCCTCCCCACGTCTCACTCCGACACCCCCTCCCCAGCATCCCTGTCTGACTCTCTGTGTCCTTCCTGGGCAGTGAAGGCAGGTGCTGTTGGCCTCAGTTTCCCCCGCAGCTTTGTGAACCCAAACGCCAAATCCCACCATGCTTTAAGCCCATCAGGAGCTGCCCCTCGCTCAGGAATGGGGCCCAGAGGCTGCAGCACGCGGTCCGGCTTCTCAGGGGAGGCTGAGTCAGGAGAGACTCAGTGGAAAGGGTTATGAGATCTTCCGCGTGCCTTCTCCCTGAGGCCCCTGCAGACTTCTCAAGACCCTCCCAATCGTGAGGGAAGAGACCACCCAGGGCCTAGAGTACAAAGAGGGAGGCTGGGGCTGGGAGCCTGTGAGGAGGGGCCGAGGGGCTGGGGGGAGGGCTGATTTCCACACCAGAGCAGGAAGTCGTCCTCCTGATTGACAAGCAGGTGTGGCAAGGCGCCAGACCTTCAGGGTTGCCCCAAACAGGAGGCAGCTCCTTACCTCCGCCCATTCAAATAAGCCTCCCCTCTGGCCCTGCTGCCCTTCCGCTCCGGCCCTCTCTTGCAGCCCGGGCCTGGCGGGCAGCTGGATGCAGGGAGGCTGAGGCTGGAGGCCAGGGTGGGAGTTCCAGAGCCACCAGAACTGCGGGGAGGGGCACCTGCTTTGAAGTCCGGAAGGGCAGCAGGGCTCCACGCACACGGTAGCTCCCGGCTGCAGCCCAGTGCCCACCGCTGCTGCTGTGGGGAGGGTTAGGGTTAGCCGGGGGCCCGCGGAGCAGAGGCCCCAGTCTGTCCTGGATGAGAGTGGGACAGGCTCCATCCCCAGGGGAGGAGGCTGGAGGAGAGGGACACTGCAGAGGCTGGACCTCCAGCGCCCCCACCGCCTCCGAAGGGCTGGAGAGGTGGAGACAGGGTGGACCACCTGGGGTCCGGGAAAGGTGAACGACCCTTGCTCTGGGACGGGAGAGAGGCCTCCTTTAGGGCAGGAGAGGTGGCGGGACAGGCCCTGCTCCAGGACCCGGGAGGAGGGTCATTTAATCACTCCAATCCCAGGCCAGGCCGCCCCAGATTGGGCCGACGCCGTGGGGCAGGCCTTCCACCAGGGCCGGCGGGCGACAGCCAGTCGGGGACCCGGCCTCGCGGAGGCGGGGCGCGGGGCGGGGCGGGGGGGGGGGTGTTGCACGAGTGGGGGCGGGGCAGGGGCGGGGCTGGCGGCGCCCCCGCCCCCCGTGACGCGAGCGCGGCGCCGCGATCCAAGCCGGCACGTCCGCGCGTGCGCACGGCGCGCGCGCTTCGGTCGCGGAACGGCCCGCGGCGGTCTCTTCTGCAAATGGGCTCCGCGGCCTAGCGTCCCCGCCCCCGCCCCCGCCACCTGCGATCGCGCGCCGAGGCCCGCGAGGGGTCGCCGCCGAGGTGAGGCCCCTGGCGGCGCGGGAGTGGGGTCGAGCGGCCCGAGGGGGCGGCGGCGGGGGGCGGCCCCGTGCGCCGCGGCCGGCGGGACCCACCGACGGGCGGACGGAAGGCCGGACGGCCGGGGGCGCGGGGTGGGGGCGGGCCGCGCGGGCCGGACCGGCGGGTTCCCGGAGCCCCAGGCCCGCGGCCCGGCGCACAAAGCGCCTTTGTTGCGCCCGCGCGGCCGGTTCGGGCCGGTTGGCGCCGCCCGGGACCTGCGCGGCCGCCCGGCTGGAGCTCCGGGGCTCCGCCCCCGTCGGTCAGTCAAGCGCCGGCGGCCCTGACCCCGGCGTCTGCATGGGGGCGGGTCGGCCCGAGTGGGGAACGCCCTTCCCGAGGGGCGGCGGGTGACCGGAGGGGCGCCCCGACCCCTGCGTGCGCAGGTTTCCACCAGCCCACAAGCGACAGCATGGCGGCCATCCCGTCCAGCGGCTCGCTCGTGGCCACCCACGACTATTACCGGCGTGAGTAAGCCCCTCGCCCTCTGCCCTCCAGGCCTCCTCTGGGAGGGGGGAGGGCTGCTAGGGACCTGCGGCTCTGCCTGCGTGCTGCCAGCCTAGCCAGCGCTTGGGGGACAGGGCAGGGGACGCAGTGCCCTGCCGAGCTGACCAGGCCTCTCTTCTCCAGGCCGCCTGGGCTCCACTTCCAGTAACAGCTCCTGCGGAAGTGCGGAGTGTGCCGGGGAAGCCATCCCTCACCCCCCGGGTGAGTCCAGGTCCACTCCCTTCGGTGGGGGACCCCATCTGGGGGGATCCCACCAGGAGTGGGCCGCAGCACCACGACCCCACTTTGTTCCTCTCAGGTCTCCCCAAGGCCGACCCAGGTCACTGGTGGGCAAGCTTCTTCTTCGGGAAGTCCGCTCTCCCGTTCATGGCTACAGTGTTGGAGTCCCCAGAACGGTGAGGACACGTTCCCGGGGGCCAGCACGGGAGATGGGGACAGGTGGGAGCTGCCTCTGACCACAAGCTCTCCCCCAGCTCGGAATCTGCCCAGGCCTCCAGCGGCACGGTCACCTGCGACTTGGCCTTGGAAGCCGTGAGGAAGCAGCGTGGTGGCCAGTCTGGCAAAGCCGACGGGGGGCCGCCGTCCTGAGTGGCCCCCGCCAGGCTTCAGGAGGCGCTGGGCTCATCAGGGCCCCTCCCCTCCCCTTCCCTCCCTTCCCGTAGACTAGGCAGGCTGCCGCAAGCAGAAGCAGTCGGGTTCTTTTATGTCAAAATAGCAAAACACCAAAAAGGAAGTTGAGAGAATCCCACTTTTCACTATCCAAGCCACACGCAAGCCTTCCTCGCAGCCTGGGACCGAGTGCCTCGCACCAAGTGGAAAATAAACTCCGAGCAGCCAGTAATCCTGACGGTGCGTGTGAGCTCTGTGCCCCGGGGCCTGTGGTCGAAGTCACCGAACCCTTCTCAACCTCACTTCTTGGCAGGGGCGGGGACTCGGTCTGGCCCAGGTTCACGCGGGCGAGTACAGAGCTTCAGCACCTGAGCAGGGCTGGGGAGCCTGGGAGAGCAGGCAGTTCAGGGGCTGGACAGGAAGCCTCCAGGGCAGCCACTGAGGTTCGGGTCCTTGGACTCGGCCCCTGGCTCTGGGTTCAGGAGCCCTCAGCGAGAGGGACCTGGTGCCCCCCCCACCCTTGACACCAGGGAGGGCAGTGAGGGAACGGGACCGAGGCTGTCCCAGCTGGTGGGGAGCAGCTCACGGGGCCACGCTATCTCCAAGTGCCTTCCTAGAGTGGTGTCACTTCTAGCCCATTGCAAGACACATTCTGGGCAGGGCGCCCCCCACTCCGGGCACAGGGACCCAAAACTGATAACGCCGAGTGGTGAGGGGTATGGGGGCGTTCCAGAGGGGCCTCCTCCCCACAGGTGAACCCAGCTCCGGACAGACCATCCGGGACCCCGGGTGAGTGTGGCCGTGCCATCCTCCACCCGCCACCTCAGGCAGGCGTGCTTGGTGGGCTGGCAGTGCCCACACTCCCTCAGCGGCCAGCAGGGCTTGGCCCAGGCCTGTTGGTCAGGAGAAGGGGGCTCACTATGAGGTCAGGGGAGCCCGGGCTCCGCTCCTGCCCCTCTTCCTCCGGGGTGTGCTGTGAACAGCTGTGTGGGTCCAGTCCGCGGCGTCGGCGGAGCTCACAGGCCCCTAGGGCTGCGGCCACCGTCCTGTCTGCCCCTGTGTGTCCGGACAAGAAGCCGGGGGGAGGGGCCCCGGAGGGTGGCCTGAGCACTAGCCAGCCTCCCCGGTGTCCCAGGGAGTCCCTTGGAGCTCGTGCAGGCAGCTGCTGACAGCCACGGCCCCAGGCGGGAGACGGCAGTGCCCCACCAGCAAGCAGCCCGCCTTCCCGGAGTCCTGCGGAGTCCGTGTCCCCCCCGAGGCAGGAGACCGGCGTGGGCCAGGGCGCATAGGGCGAGCCCTGGTTCGGACTGAGCTAGTGGTCTTTGGGTCAGGACCAGCAACAGGGCCGCTCCCTTTAGAAAGGAGGGTAGCCGGGCTCCTGCAGGGTTCCGGAGGTGGTGGTGGCGGGCCCCGGCACTTGGCAGGAGCTGGTGCCCGGGCAGATGGGGGGGTGGGCGGCCTCAGCCCCCTAACTGCAGAGGGCAGGCCCGTGGCGGGACGAGCGCTGTCCCCCCAGTGTCCAACCCAGTTCTGGAACTGTCAGCACCTTCGGTGGGCCCGTCCTGATGGGAGGTCCGGGGCGGAACTATCACGGGACCTGGCGACCCTCCGTGGCAGCAGCAGGGGGGCTGTCCCCCTCGGAGCGGGTTCTCGCACCTGCTGGCGCTGGAGAGCTGCTCCCGCAGGGCTAGGAAGCAGGGCCGGTGCTCGGGGTCCCTGTGCCAGCGCGAGAGCATCGGCTGGCGTGCAGGGGGCCAGGCCTGCGGTGGCCCGACTCCGCCCTCAGGAAGGCCTCGTGGTGGGACATGCCTGCGGTGGGGGCCGGAGGGGCTGCAGGGGCTGGAAGCTGGTGCCCAGCGAGCCTCCCCTCGCCCCTGGGACGCCACGCTGCCCTCTGCCCCCTCCCAGGAGACCCCGGGCCGAGCTCTCGCCCGCTGCCTCCCCGCATGCGCTCCTGATGCCCCCGGAGGGCCGCCCCTGGGAGGCCGGCTGCTGTAGGTGCCAGGGCCAGGTGACGGCACCCTCCCGCCCCGTGCACCATCGGGGACGCTCTCCGGGCCCGGTACCTGGATAGGGCGTTTGAGCCCGGCTGAAAATCTCAGGGAGGAGAATCCCGAAGGACCGGACGTCAGATTTGATGGAGTAAAGCCCTCGGGAGAGGGCCTCGGGTGGTCCACTTGTAGGGGACGTTGTGGTCGCGGGAAAGGTAGATGTTCTCCTGCAAGCAAACTCGGCTCTCGGCGGCTGCCCGCGCTCCCACCTCGGCCGTGCGTGGGGAGCTGGGGCTCACGGGGGGCCCGTGCAGCCCGGGCACCGACGACCACCACGGTGCCGCTAGAGCGGGTGCTGCTTTCCATCCGATGCGGGGTGCACGGGTGGAGGGGCCGAGCTGGCAGCTCAGGGCCAGGATGCGCGTGCCCCGGCCCCCCGTGGTGTCAGAGTCCCGGGGGGGGGCCCGCGTGAGCACGAGCACGGTCCGGTGTGGGGCCCGCAGGCGTGCTCACGGGTTCACACAGCTGCCCCCAGTTCGCCCCGGACACGCTTGGAGAGCCTGGAAGAGTCCCGCTTAGCCCGCCTTCCCAGCTCCCGCCGAGCACGTGAGGGAAATGCCTTTCTAGAAGCATCCGGCTCACGAGGAAGGAACCGCAGCATCAGGACAGCCGCCCGGCAGCGAAGGGCCCCGGATGCCGGCCCTCGGGGCCCCGCAGCGCCCCGAGCAGAGGGCACCGAGAACAGCCAGAGAAGCGGTCGGGCCCGTGTGACCGGGGTCCGCCCCAGGAGCAAGCCAGTGACTTTGGGGCTTTCAAGAACTTGGAAACAGCCCCGAGGGGGCGTGGGAGGACCATAGGGGTCCCCGGTACGTGTCTAAAGCGTGGTTGTGGCTGTTTTCATTTGGAGTCCTTGTAGAGATACTGAGGTGTGCTCATGGGGACTTGGGTCTAACCGCGTGGACGGAGGCCAGGGGGTGGGGGGCCCTGGCCGGGAGGGGCTGATGGGGGCAGAAGGCTCAGGACACCATTGTGTCCACTCCTGTCTTCTTTGGGGCTGCGGCTGGGGGAGACGTCTGCCCTGAGCTCACAAGGCGCCCCAGCCTCCTCCCCCATCACACCGGCGAAGCGAGACGCCCGAATGAGTGAGCACAGGCGCGCCCTCCTCCCCGCCCGCCCCGGCCCGCGTGCGGCCTCCCTTTCCTCCTGCAGCCCCTACAAGGCCGACAGCCCTTTCCAGCCTTGGAGCCCTCGGGGAAGCCTCCGCTCCCCACTGGGGCACAGCTCTGGCCCTGCAGCCCCATATCTCGCCCTCCGGCCTCCCCAGGGCTGAATAAAGGCCGACGAGCCCCGGGGGTCCCCAGCTCCAGGCACAGAGGACGCCCTGCACCCCCGTCTTACGCCCCGGGCCCCACCTGGATGAGCCTGGCTAGCCCGAAGTCACCCACTTTGCAGATGTTGTGGGCGCCCACGAGGATGTTGCTGGCGGCGAGGTCCCGGTGCATGGAGTTCTGTGACTGCAGGTAGCACATCCCCTCGGCCACCTGACAGCCGATGTCCACCAGCTCCGAGATGGGCAGGGAGCTCTCGTCGGAGTCTGCGGGGCGGGGGGAGCTGTGGTCAGAGGGCTCTGCGTGCCGCCGGGCTCGGGCGCTGGGCTGGGCCAGAGGGCGGCTGCCTGACGTCACCCGGGACCAGGGGACCCCTCGCAGCCCTTCTGGGAGGCGGGGACACATTAGAGCCGAGCGTAGCTGATACACTCCCTCTGCCCCACGCCCCCTGGTTCCTTTCTGGGAACCCACACTCCAGCCGTAGGAACTCCTCACCGCGTCGTCCACGCAGATGAAAGCCTCAGACACCAGGTAACTCGCTAAGCGGGCACCGCTCCTGGACGTGGTCGCGGGCCCACGGGCGCGCCGTCTTAAAGGACGTCTGGTGACGGGGACCTGGTGGCCGTGATCACACTCGCCGGGAGAAACGTTCCGTTCCGCGTTCCAAACGTCACCGTGTAAAAATGTGCCCAGGCACACGCATGCACACCGGATGGCACGCTTCCTGCGGTGGCTTCTCGCCACCTGAGCCCCTGCGACACCGGGGGACCCCCGCTCACCCCCAGCGGTTGTGTTTGGTTTGGGCGTTAAACGAGCCGGTCCTGTGACCGGCGGTGGGGTCTGTGAGTCCGTGAGATCCACCGTGTGTGTGTAGCGTGCGTGCGTAAGTGCTCACGCACATCCAAACACACCGAGAAGGGCCAGCACCTTCAGGAGAGCAAAGGCCAGGCTGGCATGTTCCGGAAGCTGGGGGTGGGCAGGCCTCTCCCGGCACTGGGATACGGCGGCCTCGGGGGCTGTGGCTGTAGGAATTAGGGCTGTTCTTGTCTCATTTGTACTTCTCTGTGTTTTCTGCAAGTCCTACCATGAATCGATGGTGCGTCCCCCACGAGATACCTTAAATCCTTTCTCAAGCGGGGCCCGGTGGAGAAAGGCACCAAAGCTCCCTGGCGGCCTGTGCCTGGTACCGGGGTGACGTAGGTTTTCCCCTCCCCGTGCAAGTTTCCCGCACCCTCCAGCAAGCGCGGGTCCCTTGGATCCCCGGGAGAGGAGCCCCGAGCGGGCCCGGCAGCCGGCTCACCCCGCAGCAGCTCCAGCAGGCTCCCCTGGGCATGAGCTCCGTGAAGATGTGCACGGGGTCCCCCACGGCTGCCACGGCGTGAAGCGCCAGGATGTGCTTGCGCTGGAGCTTCTTGATGGCCTGGGTCTCCGCCTGGAACGCATGCTGGTGCAGGAGGTCGTCTGCGGGGGCGGGCGGCCCCGGTGGGGGCGGCCCCAGGCCCAGCCTCCCCCACCCGCCGGCACACAGCGGCTGCTCAGGACGTGTGGGCACACCCCCCCAGGGGGCCACAGCGCCATGGGACGGGGACGCTGGGCCCACCACCTGCTCTCGCCGCACCCCGGACGCCCGGCGTGCCGACACCTGCCCAAGGCCAATGCGAGGCAGAGCACCCCCCAAGTGTGTCGCTGTGAGCCCTCGAGTCCTGAAGGGGGGGTCCAGACCCCTAATGGGTTTAAAGGAGATTTGAGATGCATCTTCAAATTTCTAGTGCTCTATTTCTTTTTGTTTTTTTGTTTTTTTAAAGATTTTATTTATTTGACAGAGAGACACAGCGAGGGGAACACAAGCAGGGGAAGGAGAGAGGAGGAAGCAGGCTTCCCGCAGAGCAGAGAGCCCGATGCGGGGCTGGATCCCAGGACCCTGGGATCATGACCGGAGCCAAAGGCAGAGGCTTTAACCCACTGAGCCACCCAGGCGTCCCAAGTGATCTATTTCTTTTAATGGCTTTCCAATTATGTTAAGAATTTAAAATTTCCAGGGCGCCTGGGAGCTCAGTGGGTTAAAGCCTCTGCCTTCGGCTCAGGTCATGATCTCAGGGTCCTGGGACCGAGCCCCACATCGGGCTCTCTGCTCAGCAGGGAGCCTGCTT